>JAOQMS010000179.1:37872470-37892240 GCA_027563885.1 Erythroxylum longipes | reverse complement strand
TAATTAGAAATTTATATGAAAAGTTAATAAGTTAACAAGTTAAAAGTTATTGTTAAAATTATGAATTACATTAATTATAAAATTTTAATTTACTTAAATTATTTATTAATTATTTTAATAAATAATTAAAATATTTATTAAAATTTTTTTGGTAGTGAGCGGGCCATGGGCTACAGGCTAGGCATGTCGAACCGACCCTTGGTCCGGCCCGTCCACGGTTTTACGGCCCGCGGCCCGTCCATCCGGGCCCGTGGCCCATACTTCACACAGCCCGTGGCTCGGTTAAACCGAACTAAACCCGTTGACCACGAGCCGGGCCAGTCTGAGCCCAAATTGACATCTATTTCATTCAAAATAAATTCCAATTTTTGATTTATAAATTACAAAAATATATATGTAACAAATCCTCTAGAACTCTACATTTAATATCTCATACTAACATATATATATATAGTACATCAAATATCCAAATGATTACAAATAATGTAGATATTTAGACATTGGACCAATAGTATAATAGCTAATTATGATATAAAAACTTAAAACCTCACCTTAGGCTAAGCACAATACTCTAGGCAAGAAAATAGAAATACTAATGGCAAGTGAAAATGATTACTTGCTACGACCATTGGATCCTTACTTGGTTAATAACATAAATTCAATAGTTGATCACGTACGACAATGAAAAATGAAACACAAAAACTTGCTAAGTTGTTTTTACATATTAAATATAGAGGTTCACAATGGCAAGTTTAAAGAAAATATGAACATAACAACATAACATGACGGACAAGGAACAAATAATCTTTCAGTAAAAGAGAGAAATTCTTTTAAGTTCTTTAACATGTTTATCCTTAATCATAATTATAATTTTGGATGTCAATTAATTCTAAAACGACAGTAATAATAACTCATTTATGTATACAACACATACATCTATATTACAAATAAAAAAACTAAATTTTCACACTAGTTAGACATGTGTCACTTATTTTACAGATCAAATAAAGAAGTTCACAATGGCAAGTTTCAAGAAAATGATGAACACAACAACAAATCATGACAGGCACCAGGAATAAATAAACTTCGGTGTAAGAGATTAATAAATTCTTTTAAGTTCTTTGACATATTTATCCTTAATCATATTAATTACAATATTGGCTATCAAATAACTCTAAAAAACATAAATAACAACTCATTGTTTTCAAATATTCTTTAGTTTTATACGAAGAGTGATGATCATTGATGACCATCACTTTACTAATTATTCTAACTCTCAGTAACTTGATGGATGAAAAATTGGGATCGAACTATTCTTTAGACATACAAAAAATACGATACTCTTTCTTTTGTAACTTGATCAGAAATTTGTCATCACTAGTTACTACATCTAGAGAAATGAAAGACTATTGAGAAACCAAGCATCTTCCTCTATAGATGTGCAGAACAATATAATTCAAATGACAAAGAAACCTTTAATATTCTTAAAGCTCCTAGCCTTTGCTTAGTCACGCCTTTGCTCTGAAGTAGAAATATGAAAAGCTACTACTACCTTCCTCTAATTGATTCCTCTTTATCATTTGAATTTGCAGAAGGTATGAATTTGACATACTCTATCGGGTAATGTTGCCAACTTGTAGGCTTATATGGTACTCCTTTTCGTATAATATAATATAACTTTTATCTCTCAATAAAAGAATTGATGAAAGCCTACTTGGTAAAATTGTTAACAAGTTGTTTAATTTATCTACTTTTATTTTTTATTAACAAATTTTTGTTTGGTTTATTTTTTTATTTTCTTCATTTTTCTCAAATTCATTAAAAATTTTATTAGTTTATTTTATTCCAATTTTTCATTTTGGTTTCTTTCTATTTTCAACATAAAAATTGAGTTTTAGTTTTCTATTTTTATTTTTCGTTATAATAACATTTTGAGAATTATATAATAAATAGAACCTAAATTTAGAATATCTTAAAAACATAATTTTCAAACTTTCAAAACATTATATATATTAAATAAAATTTTAAAAAACATTTAATTAGAAGCATTTATATTAATTTTAAAAATAAACATTATTTTATAAATAAAAATTTTCAAAAGCGTTATTATTTATTTATTTATCTTTAATAAAATATGATGAATTATTAGTAAATACCATATGATACATTAAAATAGAATTAGTTACATAATTAATTCATAAAATTAATTTATTTATAACTTTTATTTAATATTTTACTATTATCAATAATAAAATGAAATTCTATTATTATAACAACTAAATAAACTTTTATTTTTGTTTTAGAAAAATAACACCGAAACTAAAAACTAACTTCTTGTCATGATTTTTTGAGTGCATTGAGAATACTTGGACATGGAATTTACGGAAAGACCCCTAGAAAAGCCGTTAGTGTGACGATGTTGTCTGAATTAAAACAAAACATTTTTTCCAACGGCTACTTTCAAGTAAGTAAAGAACACAGTTTCGTCTTTTAAATCTTCTCGTACTTCTCGCCATTTCCAGCCAACGAACAATAAGCGAAGTGCCCACTTCCACTCAACGCTCCTTCTCTCTGTTCCTGTCTCTGTCTCTGTTTCTGAGTGTGTATGAAGAGAATGGAGGACCCACACTCTTTCACTATCAATGGCGAGGAACGAAACGGAGACGAGTTCTATGAGCACATCGAAGCGCCCAAGTTTGTTGATCTTAACGCACCCGATTCCCATCACCCAGGAGATGATCGCTACTGGTTCTGTTTACGAGTTGGTGAGTGATTTCTCGGTCGTTTTCAACATAGGCTGTGGTAAATTTTGGTGGAGTTTGTCTCATGCTTTTCCTTCCTTAGTTTCCAAGTTGCATATCCTCATTTGCGATCTCAAGTTTTGATAGTTTCTTCTCAGTGGTTGTTCATATGATAATGTTGGAGGTTTGGAAAAAAAATTGGAATTTTGTGTTTATGTCGGTTGAATCTTGAAATCATTTGTTTGATTGCTGAAAATTTTTGTGGGACAGAGAAGAAAATAAACGATTTTCCTTTTCTTTTTGGCATTCTATTCGATGGTACAACGAGGACAAGTTCATGTTGACTTTACGTTCTTCAAAATTTTACTTTAAGGTCAAGCATCAATTTAGTTATATCATCTTCTGAAGTTTATTCTTCAGAATAAGCTTTTTTACTAGTTAAGGATAAAGCTATTATTGAACCTTTCCAGATCTTGCATGTCGGGAATTTTACTGAGTTATTGTTGTTGTATCTTTTGAAGTTTATTCTATTTCTTGGCTAAGTGAGAGTGAGACAATGTCTGCATATTTGAGTCGATATCTGTTGAAATAGTCCTCTTCTGAGTCCTGAAATTTTATCTTCTGGTTATAATGCTCTTCAACAGCTAACTCTTTAAATCTCATTGTAACTTTAATTGGTTCACAGGATGTGACCAAAAGCACGAGGAGGAACTGGATCCTGAAGCAATTGACAAAAACTTTGTTCTTCGGGTTTGTTTAAATTGCTACAACCCTATTATCTACTTGTCTTATATACCCTATTTTGGTATTTCAACTGCTGTACTTGGTCACAACCTTAATAAGTTTTATTCTCCAGGTCATGGCTGCAAGAAGTCCCAATATACGGCTTCGACAAGCATTATATAGAAAAGACAGGTTTATTGAATGAAGATCTTTCAATAACCATAACATTCTTTGTTTCTTGAGTACTAACTCCGTTTACCATTTTAATGAATGTAGCACAAGGGTAAAATGTCCACAATCAGTTCCTCCTAAACTGTCCAAGCCTAGAATATCGAGATTGGCCCTGATCTCTTCCATGTCTAAAAGGATGGCTGATCCCAAAGTTTCAGTCAATCCTCATTCCAAGCATCACAAAACTCCCAATACAAAGTTGAAGCAATCTTCTGTTAGAACCAAAGCTCAAACCACTCCAGCTAACAAAAAGAGGATGCCAAATCCAGATGCATTTCGGAGCGTTAGGAACCCAAAAGTAGGACCCGTCCTTGTACCAAAGAATAAAGTAGTAGCCAAAGCTTTGGTATTTCATTCACCAAAGAAGAGGCTGAAGACTTCTGTAGAACTGAAAACACCTGTGAAGACATTATGTGAAGCGATGAAGAAGCTTCAGGTCACTGCGGCAAAGAAACACCTATTAGGGTATGATAGACCATTGCCTTCTGATGTTCCAAGAAAACAGTTAAGAGGAAGGGAGGTTAAAAGCAGGGTTTATGATGGACTGCGTTGTCAAAATGGAAAAGGCCAGGATGCCAAGTCTTCTAAATGTATGAAGGGAAAGAAAGAAGTGAACTTGTCGCAACATCGTTGCCCTCTGACTCATGAAGGGACTGAAAATGACTCCAGTGATATGGAGATTGAGGAGAAATCAAGGAAAGGGTCCCTGGTAGAAGTGATCTCTAATCCTCAAGGTGATGAAGGAAATGCAAACGCAGGGATTTTGATGACTGCAGAAGCCCCAGAAGTATCAATGCATGATAACAGAGATGAAGCCTTTACGGACTCCAACAGAATTGGCTTGCAGTCCCAAGAAAATTTAGCAGAAAATGATCTTCATTCACTGCAGTCATCAAGTTGTGAAGGAAGTGGGATCTATGAAGGAAAGAGTCAAATAGAGAAAACCAAGTCATATTTGGAAGGAAAGAGTCAAATAGAGAAAACCGAGTCATGTTTGAAGACAAACATTGACAGTGATGATAAGGAGAATAATGGCGAAGTCATGGAGATTTATGACAAGGAGAACAACTCTTCGGTTTCTGACGATAACAGGTAAGTAGTTTCTGTACATTTTCTTTTTATTATTCTTGTTTCTGAAGGTTTTATTATTAATTTTTCCTCCATCACTTATCAATCTACTTTTGTTCTCTAGGCATTGTGATGTTAAGACTAACCATTTAGGAAAGAAAGTTCGTGCAAGGCAGAATCCAAAAGGCACGCAGGTGACCACTACTCATTATCTACCATTTTATACTTATTACAGGTGGTGTGATCCTCTTTCCTTTCCTGACTTTGTGTTTGCACATTTCAAAATGGTACAGGTAGTTAGAACAATGAAAAAGTCATCTAAAGAAAGCTCTAACATGGATGCTCAAGAATTGAAGAATAAAAAGTCTAAGCCTACAAATCCCAGGCCTTTTAGGCTTAGAACCGATGTATGTAAATTTAATGCATATGCTTGCTAGTTGTTACAATGTTGGTTAGATTTTTATTGAAGATGAATAACATGTTTGCAGGAAAGGGCTGTAAAGGAAGCAAACTTGAAAAAGAAACCTCTGAAAGAAATCACATCATTTTCAAGGTTCCCACAAGGAAACACAGAAAGAAGACATCAAAGTACACTCGAAGTGAGTTTCCCTTAATAGATGAGATACATCATAAGCTTTTTAGTATCATTGTTGTATTAACTAAATAAATTCCTCAAATTGATTATAGATCAGTGTAAAGAATCGTGAACAGAGCGAATGTGGCAACCACACCTGTGAAACCAACGACAAGACACCTAATACAACACGTACAGATCAATCTGTAAGTCATCTTTTTATCAAGGCAAAGGGAAATTAGCACTTGGAAGCACTCATAGATGGCTTGGGTATGTGATCATTCGACTATACATACACCTTACTATGTGTTAATATTTGTGTAGCGAAAGCAGAATTCTAGCTTGAAAATTTCGAAAGAAAGAAGGGGACTAAAACTGTCCACTACCCCGCAGAGACATACAATTTCTTCGCACCAGAAACTTGTGACTACACCACTCCATACAGCAGATAAGATGGCTAAAAGTTCTGGGAATGGCTTCAAGGGGGCAAAATCACCTTCTGTCATACATGTTACAAGCCCTCTAGAGTAAGTTCTGATGATCCTAAATATCATAATAATGTAGAGTTCCTAAATACTAATAAGTAGTGTTCCTGCTGTTGTAGTGCCGTATCAAGTAGTAGCAGAAAGGGTCAACTCGACACAATAAGCGAAACCTCAGCAAGTTCAAGACCCAAGGAAACAACAAAGGCAAGTGAAGGGGGTGCTTTCCCTGAAGCCAAGGCTTCCAGGTCATCTCTTCATGGAAAAAGGCTCGCAACAATACCAAAGGAGCCAAATTTTCATGCTGTACATGTGCCGAAGAGCTGCACTCGGCGAGCGGCCTAGATATTTGCACCAAACTCTTACTGGCCTGCCTATTCTAACCTTCATCTGTTGTTGTTGTTGTTCAATTGATTCATTGAATAGTACCTCTTTGCTTGCGCTTTTTCCAATCGTTGTTGTAAACAGTCGTTGTTCTTAGATCACTAGAAAATTTTCTGAAATAATTCTTTAACCAATCTTTTGTAACAATCAGTATAATTCTTTCTTTGTATTTGTAAAGTACGCCTGAATTGTGGGCCATGTTCCCAAATTATATGATATGTGGCCGAATCATGTTTTGGTTTCGGACTTTTTTGCAAGCATTTGGATGCATTCAATATTTATTTCTAGAGCTCCTACTGACTGAGAGGCTAAAGATGTTCTTCATATTGTTTTCCGGTTCATTTGAAGGCATCGTATGGGTAAAATTTGGAGTTTATTAAATTTTAAAATTAATCGATATAATTAGTTATTGAGAATGCATATTAAGGGATTATATTTGTATTATTTATTAATCTAAAAAAATGTTATACCTCTCCATAAAAAGCAGTTTTATTCATCATATTAAATTCTTAGTGTGTATTGTACATTTGTCATATTCCCTTTTTCTTAATCTATTTATGATTGTAATTTTAGTTTGATGTTTCCAATATTTATTTTCTACATTCAATTTTCTAATAATTGGTATTAAACTTATTCGGTTAGCAACATCAATGGTTTACGAAAAAGTTCAATGGAAGTGAAGGCTGAGAGACATAGTATTATCAATGAAAATTCACCAACAAAAATTTGAAAAAAAAATGGAAACTATTTATCTAACAAAAAATTACAAAAAAATTACAACTGTGTTAAATATAATTTTTAAAAACCGGATAGAAAGTTAAACATATAAGACAAGAGGTTTAAAAGATTTAAACGAAATTAGGCCGTCACAAAACTACTTAAAGATTAAATAGAATTAAAGAATTTGAAAGATAATTGAAAGAGATTATCTATACACTTATCGAAAAATTTGAAGTTTAATTGAAAAAAGATAATGTTAAATGAAAACTAATTATTTTATTTTAATTTATAAGAACTTATTTATTTACAAAAATTGACTGATTAATTAATAAATTGATCGATTTTTAACAACAAAAATTATTAAAATAAATTAAACTGGAAAGTTAAAAATGAGTTAGAAAATGAGAAGGTTTAAAGTTTTTAATGTTGAACCTTGGTTGACTTTTTTATCATTGATTAAATATACAAGAAAATGAAAATCTTAAGGAAAACTATCGCATGTTTAAGGGTCTCATGGATCGATTACAGAAAATTGATTTTGATGTTAAGAAGAAGATGAGTCACTTCTACCTCTTACTTCGCTTTTAGAATCTTAGGGTAGTTTAGATACAATGCAAACAGTTTTATCATCCTAAAAAGCTTGAAAAGGAAAATATTTAAAGATAGACAAGGAAAAATGAAAATAACTCAATATATGATAGGAATGTACTCCTATGATAACAGTTAAAAAAAGTAGAACAAAAGTAAGGTAAAGCTATTATATGTTATCTCTACAAAGATGTGAGAAGGTATTGATAAAGGAAGAATTTTGAGAAATAAAGTTTACGTAGTAAGACTCCCAAAGACATTAACTATCACGTCCTGAAATAAGCACGTGATCGGCACGTGGGCCTGATATTCGAAACTTTAAATCACATGTAAGCCTATCACTAGCGACAAAATAAATTCAAAATCCAAGAACGCAGAAAGTTCATACAATACAATAACAATAGTGCACATCGAAAAGAAGTTTTACAACTCATGAAATCATGTTACTACGGACGCTACAATACAAGATAATGAAAATAAAGAAAGAACATACACAAATAAAGGTAAATCGCAGTAGACACGTCACAGGAGTCACTACCGCGAAGCTAGTGATAGCTAACCTTAAAAAAAAGTTAAGGGGAATCAGACCTCGCTGAATAAGCTCACACCATCCTACGATGCCCAATACTACGCACACAGTCATGCATGAATATCAAAATACATCAAATCACATCAACAACACAAGTAAATTGTGGGGAGATTATCTCTAGGAACCTAATCTCCAAAGGCAAGCCCTTTCAACTCTAAACCTCGAATGATTGCGAGGAGCTATGCATCACCAACGACCCAACCATGCTCCTATACTCATGTAGCCATAAGACTCTCTTAATCCAAAGAGCTGCAGGGAGCTAAACATCAACAACAGACCAGTCCTCACTCAAAGCGTCCAAAGTCATAAGCATCACAAATAAGGGTCCCATTGGTAGCTAAACATCAACTAGGATCGACCCATAACGTATCTCAATATCATAACAAACAACTCTCATAATCATTGATGCATACCTATCAGATGGCACGTCCTACAGCTATTTTCTTCCCCACAATCAAACATAGCAATACATATCAAACTATTAAGCATGCAATTTATCAAGTAAACATTCAGTTATGCAATGACCAATGCACATATGCAATACCTAACCTAACGTATCCACTCAATTAATTGAATATAAAGGATTGCACTAAAGCGGGTACACATTACTGTATATACGCGTTCGTTATATAAATATATAAGTATCGATCGAATATATATATATACACACACACATGCATATGAACGTAATTATGCATTGCTACATGCTGTCGTCTATACTAGCATTTAACATAATTTATTTGCTGGTACAATTGTGGTAACAGTAAGTCGGTATGAACTTACCTGGTAATATAACTCGTCTGTCTGAACCTTCCAAAGGGGTCTTGCTCCTACTATACCTAATAAATCGAACGAAAATATCTCAATCAGTGCTAATTAGGAGTTATTGGACTCGAATAATAATTTAGGTATCTTCCGAATTATCTAAGCAGTCCATTTATGAAATTCGGAAATTTCTCATATTCTCGCCTAAACGTTCCGTGATTTTTAATTCACAAATTGTTGAGAATCTCATCATGGTTCTTTAGAGAAAAATGATCAGTATAATTTTTATAATTTTTAGAAAATTTTCACAAAAGTGATCAAAATGGTCGCTGGTACAACACCTCCAGCGACCAAAATATTCCTTTGGTCATCGGAATATTCCCTCCGATAATCAAAAAATCTTCAGTCTTAGAATTCGACGATTTTTATACCAACTGAAAGCACTTGATGATTAGAATAATTTTCTCCAAAGCAACATACTCAGATTCTCAACAGATTTAAACGAATTGAAGAAAAATGAATCAAAACCCTAACCTCTTTTTTCTTCAATCGGCGGCAATCCAGGCTGCGGCGATCCAAACGACAGCTGGCGACGAGACTATGGGGTTTTTGTTACTAATGTTGAGACAAGTCGAATGGTGGTTGTGGTTACCGGCAATAACCACCGAAAGCGATGGATCGACGATTGGTGGTTTTTGGTGGTTTTTCTTCTCAATTTTTGCAACGATTCCGACAACGATGGTGGCTGAAATGGGTATGGTTGTGACGAGCTTGTCAAGAGGACGAGATTGGTATATACACTAACCGGTTTGAGTCACCGGCAGTGAAGAATGGTTAGAAAGAGGGAATCATGAATAGTAACTTTTGGGAGGAGTTAAAATGAAATTATGAGAAAATGGGGAAAAGAAGAAGAAGTCTCTTATATATATAGCACATGGGATGTTACACTCTCTCCCCCTTACAAAAAAATTCGTCCTCAAATTTTATAATAAGGTTTATTAAGGAAACAAGTATGAATATAATTCTTTCATCTCTCGCTTTGTCTCCCAAGTAGCTTCAATAATGCGAACATTCCTCCATATCACCTTAACCATGGGAATTTGTTTTGATAGAAGCTGTTGCACCTGCGAATCTATGACAGCCACTAGCTCCTCTTCGTAGGTTAAAGTCTCGCTCACTTCCACGTTCTGCAGTTGGGGTACATGGGAACGGTCAAGAATGTACTTATGAAGCATATAAATATAGAATACTGGATGGACTTGGGCCATGTCTGAAGGCAATGCCAACCGGTATGTCACATTTCCAACTCTCTCAGTTACCTTGTAAGGTCCAATATACCTTGGAGACAATTTTCCTCCATTTCCAAACCTCATCACACCCTTCATTGGAGATACTTTAAGGAATACGAAATATCTGACTTGAAACTCCACTTCTTTACTCTTCGGATTAGCGTAACTTTTTTTTTTTATGGACATCCGTCTCTAGCCTTTGTTTGATCAATGATATATTCTCTGACGTGATCTTGATTAATTCTAGGCCCTCTAACTGCCTCTCGCCTACCTCCTCACAACATATTGGTGACCTGCATTTTCATCTATATAATGCCTCGTATGGTACCGTCTCAATACTACTGTGGTAGTTATTATTGTAAGCTTAATCAAAGGCAAGTGTCAATCCCAGCTACCACCAAAATCTACCACACACATCCTCAACATATCCTCTAAGGTCTGAATTGTTCTTTCAGACTTTCCATCAATTTGAGAATGCAATGTCGTACTAAAATCTAATCTAGTGTCCAATACCTCCTATAATTGTTTCCAAAATAGAGATATGAACTGTGATCCCTGGTTCGAAGCTATCAATACAGGTACTCTATAGAGGCACACTATCTAATCAATATAAACTTGAGCGAGCTTGGACACCGAATAAGTAGTCTTTTATGGGTAGAAAATGTGCTGATTTCGTCAGTCTATCTACAATCACCTAGATTGAATCACTTCGAATTCTTGTATAAGGTAAGCCAACCATGAAATCTATCGTGATCCTCTCCAATTTCTATTAAAGAATTGGTAGTAGTTATAGCTTACCTGAGGGCTTCTGATGCTCAGCGTTTACTTGTTGACACGTCAAGCATTAAGAAACATATTCAACCACATCTTTCTTCATATTGTCCCACCAATACATATCTCTAATATTATGGTACATTTTGGTGGAACTTGGATGCACATTGTATGTAGCATAATGCCCTTCCTCTAGAATCTCCTCTTTCAAGTTTTCTATATGTGGAACACACAATCTCCCATTCATTATGAGGATGCCTTCTTTATCAATTTCAAAATCTGCACGTTGTCCTTTCTGAACGTCAAATATAAATTGTTGAAATTTAGATCTTGACCTTGGGTGATCCTAATCCTGTCCAATAATACTGACCGCACCCTGATGCTGGCCAATAATATTCCTGCATATGAAATCTAAAACTGAGTACCTCGATCCATCAAATCATGCAACTCCTTGGTCAAAGCTCTCATCTCTATTACGATATGTGCCAAACTACTTGAGGATTTCCTACTTAAAGCATCTGCTACAATATTTGCCTTCCCTAGATGATACTGGATTATACAGTCGTAATTTTGTAGTAATTACATCCACCTTCTTTGCCTCAGATTTAGATCTTTCTGCTGAAATATATACTTTAGACTCTAGTAATCTGTAAAAATCTCATGTCTCACTGTATAGGTAATGTCACTAAATCTTTAAAGCACAGATTACTGTTGCCATCTTTAAATCATTCGTAGGATAATTTTGTCCGTGTTTCTTCAGTTTCCTAGAGGCATAAGCAATCACCCTACCATTTTGCATCAATACACATGAAAAACCAACTCTAGAAGCGTCACAGTATAATTGAAATCCTCCACCTTTCATTGGTAAAGCTAATATTGGAGCTGAAGTTAAACACTCTTTTAGTTTTTGAAAACTCTCCTCACAAGCATCAGACCAAATAAATTGGACATTGTTTTGCATCAATCCGGTCAACAGGACTGCTATCTTAGAAAAATTTTGAACAAATCTTCGATAGTAACCTGCTAACCTGAGAAAACTCTGTACCTCTGTTACGGTCCTGGGTTGTTTCCAATTTATCACAGCTTCTACCTTCTTCAGGTCCACTTGTATTCTGCTTTGAGATACCACGTGTCCTAAGAATGCAACATTCTTAAGCCAAAATTCACATTTTGAGAACTTATATATAGTTGATGTTCTCGAAGTGTCTGCAATACCAATCTTTAAGTGTTTGGCATGCTCTTTATCTATCCGCGAATATACCAAAATGTTATCAATAAAAACAATCACAAACCTATCCAAGAACGGCTTGAATACTCTATTCATCAGATTTATGAAAGCTGCTGGAGCATTTGTAAGGTCAAAAGACATTATTAAGAACTCATAATGGTCGTACCGAGTCCTGAAAGCAATCTTAGACACATCATCCCCTTTGATCCTTAGTTGATGATATCCTTATCTTAGATCAATCTTAGAAAAGTACTTAGCACCTTGAAGTTGGTCAAACAAATCATCAATTCGAGGTAGTGGATACTTGTTGCAGATAGTCACCTCATTTAATTGTCAATAATCAAAAAACAATCGGAGAAAACCATCTTTTTTCTTCATAAATTGTATCGGTGCATCCTATAGCGAAGCGTTAGGTCTAATAAAACCCTTATCTAACAAATCTTGTAACTGCTTCTTTAATTCCTTTGATTCTGCAGGTGTCATTCTGTATGGTGGTATAAAAATTGGAGTCGTACCAGGTAATACGTCAATACAAAATTCAATTTCTCGCTCTAGGGGTAATCCTGGTAACTCCTCATGAAACACATCTGGAAACTTCCAAACTACTGAAACGCTTTGGATACTAATGCCCTCTACAGCTAAATCCCTAATTGAGGCCAGAAATCCTTAGCACCCTTGTCTAAGCATCTTGTTGGCCACTGCTACTGAAACTATGTTGGAAGGGGTAATTTTTCTGTCCCCCTTAAACATAAACTTTACGTCCCCTGGAATCTTAAACATTACTTCTTTCTACAATCCAAGGTAGCATAATGATGGGATAATCAATCCATTCTCAATATTACATCAAAATTCATAACTAGCAAAATCATAAGATTCGCTACCAATCTCCTACCATCAATCTCCACAGGACATGAGTAGTAGATCAAATTTACCTATATGACATCAATTAGAAGTGTAGATACTGACAGCGATTCATCTATCCTATCCGGTGCTATTTCTAACCATAAAGCAAAGTAGGGCGACATGAAAAAATGAGTCGCTCCTAAGTCTATCAAAACCATAGGTTCTATTCCACATACAAGAATGATACTTGATACCACTGCATTAGAAGCCTGTGCATCTTGAGGGGTGAGAGTGAACGTCATAGCCTGACCACGACGTACCTGCTAAGGGCTAGAGGATTGTCCCAGACTGCGGCCTCCAGATCTACCTCCCAACTTTCTCCCTCCAAATTCTCGCCCTTGTCGACCACCAAACTGTGATCCCCCTTGTGGCTGTTGAAATAAAGAAAGTCACAAATTTTTAAAACCAAAATTTCCCCATTTCATTCTATAAATCCAAACGTATTTACATTGTACCTTTTAAACACCCATACATGTACATCATCATATCTTAATACAAAATATGCTACATGAAAGAGGAAAATATACAAAAAGTTTATCTAATCTTTCCAATCTCAACTGACTGACCTTTGAGACATTTCTTCTTCTTCCCAAAAGTACAAGACTATACTCCTTGTAGCGTCTCTTAGTAGCTAAAGTCGTCTCTTGGTCCTGAAAAATTAACGTTACAATTTTGGTGAGTTTTACGAACTCAATGAAGTAACTATCATCGATGGTTCACTCAATTCATGCAATACATCACACACATAACATATAATTCACATCTTTGCATTTTTTGCATAAATTATCACATATCACATTCTCACTTAAGGGTAAGACAATTTTGCATTTCAAACAATCAAACATACTCATTAAAAATGTATATGAAATGCTCTTGTGACTCTTTTCCAATTATTGCATTATTGTGACCGAGTGCCTAAACTTATCCCGTATCTATTGTAGATACTGAACTCATTTATACTGTCCCTTATCCGATAGGGATACAAGGCTCATTTTACATAGTGAGCCTTTGGCTCTTAATCACATTTGGAGCTTCAAGCTCGTTTTAGATGGCTACTTAGGTCACAACTCTCATTATCTGATCATGCATTCATATATGGAATACATTTATCATAATCAATCAATCATTTCAAGAAGCATTTAGTTCGTTACATTCACATACAAGTAGCATTTCAATATCACATTCATGTATCAAGTCTTGGACTTTCATTGTCCGGCATCAACATAATCAAATCACATTCATATCATCATTCAAAACATATTCTAAAGCAAATAATTAATTACGTGAAACCATTTAGGTTACTCACCGATTGCTCCCGAAGCTATGGCCAGAAGTTCCAGCAACGTTTGGATGTTGACGTTCCAATTGCTCATCTATATTAAGCAATATACACATATCACACTTTTGCACAATTATAAGTGTTTGTTAATGCACATGTATGTATGTGAAATATGCACAATGCATATTCATGACAATCTCAGGTATCACTCTATTTTTCTTGTCATGTAAACATTCATATTTCCAAACTTACATAAGTATCATTTATACTTATGGTTTATACCTCAATAAAACTATTAAAATCGAAATTTATAATTCATTTCATCAATTCAGATTTTTCTTGAAACATACCTTCGAGTCTACTGTTCATAATCAATATGACCACGAAAATGAAATAATTTGACAATACTTTCTTCTAGAAAATTGTTCTTCTATCTCTTAAGTTTCTAATGATACCAAGATCATTCAATTCGGTGCAGTAGTCTGAGAGTTATACTCCAAACATTTTTAGACTATTCTTATACTGAAACATTGCCCTTTATTCAACTTTCACCCAGAAATTGAAATTCTTAGAGACAGAATTAAAATTCTATTTCTCGAGAAAATTTGTATACTTATGTCTCTAGTTTATTCCAAATAAAAAATCATTCCATTTGGATAAATACAGATCAAGATATTGTCTAAATATCGAAGCATGTTCAGTGAAAATACTCCAGTTATGAAATTCCAGAACTCCTCATTAATTTTGTCTCAAATTTATCACTCAGTCTCTCCCAAGTGATTTCAGATGGTTATAATTTTTGGTGGGGACGTAGAACGTGTTTTGAATTTGTTGATTCAAATCCTATGTCATTTGAAGGTCGGGAGAAGAAGATATGGACAAAAGATCAAAGGATGTTTCAAATAGTCCCCCTTAAAAAGAGCTTCGGAGTCACGATCGTGCAGTCTCCAAGTTCTTCTGCGATGTCAAAGTCACGATCATGCCTTTTCCTTCTTCCATCTGAATCTGCAGCTCTTCCTTCTTTTCTTTCTCTTAACCAACTTCAAGTCAGATTTTAAAACTCTTAAAGACAGAATTTGAATTCGATATCTTCATGAAAAATGTAGCCATATGTCTCTAGTTTAATCCAAATAAAGAATCATCTCATTTGGATAACTACATAACAAGTTATAGCTAAAACACAGAAGCATAATTAGTGGACATGTTACTGCTACATTTTCCAAGCACTCATCTTCCAATTTTTTTAGATTTTACACCTAACACCACTTGTACAAAGATCACCATTTCTACTTCATTTACTTTTCATTCTCAACTCCATTTCAACTCAATATCATTCACAAACAGGTCAAAATCAAAATTCAACATCAAATATCAAAAACTATAAATTCTTTCACGTATCTCTTCATTTCCTGCACTTTCATTATCAATTTCTGCATATTCAATTTCTGCATTCTCTTCGTTTCTTCCTCAAACTTTCATTTTAATCAATCTTTCTCATCTCCATACATCACCATACATCTATTTCTTAACTCTAAATTTATTTTAAACACTCAAAACTATTCACGTATATCAACAGTGAAAAAAACAGTATATATATATATATATCAACTTGCATGAATTCTGCACTCCTCTCATGCACATTTTTATCGATTTTTCAACTCTAAAAATCATCTCCACACTACCTTATAACATATTGATCATCAAAACACACAACAAAAAATATCAATAAACTCATCTTATATCCACGGTATACATGAAAAATGCCCATTTTCACATGATAATTCTGTGACAACTAAATCACCAAATTTATCTCGTATACCAACAACTCATAAGAACTTACAAGATACTTGATAAAACTCCAAAATCTTCAAAAACTCCAAAAAGTCCTAAATCTCATGCAACCACGTACATCATTTTGAAGGTGGTTTAGGTTAGGTTTTTCTTGAGGTAAAAGAAACAGACAACAAAATGCTAGTAGTAAAAAGGATAGATGGAAACAAGGCTTTTCTTTTGTGAAGGTTCAGAGAGTCAAGACAAATCACTGAAGAAGAAGCTTGAAGAAGAAGCTACAAAAAAGATAACTAAGTCAAGAAACAACAGTAACTTAGTCTTTCAAGTTTAAAAGAAACGTGACTTGATCTTGCTAACATAATCATATAATATAACTTAAACTAAGTAAGTTACACTGGTCACTTATCTAAATTCTAAGACTTTAACTAGTTTTTTTAAAGAACTAATCTAATCATCTTCAAATTTTACTCCAAAAGTCTCCAAAATTTTCAATATCATTTTCTTAATAATTCCCACAATCATTTATCATATTTCTTCAATATCAAAAATTCTTATTTCTATTTCCATTCATCAATTTACTCGCCAATTATCATTTTTTTCTTGTCCATTAATACTCAACATTTTCGAAAATTTTTCCTAAAATTCACCAAAAATTCTAAATCACTTAATACACTCTAAAAATTAATTTTCAATACAAATAAACCACAATTCTCAATAACATCACATTTATAACAATTATACTCGGAATGTCAATGAATTCATGTACAATTATTTTCATATGCAAAATTCAATAATTACGTGTATGTGCATGTCATATTATGCATGAGCATGAAATGCACTTTTTAATTTCTCAATATTCTCTCATATTTACTATTCTAGCCTTAACATGGTTAACGAGATGTTACAATTTTCCTCCATAAGATCATCGTCAAGATTTTGGCAAATAGGCTGAAGGAGGCTTTACACTTACTCATCAGCGAGAATCAAGGAGCTTTTATAAGCAGCAAGGATATTGAGGATAATATTCTTCTAGTGTAGGAGTTTTTAAAAGGTTATAATCGCAACAAAAGCCCTCAAAATTGTACTATTAAAATGGACTTACAGAAAGCTTTTGATAGTGTGAACTGAAGTTTTCTACTATAAATTATGAAGGTCATAAAATTTCCCTATAGTTTCATAAGGTGGATTCAAAAATGCATTACTACTGCTTTCTACAAAATATTGATAAATGGGAGCCCCGCGGAGATGTTTAAAGACAAAAAAGAACTTAAGCAAGGGGATACTATGTCCCCTTATCTATTCCTAATTTTCATGGAGGTTCTAACTCAAATGCTGAAGCATAACACTTCAAAGGACTCTAAATTCAGATACCATTACAAATGTAAGAAGCTTTCTCTAACAAGCTTATGTTTCTCTCATATAAGCTTCTTCCTTAGTCGCGTCATGCTTGAAGGAACACCGCTGTCCCACCGGATCCCTGTTATCAACATTTAGTTTGTTATTTTGTGGAGATTCATATATATAAAAGATGGAATCATACCGAGTTGAAAAGCTTACCTGAGTTAAGATCACCCCCTTCGACTCGTCACCGCAGAGCGGAACCTTCAGACCTCCAAAATAAAGCAATGTTTGAAGAGTCAGAAAATAATATCATTATGCGCTAATCGCTAAAAGTCATCACGATTCTAAAGTTGAGTATGTTACTTGAGTTGATGTCTTCTTTGTGCAGAGAAAAGAGTAGAAAAAACACAGTAGAGCCACACCTCTAGCCTCGCCATCAGAGCATTGCCTTTCACCATCCTAAATCGAGAAGCATCTGAAGATTTGAGAAAGATGCATTTCATTATACCTAAAATTTTAAACGACTTTGCTTACTAAACATTGTTCTGAGCGTTGTCGTTTTGTCTTAACCTAGATATATCAGTATTTCAAGTGGGTCTATCTCATGTGGGAGAGTCCCTCTCCTGATGTAAACTTCTCTATTTTTTAATGAATTTTTAAATTCTAAAAAAAAAACCTCCGATAACCGGAATATTCCTCTGGTCATCGGAATATTCCCTCCAATCACCGAAAAATCTTCAGTCTCAAAATTCAACAATTTTTATACCAAATGAAAACTCTTGATGATTAGAACAACTTTCTTCGAAGCAACATACTCAGATTCTCAACATAGTTAAACGAATTGAAAAAAATTAATCAAAACCCTAACCTCTTTTTCTGTTAATCGGTGGCAATCCAAGTGACAGCTGGCGACAAAACCATGGGGCTTTTGTTCCTGACATCGAGACGAGTCGAATGGCGGTGGTGGTGAATGGAAACAACCATCGGAAGCGACTGATCGACGATTGGCATTTTTTGTCAAATTTTCTCCTCAATTTTTGCAAAGATTTCGGCGATGATGGTGGCTGAAATGGGTATGGTTATGACGGGCTCGTCGGGAGGAAGAGTTTTGTATATAAAACTAACCGGTTTGAGTCACCGACGGTGAAGAATGGCTAGAGAGAGGGAATCATAAATAGTAACTTTTAGGAGGGGTTAAAATGAAATTATGAGAAAGTGGGGAACAGAAGAATAAGTCTCTTATATATATAGCACATTGGATGTTACATTAACTGAGTCCAACTGATGCTTGAATTTCTACTTAATAAAACTTTGCCAACATGTTTGCTTCATTCTTTGAAGTGCAAAATTTTTTAACAAGAATTTTCATATGAAATCAATTCCTTGACCTTGCAGAACTTCAAATCCTTCACCATAGTAGCTATCTAACTATCTTTTTCCTAATTTTTCTTAGTTCTCTAAAAAGTAGTTAGATTTCTATTACTGATGGTAAGAGCATATTCAACCAAGTCTTACCATGTCCATCGAACTTTCCTACTTCAAATCTTACAACTAAAGTTATTGTTGTCTCAATTATGCTCTGATACCACTTGTAAAGAAAAAAGATTCATGCATCAAGAGTATATTTGTATGAAAACAAGAAACAAACAAGAACAATAAGAACAAAAAAAAAAAAAGGTTTTACCAAAGTTCAACAAGTTAAGGATGCCGTCATCTTCAGGAGTCAAAAGCAATTGATCCACTGTTGATTAATCAAAAACTCACTTGGAGATTATAGTTTTCTTCTATATATAAAATAGGTTTACACAAGTATAGTAAATTGTAAGTTCTAGTTAACTTAATTCAACTTAAGTAGCTCTTTACCAAACTTAATCTAACTTAACTATGATTCTAATAGCTCCTGGAATTATTCAAAGGTTTGAACACCACTAAAAACACGCCCTTTTTATAAGCTGCAAAAACAATATGAGTCGCAATCATATCAAATTGTGGGTCTCACTGTCTCTTTTTAGAACATGACATTGTCTATGACATGCCTATGTCCTCAAATCATAGATCCTACTGCTTCTCCATGCAGTTGAATACAATTTCAATTTGTGATATATTGTATCTCATATTGTGTTTTTCACATAAATACCCCCACCACATCGAAAAACCCATATCTCTAGCCCACGTCTTCTCTTTGATTTCCAAAATTAAACATACCTTGGGCAATGCCTATGTTTTTCACCCAAAAACTTTCAAAAAAACACTCATTCTTCTTAAAGCTCTCCAAAATTATACTACGTGTATATGATCCATAC
>JAOQMS010000179.1:37857254-37872370 GCA_027563885.1 Erythroxylum longipes | reverse complement strand
GTGATATATATTTATTGTGTATGAATCATATATATTCACATTCATTTGATATCTTCAAAATTTTTGTTGTATTGCTTACTAAATGATGTAATTCATTATATACTTCTTTATTTTGTATGAATCATATAATTATATATATCATTCATTTCTTATAAAATGAGAGGTTAAAGTGAAACAAGCCTCAAGAGTTGTTTAGAGTGGTTCAATTAGGAATGACAAATATAACCTGACTTGACTTTGGCCCGAATTGGCTGGGCCACAGGCTGCAACTGGTTAGCTCGATCAGACCACACGTCTCACTTAGATCAGGGCTGTCCCAACTCAACCCGTGACCCGACGGAAAGGCACAAAATAATGTCGTTTTGTTAAATTAAAAAAAACTGTGAGAACGGGCCAGCCCGTGGCCTTGGTCATGGCGGCCCATTGCCATTCTGAAGTTCAATTTGTAATGACTAAACATGTTAGTAAATCAAGTTTTTGAATCAAATAAAAATGAAAATTTCATATCAAAATAAGGGATAATGGTAAATTATGTTTTACAATAATATTGTAAATTTGTTTTCGTAGTAATTATGAAAAATCCATAAGTTGATATTGATCATGGTAGAGCACAACTTGATGGCATATTTGAAGAAGATAAAATTACTCAGGTGAAGATTTGTAAAATATACCTTAAATTGTAGCTGGTGGTTTCCAAATGTAGCTTTATCATGGTTTGGTTTTGAACTTTTCCAAATTCACTTTATCAAAGTCTTGTTAATTTGGAATTAATTCCTTGCCACTCGAGATATGGAGAAATAAGAGTATGAGAAACAGCAGAACAGTTAGATGAAGAACACACCCTAGCTTCCTCTATTCACAAGTCATGAGGGGGGAAGATACGTACTTATGGAAGGGTATTCCTGTTTCTGGGATTATGGTTAAGGAAGTCAGAAAGTTGAGAGACAGAACTGTAAACCATGTAGGATGGGACACTTTGATCTGGAATAAGGTCCTTAGACCTAATGATAGTTTTCAGCTCTGGCTAGCAATGTGGGACAGGCTAAGTACCATGGATAGGTTGAAATTCCTATCCTCCTCTAAGCTATGTATCCTATGCAACCTAGAGGATGAAACCAGGAACCACCTCTTCTTTGAATGTGTTTTTTCTAGAGGATTGTGGGCAAAAATCTCCATGCTATGTGCCCCTGATTTCAACTATGACAGACTCACAGAGATTATAAGGGAACTACCTAATTTGAACTACTCAAAGTTTGATAGGGCTATTATTCTCCTCTTAGTGGCTACTTGTCTTCATGTTATCTGGAAAGAAAGGAACAGTAGAAGGTTTAAAAACCAATCTACTTCAATAAGCTCTCTATTAGATATCACTACTGCCAGCATAAGAGAGCAACTGATCATCAATCAGCTAAATCTCCACTGTAGTAGGAGAATGACTCTAACCTGGAGAATATAGTATATAGCAATAACTAGTTCAAATAGTCCTATGAACTAGTTATACTATCCTCAGTCAGTAATGAAACCCAATTCTCTACTCACAACAGCCCCTAGGACTTTTCAAGAAGACTACACATTGCAGATCAAAGGAAATAGAGAAGATGACCAATACCTTACTTGGGATCTGCTCTTTCTCATGTTTGATAACAGGGTAAGTCTTTATCCCTGTCATCAGCAGATAAAGGATTAAACAAAGGCATAACCACGGAAAAGAAAGGAAATCTATGAACCGTTAAATCTTTGTGGATAAGATTCCCCTTTCTAGTTAATCTGCAAAGCCCCCTGATGAAGATAACCCAGATTTTCAAACCCTAGATGTCAACAGTGCTTGATTGAAGAAGGAGCCGAGAAAGGAATCATAGCAGAAGCTATACTGACCTAAATTCGGTCTTCAATAGCTGACTCGTCACAGAAGAACTGGGACCAACGAGTCTCGCACTCCTGCGAAAGAAAAGAAATGACTTAGAGACCCTTAAATCGTCTAAGATGAACTCGAATAGTACCAGCTACCTGAGGATAATAGCTAGCGAGGGCAGAGAGAAGACGAGGCCACCGCAACCACCGCAAGACTCTGGTGCTTCATAACCACTCCCTAATTGACTAAATGGCTGAAGATTCGAGAAAGGCAGAAATAGTTTTGCCCTAATCGTCGAATGTTTCTTGTTTGAACGCTATCGTTTTTGCCTATTATGTGTATCTAAGTGGGTCTGGCCACGTGGGATAGCTTTGAGATGTAACTCTTCTCATTCTTTTATGAAATTTTTAATTTCTCAATCAAAAAAAAAAAAAAGAACACACCCTATCTGGCCGCTTCTGGGTAGCCGCAACAATATTACCTCATTGGTTTGTAGACATATGGATGCAAGAGTACGCTTGACCAACCAACTCAGTTTTCCATTCATCACTAGAAGAGATTTAAAATAATAATAATAAAGCAGGCAGCTGGTTCAACATTTCCCGTACTTCTATTCTCATCTACCTTTCAGAAGCTTACAAGCAAATTCAGTATGGAAGGCAGAACAAATTATTCAGTGTTCCATTTTTGGGATTGATTCTAAATCTCACAGCTAGATGCCTCTTATCCCTTCAGGATATGTTTTTGATAATGCTTTTCAGCTTTTCATTTGCAACCACAAGTTCTGCAGCTATTCCTGGTTCATTAGCAGAATGTCCTGCATCTGGCACAACCTGCCCAAAGATCACTCTTTTTCGTAAATTGTGCAACTGAGATAAAAAAAATGTAAGGAAAATGCACAATGTATACTCCTGTAGTCAATAATTGCAAACCACGAAACTCACATAAACAAATACAAATCAGAAACATCCATAGAATATAAAAATTTATGGTGGTGTCCTCTTCCAAAATTTCTTTTCAATGACTTCATTATATTTCACTTCAGTGTCCATATATTATGGTGACTGCTTATCAATTTTACCATATAAACAGAATAACCAAGAGAAACAACGTAACAGAAATATGCGTACACAGGCAAATAATATCTCATAAAATAAAATTGGACATCTGCACATGGAGACAATCTTGTGAGTTAAACTCATATCCAAACTCTTTTTGATAAATTCTCATATTAGGGGATTGCCCTTACCACCGAAGCAGTAGTTTCTCCTGTAACGGCTTAAATAAGTTAGTCTTACCTTTAATTCAGCCTCTGGCCATATTTTATGGAGATCCCAAGCAGACATCATTGGACAGCAAATATCATATCTTCCCTGAAATACCATTCAGATGTCAGGAAAAATTAACAATGAATCTTCAACCAGAACCTCTTGCCATAGAAAATACTGGTTAATCGAATGCCAATATTCATAGCGGTACATACCACATGTCAAAGGATTTAGCTGCTATGTAAAGAATGTGGTGAAATTGCAAAATTTGATGAAACAAGAATGTGAATGGATGAATATTTGTAAGCAATGCATGAAACTGGAAAATAATTATTACATGCATTATACACCACAAACAAGAGAAAAATAAAGATGGGCTGGTAAAAGTGCAACCATTCAGCGCATGAAATGAACAACATTTTGATAAAAGTAGATGCCTTGACTGTCCATTGACTAGTTTTTAGCTCAGGAAAACAACTAATGCATGTGTCTTACAATGTCACTTGAATAGAAGCTAAACGAGCAGAATGCCAACATGTTGATAAACAACATATACCTGTACAATTGTGGTGTGGATATGCCTTATCTTATCAACATTATCTAAAAGGAATGAATCTGAAGGGAAAAATCCCTTGTTCACGAAGTAATGATTTTCAATCCTCGCAAAAGCCTGAATGGGAGAAAAGCAGCATGCTCATTATTGGAGTTTAAATCATTAATATCCACAACGAAGCAGTGAGAAATGAATTATGATATCCTATTATCATTAAACTGTCATAGGGGCTCACAATGAGCATAATTCAGGTAAAATTATGTACCAAATATAAGCAAAACAAGAACTGAAAATGGTACATAGATTGTAACTTATGAATTAAATTGTCCACATTTAAGCAACCATTTGCTATTACCACTCTCTTCATTGTTCTTTTCAGTTCGTTCTAATGGTAAAAATGCAAGCTACAGGAAATAGTAGGCAAGACTGATCCATTTCTATTTGCATCCTTGCATTCAGAAGGTTAGCATGGTACCCAACCCTCTAAAATTATAAAGGCACAGATGCTTGTCTTCTTTTCATAAGATTATTCAAAGAGAAATACATCAAGGTTCTCTTTCAACGTGAACAATCTAAAGCCTTAGGCACTGATTTGCCTTACCAGTGAGAAATTATCATCATCCCCTCTTTTGATGTTTTCTTCATTTGGAAGAAGATGAGCAGTCATCATTTCCCATTTGGTCCATGCTCTTGCTGCTTCATACTAAGAAAATATAACGCACTCTGTAAGGGCTCACTTTAATTACAACTTGAAGCAACATGAATGTGTCTCAGCAAGTTTGGAAATATTTAAGATCCAAATCAGATACAAAGTACAAAAATGCTGCAACCAACACAACTTAAAAAGAAGCATCTAACCCTTACTTGTGTTTCCATATTGTCAGAGTTCAGTCTCTTCCTGTAAGCTTCAATGAAACAATCTCTTTCAGCTTCAGGGATGAGATCTCTAAATGGCTCCCAAGCTGTCATACAAAAAATGAATCAAGAAATAAAGTAGTTTGATAGGGTATTTGCAATATGAAGCTATCAAGTCGAATGAGTTAAGAAGAAAAAATTTCTACCTCAAAGTGCTTATAACTGATTGTTTAAATAAACTAAATTAAAATACATTCCATTCCACATACTAAAAGGGAGCACGGCATAGTAGGATTGCAGGTATAAATACAAACCAGTACACCTTAGGTGGTAATATGCAAAATCTTCTAACTGAAAAAATGACAAGAAGATGGAATACTGCATGAACTCATGAATATTGTGCTGAAGTTTTTTTCCACGTACTGAAAGGATTTACTTAAACATTTTTGCTAAATGAAATATCCAAAACTTGATATCTACCTGCCACTAATGATTCTTATTAATTGCAACACATAGTCAACAATGCAATAGCTAGGTATTAACATATGTTTTTCATTATCCACTAGATCATCTAAGCAACAGTATCCAGCATACCATCGGGGAATATAGCAGCAGCACCACCCTCATAAAACCAATCAATCTCTTTCTTCCGCAATAAAAAGATCCCTCTGAGGACCAAACCAGTGACCTTACAGGAGATCAAATTAATAACACCCATATATGATGTTAGTAACGAATCAATTGAACCTCAAACAAAGAAACAACAACTGAAGAACCGGATACCTTTTCAGGATGAGATTGGCTGTATACAAGTGCCAATGTACTTCCCCATGACCCACCAAATACCTGCAAAATGCAGAAAAAAAAACATAAAATAAGATTAACATTCCAAATGCATCCAAGGTGAATGCCTGTAAAGACTTCCAGCACCGCAGAAGTTATCATCTTTTATTTACAGTTCAAGAATCATAGAGAAATTTGACCTGCCATTCTGGAATTCCCAAGTGTTCTCTTAGTTTTTCAATGTCATTGATAAGGTCCCATGTGGTGTTTTCCTCCAAGCAAGCATGAGGTGTACTCTTTCCTGCACCGCGCTAGGAAAGCCCACAAAACAGCAAGGTTAAGTAGGATCAATAAAAATGATGATGACATCCTCATAAGGAGTAGCTGGATGGCCATAGTAACCTGATCAAATAGAATGATTCTGTAAAAGTCAGGATCAAAAAACCTTCGATTACTAGGCGTTGTTCCTCCCCCTGGGCCTCCATGGAGAAAGACTACTGGCTGCAGAGGATCATATTCATTACACCGCACAGAAAAGATGTCACATTAATTTGCCATTCGGCTATTACTATTGTACAGGACACAACAATTGAATAGATACAAGAACGTAGGGTATCTGACTGAAAGATGCTTCATCAGAAAGAAGGATCCATGGACAGAGTAGAGATACTAAGCACAATCAAACCACTGCCAGAAATTAATCAATCCCAAATCACCTCCTATCAGGACATCAGTCTCATCAGAAATTATCTTATGAAAATCCAGATTCAGCCATTCCCAGACACTTATTCATGTGCGGACACCATATGCCACACGGTATTTAATCTAACAAGGTAACTTCTAGTGAAGTCTCCAACAACATCACGGACATCAAAGAATATAAACGAGGTCGAGGAACCACATGTTTTTCAAGAGAAAAGAATTGAGTCAAACTCATTTCATCAGCATCAGAAGTGATGGCAGATTCACGGGGCATCCGTTAAAAATAAGAGTGGAAATGCCCTTCAATCTACAACTCCAAACAGATTTTACCACTTGCAAGTAGCTCTAGAATCGATATAAACACTTTAGGAAACTACGAAGGATATCATCAGGAATCTAATTAGTACACATTTTGTTTGGTGGTCAAAGCTTAAAGCTCCTCCACTTAATTCTTGCATCAAGACTACAGTCATGTGGTACAAATAAGAGTATCAAATTAGCAATTCAAGGTTCAAGGATATCATCAGGAATCTAATTACTAAAATTCTGTTTGGTGGTCAAAGTTTAAAGGTCCTCCACTTAATTCTTGCATCAAGACGACAGTCATGTGATACAAATAAGAGTATCAAAGTAGCAATTCAAGGTTCACATGGTAACAACCCACCACCCCAACAGCCCCACCACTGGCACCCTAACTTTACAGGTTTACGGTATCAAGTCAAATCATTTCAATTCAAAATAAAAATTTCAACCATTGCAACTCACATGCCCACTGGGATTTCCAGACTGCTCGTAGTATATGGCATGAATATCCGAAACCCTCAAAAAACCAGTATCATACGGTTCAATCAGAGGATAAAGGTTCCGATTTGATTCAGGCAACTCTTTGCTTGGTTCCATCAACTCGTTCTCGTACTTATAATCGAGATTTCCGAATCGCAGCACTAAGTTCCTTCTCCCTGCAACAACCAAACAGTGAATAGACAATCTAGTTACAACGCATGTATATAAGCATCATAAAGTTGTAATTTTTCACATAAAGCTCTAATGTTTTAGAATTCACATCATCAATTGCTTCAACATAGAGTGTATCTATGAATAACTAGAGAGAGAGAGAGACTTAACTGGTGTAGGGAGGAGGCGAGAGAAAGGAAGAGGAGAGATGTAAAGGCAAAACAGGTTTGACGTTTGAAGAGTGCACAAGGGAGAGAGAGGGACGAGTGACACTGAAAACTGAACGTGAAATGGTAAGGCCTATTAAACCCATTTGCTATTGGTCGCTGCTCATGCTTTGATTGAAAGCTTATCTATTTTATCAGAATCCAAATTCTAAGTCCGTTCAATTTGCGTTTACTACGTCCTTGCATACCTTGTATCTTTCTACAAGTCCTTGCATTCCTTGTATCTTTCTGATGCTTGTTCTTGATTGTACATATTAATTCATCTTATAAAATTCTAACTGGGGACAAGGAAGCACGTACAAAGTTCTAATCTTTACTTGCTTTGCATTAGATTAGAAAGAAATTTAACAATTCTGACTGTTAGCTGGCTGTTGGCAGTCATTTTCAGGTGCAACAGTGTTAAGATCCAAGCTGAGAACATGTGTATGCCTGTTCATTCTATGAAGAAAATCAGAGACTGAACCAACAAGTGGCTTTTGCGATTCAAGATATTTGCTTGACTAAGTATGATTTGTTGTGTTAAAAATGCATTATCAGGGCATACGTAAATCACATATAGTGAAAGCAAATATTCTCATTATATTTAATAGTATTCTTTTTTATTTTTATTTTTATCCAAAAAAATACAAAACTTATAATTTTATTATTGATACTTCCATTCCATAAAACTTAATTTATGATATGAAATTTAAATTCAAGACAAGGAATAATCTGAAATGTACGGGATTAACTACAACTGTTGTCTATAAATTCATCAAAACGTCTATATGGTAGCTTAAATTGACAAGCAAGATATTATTCATCGAGTAAGTTTGCATTTTGTCTATTACATTCTAAATTCCGAGCATCTATAATCTACAGAGAGGCTATGCCTTCAAAACCAGTCTCTATAAAAATGCTACAACCAAAAGCAAGACTTAATGTTACAGCTCCTGAACTGAACTTAAGTCCAATGCATCAACACCTCTTCCACTTTTTTATGTTTGTGAGGAGATATGATCCCTCTAAACTGCCAGTTCTCTAACCACAAGTGAACCAGCTGCTATTCTTGGATTTCTGGTTTACAGCTTGTCATCGATAATTATGTCGGTAAGTTGACTAGGACCGGCTTCCTCTAGCATTTGGACTACCGTTCTCATGGAGGGCCTTACTGATGGGATCTCTGCTGTGCAGTGGATGGCTATTTTTAACACCTTAATGGCGTCCTCCTTTTGGGCCTTTGAGATGTTTGAATCTACTACATCAAGCAAACTTTCTTTGCTCTTCATCTTGCAGCGAAGCCAATTAACTATGTCCTTTGCTTCTCCAAACACAGGTTCAATCGGTCTCTTACCTGAGACCAATTCCATCAGGACTACACCGAAGCTATACACATCACTTTTCTCGTTTACCTTGTAAGTGTATGCGTACTCTGAAAACAAAAGCACAAAGACAGCCATTGATCAAAAAACTGCTACATCAGGGACCAACAGGCACATGAAACTACATTTCAGAAACTTATACATACGCAGATATGAAGAATCTTAATTGAGAGACTATGAGCTGAATGTTAATACTTAAAATTTATCTGTAGCTTGACAAATTTAGATTAGCTGCTCAAATCCTGAAAGAATGAGAATATAGAGGGAAACAAACATTAAAGGACCAGAACGTTAACACTTTACCAGGAGCAATGTATCCGTAAGTGCCAGCAATTTGACGAGTCCAGTCCCCTCCACCACCAGCCTGCAAAATCTTTGCAAGTCCAAAGTCAGCTATTCGAGGCTTCCAGTCCTCGTCCAACAAAATGTTGCTGGACTTCACATCACGATGGATCACTGCTCTATCACAACCATGATGCAAGTATTCCAATCCCTTTGCTGTTCCTACTGCAATTGAATACCTCAAATCCCATCCCATCTGGATTTTGTGACAAGAGTGCAGCTGATCCCACAAGCTCCCATTAGGCAGGTACTCGTAGACCAGCAGATTGCTATCATCACTGGTGATGCTACAATATAGTTTCACAACGTTCACATGTCTGACAGCACTTAAGGTGGCTACCTCTGCTTCATACTCTGATGACCGCGAATTTCTTTTTGCAAGCATGGCTGAGCTGCTTCGGTTGCTTTTCTGATCACCAGAAGTTGTTGCCCAAATATGTTTCACTGCCAGCTCATTTCCATTACCAAGCACAACCTTGTACACATTCCCTGACCCTCCCTTGCCTATTAAATTCTCAGACCTGATGGAATCTACAATATCCTTTTCATCAAAACTTAGAATTCTGAATGATTTCATGTCCCAGCTGGAGCTCTGCCTCAAAGGGTGATCAAGACTGTTGTGTCTTGATTTTGTGAGCAAGAGGTAACATGATGAGAAGACTAAAACTAACATTCCAGCTGCTAAACAAGCTAAAATTACTCTAAGATGAGTGGGACTTCTAGCATGATATGAACATGATCGAATATCCTGTAGATCCTGGCTACATAAGCCAGGATTTCCTTTGAGGCCATCACGAAAAGCATCAATGGATAAGGATTCAGGTATCATACCAACTAACTGGTTATTTGAAAGGTCAAGATTGCTTAGTTTCAGGGATGAAAAAGTAGCTGGAATTTCACCTGAAAACTTGTTGTTGGACAAATTCAAGGAGTTCAAATTAGGCAAAGAACCGAGACTCGCTGGGAGATTCCCGGAAAAGGAATTGCCAGAAAGGTTTATGTCAGTGAGAGAGACACAAGAACTGAATGATTCCGGCAAGATACCCGAAAAAAGGTTTCCATTCAGATAAAGACTTGATAGTTTCTTCAGGTCTCCAATTCTTGCTGGTATCTGACCAGAAAATTGATTCTGGCTCAAATGAACTGACACTAATGAAGAAGCTTTTGATATTTCCACAGGCAGTTCACCAGAAAATCGATTGTTAGATAAAACCAATAACCCGAGAGACTTTGCATTGCCAATATCAGGTGTCATATTACCTTCAAATTGGTTCATGGTGAGATCAAGGACTGAAAGGTTTGGCAAACCCCATATTCCAGCAGGAATTGTACCAGAAAGTGAATTTTTGTTTACACGCAGTCGAACCAGAGACTTACAGTTCGCATAGCCTGCAGGAACCTGGCCAGTGAACTTGTTCTGCAGGATTAGAAAATCAGTCATTTTACCATTTTTGCACATATCAGATGGGATAGGACCAGTCAAGAAATTCTCTGAAACATCGATGTAATTGAAGTCTGCCAACGATCCTAGTTCTTGAGGAAGTGAACCTGTGAGCTGGTTCCTATAAAGAGATAACTCCACAAGGTTCTTGAATTGACCAAACTGAACGGGCAATTCACCGGAAAATCGGTTTTCAAAGAGCTGCAGAGAAGCAAGTTGGGTCAATGATTTCAACTCCACAATGTCACCCTCCAACAAATTTTGGGAAGCGTCAAAGTTTACCAGGCTTGTCAGGTTCCCAATTCCTACCGGAAGTTTTCCCGTCAATGAGTTATGGTAAAGCTCAAGCTGCCAAAGCTTTGTTAACTTTGAAATTCCTGATGGGATTTCTCCAAATAACAGATTGTCTGAGAGTTCGAGATTTTCAAGCAGAGTAAGATTTGATATACTGTCCGGAATCTGTCCTTTGATGGTGCAGTTGGTAAGATACAGCCAATTCAACTTGTTAAGCTTCACTACCTCAGCGGGAAATGAGCTTGTTGCATCAAATGGATTGTCACCGAGGCTTAAAAAAGTAAGACTTGTAAGATTTTCAAGTGAATGCCATGGGAAAGACCCAGAAAAACCACTGTTGTTCAGATTCAAGATTGTCAATTCGAGTAAACTAGACAAGTCAGGTACACTTCCACTAAAATAATTGCACCCCAAATCCAAAACCTTCAAGTTTGAACAGTTTCTCAAGTATTCGCTGATGTCACCATGCAAAAGATTTGACCCCAAAGAGATTTTCTCTAATGAACCTAATCCACATATTGAATCAAACGGTAGAACACCCTCAAGTTTTTGTTGGGGAAGATTGATTTCAGTGACATGTCTATCGACATTGCAAACGATCCCTGTGAAGTTGCAAGCAGAATTCTCCAGTGTCCATGTATTGAACACATTTGTTCTTGAATTCTGGAGAGCAGACTTGAAGTTCAGAAGCAGTTGAAGTTCATCTGATTGTGACAAACAAAACAGATTCAGCAAAACGAGAAAGAAAACCAGCAAACATGGCCGCTGCCTGAAAACTTTTTCCATAGCCGGTCGGTGTACGTATGTACGTTTGTTATTGTCCAACAACAATGACGGTGTTAAGTAAGAGAGAGAGAGGGAGAGTAGTAAAAAGTTGACGAACATGAAAGGTGGTTAGAGTATTACCTATCAACATAATTGAAGCACGAGGTTGCTTTGAAAATCTTTGAGGTCAGTTCACATGACTAGGTGAGAAGTGAACATGAGAAGGACAAAGTATGCACGCAAGCAAGGAACTAGAAGCAAAGGGTTGCCACAAAACTAGAAGCTGATGTGGTGTCGAGAGTCAAAAATTCAGGTGCGAAATGTCAGCAACTTGAGAATAAACAGAATTAAGAGCTCCTGCTCGTAGGGCTAATGGCCGCCCACCAGGGTTGACGGATGACTCCGTAATCTGCCACTTGGAGCACATGAGGTGAATGCCTTTAGTTGTTGAGACTTGACACCTGAGACTTGCTTTTTTATTTCTTTTTCCATAATTTGCTTAAACCAAAAAAAAAAAAGAGAAAACACTTCATAAATTTTTTAAAATAACAAATTTTAAGTTTCTTTAATATTCAAATTAGTGATTCAATATTTTTTTGTTTTATATGCGTGATGTTATTCCTCATGTTAAACTTCATTCTACCACATACTATAGGCTAAACCCTTGCAATGTGCTTTGCAGGTTTAACTGGGTTTCCTGTTGCATGAATTTAGTTTTTTTTTCCAAAGTGTACCGTTAATAGTAAATCAATGTTAGTTTGGAGTTTCCCAATGACTTTTCCATATAAGTCTCTTCAAGTCATATTGAGGCCTTTTTTTCTTGACATCCAAACAAGATCCAGAAGGAAAAAGGAAAGTCGGTTTGAGGAAAGCTAGGCAACTAAATGTGAGATTTGTTCCTTTGAAACTGATGTCTGCCCAACTTTCATAGAAAAAGAGAAATCGACTGTAGTAGATAATAGGATGGTTTTGTCTCTGTGTATATACATTTTGACAATTGCTCATCCCATCAGAAAATTTGTGGAATAAGACAAATCATATGATGCATTGCACCAATTGAATGATAACTGTTTAATGTAGTAGCAGAAATATGTAAAATAAGAAAGAGTGGGAAAAAAGTAGTAAAACAATTCCATAATTATCTTTGTTTAACATCATAAATTATAAATTACTCGTATAATAATCTTGAAAAAAATAATTATATTTATAAAGTAGAGTAATAATTAAAAATTTTCTATCCTTAAAAATTCATAATTATATTAATTCTCGAGAATCTGACGAGAGATCATAATTATATTAATTCTTGAGAATATGACGAGAGATATTTAATAAAATTTTTATATAATTCTGTACAGAAATAATATGCAAAAGAAAGACTGGCACATTAATGACCATCTCTTAACTTTGACAAAGCGAAAAAGCCTTGTGTAATAGGATAGGATAGGCTGTCTTTTATAAATTGTCAAAGTTCAGTATCTAAAAAGTTTTTGTTTATAAAGTATCAAATAGGCACAAGGTTGAATGATTTGGAGTCAAAGGTAATGAGATTTGTATGCAGTAGAGAAGATAATATAATTGTATTAAATCATTGCATGATCAAAAGGAAGAAGAATAACACTTTCACTATGACATCCATGGTTACGAAACTTTAGCCAATGGCTAGGCTGCAAAAACAAAAGAGTAGTGTAGCGTCGGCTGGAGGTTTAGCCAACGAAGTCAAAGAATTTCTGTGATAGTAACCAAAGTTGAATCTTTTTTTTTTCGAAGGGTAACCAAAGTTGAATCTTATAATTAGGTTTTATGATAGAAATTAACTCGTCCAATTAAGAAAGTTTGTTTCTTTGTTGATATTTATAAGATAATATATCAACCTCTAACCAACATTCTTCTTATATATCGAGACAAGAACAGGATTGCAATGAGAATCAAAAGCTAGCTAATGGGAAAAATATTATAAAGAAAGGATCAATAGCACAGACTGTAACAAATGGGACAAAATCTCTTACCTAATGATAGAATACAAAACAGAATCTTACCAAATTAAAAAAGAAAGTAGTGTTCCTTTGTTGAATGCCATGGTAGTGCGTTTTGTTTTATGTTAGTCAAATTAAGTAGAGTTCCTTTTCCTTCATTTCCAGGAAAAAGCGTTCTGATGACAAATTGAGCCTCCATACGTTTGTTAACCCAAACTCGACTACCCATAAGCTAAACTCGACTACCTATGATCCAACACACAAATTAACATCACCCAAATTTACTTTATCGAACAAGAAAAACCCTAGTTGTCTTCGTTGTCTCTGCTTCCTCGCTCGTCTGGATATTAAAGTTTGAACTTTCTTTACGTAATTAGCTACTTTTTGAATTGAGTTTTAAACTGAAGATGTTCTCTGTTTCATTGGCTACAAATGCACATGATGAATACACCCATTTGTATTTTATTGTCTTTGGTATAAAGTCGATTTTCTGCTGTGTTCTAGCTGCCTACCATACCCACTTGTCTTCTTTACTTTGATTAGTTTTATTTATCTCTCTCTCGCCCGCTCTCACCCAACCAAGATCCATCAATCCATTTCATTTCAACCCTGTACAAAGCTTATGAGACATTAAATTGAGCCTTCCCCTGTTTCATATTTGTTGCATATACATGCCTTGCCCTTCCACCAAAACTTATTGGGCGTTTGTGGCATGCCTTAGCCTCCCCTTCACAAGTCAAATATTGTGGCAAAGGCAGATATTATTTTTGGCTATGTTAGGCCAAAATATTCAAGCGTGATTTTAGTAAGACTTTCATGAATGAAGATTGTGTAGAGATTGAAGGAATTTGATAAATCCTTTAGACAGAAGCTCAAGTTCTGCACTATAAATAGAGGCTTAAATTGTTAAGTTTCTTGCACCAAAAACAACAGCCTTCCTTCATTCTTCTTCCAATTTTCTCTTGTCGAAAAATTTTGTAAAAGCCTTTTGTTGTACGTTCTCTACATATTAGTAAAATTGCTACCCTCCGGCTGTAGACGTAGGTCACATTGACCGAACCACGTAAATCTTTGTGTCCTGTCCCATTTTATTTTGTCTATCTTTATTTTCGTTACTATTTTTCGAGCTATTTAATTTAACCGGTATCCGATCCACGGGCATTTTCTTTAATAAACTGGTATCAGAGCTTCTCTTGTTGGTCTAACTTACTGTATACTTTGTGGTTGCCACTAAGTGGATCCTTCACATCAGAAAGTAATTTAGATTTTATTGTGAGTCCAAGCAGGGCCCACTGTTTCGGTTTTATCCTACGGGAACCACTGCCTCGATTTTGTAAACGGAGTTTAGTTTTACTTGTAGGGCCCACGTCTCGACTTTGACTGTAGGGCCACGTCCGTATTTTTGTGGGGCCAGTTGTCCAGTTTCCCGTGTGGGGCCCACGTCCTAACTTTGCTTGTGAGCCCACGTTTAGTGCTTTTGTGGGGCCCGCTATCCGATTTCACTTGTGGGGCTCACTTGTCAAAAAATAGTCAGAATATCAATTTTTAGCCATTATAACGATAACTAAGACCTCTATTGAAAAGTTTGACCTAAGTATTAACTTCGGTATGTGGCAACTCAAGATGCAGGCCATTTTAATACAAGATGGGTGTGAGATTGCACTTAATAGAGTGGAGAAAAAGTCAGCAGATGTGGCGTTAGATCAATTCACAAATCTAGATAAAAAGGCTAGATCAGCCATCATA
>JAOQMS010000179.1:37815538-37843552 GCA_027563885.1 Erythroxylum longipes | reverse complement strand
ATTATATTTAATTAAAATATTATTATTCATTAATTAAAATATTATAATTAACTAATTAATTACAATATAATTAATTATATTATTATTATTACCCTTGAATCAGAAGTAAATCGTGGGGAGGGTTTTCTTATAAATTTACGTGCGTGTTTTGTTTTTGTCTTCGTCTCTGCATTCTTGTCCTCTAGTTTTGGAAGGAACAAAAATTTTACGTCTCTGTCATCCGGAGTCGGGAAAGAAATTAGTGGGGACAGCAAGCAAACAGGTGGGAAACAGGATTTTTCTGTCCTTGTCATCCGTCCCCACCCATGATGACATGAACCAAACGCAGGGTAAGAAGAAGGTCAGTAAAGTGACGACAGCTGGCAGAAGCAGAAATAGTTGGCCACAGATATCATGTGAGAATGACAAACAAAAGAAAAAGATTTGTAGAAAGTTCGGATACTCTGACTAAGTTTACTTTGTTGTATTCTATTTAAGATAAAAATGATATATCTTTTGTCTAAGGTTACTCTGTCTCATTCTGGCTAAAATAAAAGGGACGTCGTTTTTCTTTAAAATTTAAGGATGCATTTCTGTTTAACTCAAAATACTTTATTCTATTAGCCATAGTCAAGTCCCCAATTAGCTGACATTCGCTTTCTTCTGTCTCCTATGTAGCATGCATGGACGTGGTATTAGGTCACGCTCGTGTACTTATTTGACAAATTTTAATTTTTGTTTTAATTTTTGTTTTAAATTTTAAAATAAAACTAAAATGAGAAAATAAAATCAATAAATTAAAATTTAATTTTAACTATAATATGTTATTATTAATAAATTTTAAAAATAAAATTAAAAAGAAAAAAATTACATGAGTGCACGGACGTGCACTTAAGTCACACTTGTGTACTTATGTGACAAATTTTAAATTTAGTTTTTAATTTAATTTTTAAATTTTTAAATAAAAAAAATAAAAATGGTAAAAATAAAAAACAAAATTTGTGACAAATTTTAACTTTTGTTTTTCTATTATTTTAAATTTAATTTTTCAAATAAAATTTTTAAGATAAATAAAAAAGACTGGAAGTAAACAACAATAAATTAAATTTTAATTGACAAATTTTAATTTTTGTTTTTCTATTATTTTAAATTTAATTTTTTAAATAAAACTTTTAAGATATATAAAAAAAGACTGGAAGTAAAAAATAATAAATTAAATTTTAATTGTAATTATAATTATAATTATAATTATGTTATTATTCATATTTTAAGAAAAATAAAATTCACAAAAGGAATTGCTTGAGTGCACGAGGTATGCAATTAAGTGTGCACTTATGTGACAAATTTTAATTTTATTTTTTTAATTTAATATTTTAATTTTTAAATAAAATTAAAATGATTAAAAAATTTTGTGACAAATATTAATTTTTGTTTTTCTATTATTTTAAATTTAATTTTTTAAATAAAATTTTTTAAGATAAATAAAAAAGTTGGGAAGTAAAAAAATAATTTTCATTTTCATTTTAATTATGTTATTATTAATAATTTTAAAAAATAAAATTAAAAAGAAAAAATTGCATAAGTGCACGGGAGTAACTTAAATTTAGTTTTTTGATTTAATTTTTGAATAAAATTAAAATTAAAATGATAAAAATAAAATTCAAAATTTGTGACAAATTTTAAATTTTGTTATTATTTTAAATTTAATTTTTTAAATAAAATTTTTACGATAAATTATAAAAAGGCTGGAATTGCAAGATCGTGCACTCTTATTAGTGAAGGGCTAGCGCACGATCGTGCACTCCTAATGTGTCACTCAATTTTGTAAAAATCATATCTCTCAATTCTGATGTCTAAAAATTACAAACTTCATACCATTAGAAAGCTAAGAGGATAAGCTACAACTTTTATGAAGATAACTTTGTCTGATTCGGCCTACATCAATACAATTTAATCGTTGAAATTAGGACATTATATCCTATAATATAAATTTCTTCAGTAGTATCCCTGACAGAAATTTAGTCCTGAAGAGGATATTTAGAACTTAATGAGCTATGCTGAAGAAGACATTTACCTCTCCTCTCTCCTCTTCTTCAGACATTAATGAACTATGCTGAATAAGACATTTACCTTTTCAGAGAGCATCTTTCTTCTTCTTCTTCGTATGAGGTTACCTATGAAAACTCGCACGCCCCGTGCGTTACATGCATTACCGTGCGTTGTGTTGCATGCCAGTGTGGTTATTCCTTTTGTTTCTCGACAGCTCTCTTATTACTAATTAAAGCCTCCCTTGCAATGCATCTCTCCTTACTAACAACGTATATAGCTTACAAAGTTATAAATCAAAATAAAAAAGGAACATATTACAACTTAGAAATAAAACCACAACAATGTAACTAGTCACAGGCGTTTGTCACTAATATTGGCATTAGTGTGAGTGGTTCATAGTGAAGGCCCATGCACTGGTGCCAGTCACGAGTGTGACTGGCACATAGTGTTGGCCGTTGAACTGGTGCCAGTCGGGTGTGACTGGCACCAGTGCACACTTGGTGGGAGTTTGCCACTGAGGGGTGTGACTGCTACCTGTGACAGGAGTGCACGCCTGTGCACTCCACGCCCCCTATAAATACCACCCTTTTAACTTATCCAAAAGCACACAAAAATTGCTTTCTAACTCAAGCTAACGCACACAACCTCTCTCCTATAAAAACCTCTTTGTTGTCATCGCAGAAGTGCCACCGCGTCCACCAAACCAAGTTATTAGGAGCAAAAACACACCCTCTACCTACACAACTAGCTATGCCTCCAAGAATGAAACAACCGAGAGTTCCCTCTTCTTCACCACAAGAGCTCACTTCAGGTGTGTCGTGCCTTATATTTAAAAGTAGAGGGCATCAACAAAGGTACGCTATTATTAAGAATCGAAAAATTATTTCGAATAGATTTATAGATTCTGAAGCACTTATTGAATTAGGAATATTTGATTGAGTGCAGGAGTTACTCCGAAATGTAGGTTGTGAAATTTTTTTTTCTGAATTTAGAGAAAATTCATATGTAGAATTGACATTAGAATTTCTGACCACTTTAGAATTAGTAGAGGAAATTGGGTCAAGTCTTAAATTTCGATTAATGAATGCAAATTATCAGATAGATGTAACAGAAGTTAATGATATTTTTGGCTTTCCAAATACTACTTTCTATGAATATCTTGAGGAATTTGAGCCTATCAAGTGTTGGCCACAATTGATCAATTCTAATAAAGTGTTTGCCGTTAGTCAGTCTAAAGCATCTGCTATCGTGGACCCTTCCCTTCGTTATCTCCATCGGTTTATAAGTTTTACACTATTCGGTAGAGGAGACAGCAATGGGGCAATTTTTAAAAGTGATTTATTTGTTTTGTGGTGCATGGTACATGTGAGGCCCTTTAATGCGGGTTGTTGGTTGATAGGGCATTTACATGAAGTGGTTTAATCTTGTAGAGGAAAAATAGTTGTTAGGGTATTTATGACCCAAATTGCAGAATATCTCAGCTTGCTAACCGAGAGAACACACATACCGATGTAGCTAGTTTTAGGAAAGTCAACTTTGGACTTAAATTCTTTGATGTAACTCGAGTTACAGAACTGGAAACTTCAAAAGGAGATGATGTTCCACCTTCCCAACCCCAACCCCAACATATGCAGCAGAGAGGGAGAGATATGCTTCTGTGGAGTATTAATTACTGATAAATCAATTGATAGCATTTGAATGGCGAACAAATGACAGGCTGCAGAACATTGAAGGTAGAATGGCTGAGATTCGAACCTTCATGGCCAATTTGAATGCTCGCTTCGGATAGCCTCCACCCCCATCTTAGTATTGTGTTTCTAACCTGTCCCTTTTTATTGGTTGTTACCTTAATTTCTTTTCGTTTTCATCTTTGTCCTTTGTTTCGTTCTTTAGCGTCTTAGATCACGCTTTCATTTTGTGATCACATCAAGGGCTGCGTGACTAAAAGTTAGAAGAAAAGAAAAAAATTTATTTGTGTCTTGTGTCTTTGTTTTCCCTTTTAGTAGTTAGATATGCATGATTATTAAATTAACTCAATCTAGAATAGAAATGCATAATATGAGTGAATGAGTATACTTGCATGCCTAGACTAATTGACTTGGATTTCAGTTAAAAGGACATTGGCCTGTTATGATAGATGAATGACACCTTTTGTTTGGTCAGATTTTAAGCCTTTTTGGAAAATTAAACACGAAATTATGTAATTCTTTGTCGAGAGTGTTCTTTCATGATTAAGGAACTCCAGAACTTGCTTGTAGATACTAGTTCAGATCACACAATCTTATGCAAATATTGAAATGATGAAGACAATTAGGATTTAGCCCTTTTGCTTAAAAGGCCAACATGATCTTACCTCTAGTAAATCCCCTTTGAGCTTAACATGACTCCTTTTATTTCTTTAAACCCAAATATCAACCTTGACTTTGATTATTTATCATCTTCGATGTACCTACCATAAAGCAAGTTGAGCATTTGAATGAGTATAATTGGTTTTACGGATTAAGTGTGGGGAATCATAATGTATAGTTCGGTATTGTATTACAGATGGGTATGGTTGTGGAGATTTTCACTTCTCCTTTCTATTTCTCTTCTCTTGATTTCCTTATTTTATAATCATAAATACAAAAAAAATGACAAACATAGTGAAAAATAAGAACAAAAAATGAAAAAATAAAATTGAAAAAAATAAAAGGAAGGAAGAGAAAATGAGCAGAAAATGAAAAGAAGAGGATAGAGAAGAAGTGTTCAATTTGTTAAGTGAGAGGAAAGAAATGAGTGTTTTATGGTTGTTCTTTTGTCTATGTTTAAATGCTCAATTTGTGTTGTGGTTTTAACCTATATTTTTCCTTTTTTCTATCCTTATCTCGGCTCCATTACAACCTAAATAAAGACCTTCAGATTGATTCTTGTGTTCGATATGAGTGGTGCAGATTGGATTGGTAAGCAAGCTTATGGTAAATTCTTTACATGAAATGAACAATGAGTGAATACATATCCTACCTTTAAATGCTTGAGAGGATGAAGAGTTAAGTGAGTATCTGTCATGCTTGTTTTATGGCTCTTTTAATTGAAGTGCTTGTTAAATTTAGCTAAATATGCAAATATTAACTTGTTCATAGAGTATTATGACTTTCCAATTCTTAGGTTGTGTTTGTTAAAATGATCGTTCACATCTTTTACTATTAGTTGGGAAATTTGTTGTCGATTGTCTAGTATTGTTTGTTTTACTTTGCTCCAGTAAAATGGTAAGGAATGTTGTGAAATTTGTTGTTTACATAATTCATTTTCATTGCTATTTGACCACAATACATTGCTAACTTTAAAAAAGAGAATAATCGGAAATCCCAAGTAACAAAACGAAGATGCTAAAGTACTTTAAGTGGTGATAAATCTTGTCAATACAACAGGTTGTATAGAAAGTCCATCTATTTCCAATCTCCAATAAAAATCTTTAAAATTTTATATAATCGTCTATTAATTGAAGAAATGGATTGTCCAGTTACAAATAATAAGAAAATCCATAGGTTTTTAACATAAGTTATAATATAGAATATATGTAGTATTCCACTTAATTACCTTATTTATTGAATGAGGGAAAAAAAATTAAAGAACCCATACATATCGATAAAACTATAAAATATTGTCATTATCTCTTTCCCTCTTATTTCCAACAAAAGGAGAGGTTTAAATAAACCGAACTTACTTTCTTCTCATGGGCTAATTTTTAAGGTACAAAACCAAATAAAAAATAAAACTTTTTGGTTAAGAAATTTAAAAGATGCGAGGCTAATTCATGCATGGTTATACATGTTCACTTACACTGTTGTGCATGTTTAGTCACGGCCATGCATGACTGTCATGCACGGCCTTGCATGTTATTAAATTTTCCAGAAATTCAAACCCTTGAAAATCCAGAATTCCATAATTTCATAGTCATATATACTTAACATTTTCCCACTTAATGAATTACATTGCAGTAACATTACTTAAACATTTTGGCAATTAATGAATTATATTGCATTAACATATAAGCAACATATAAGAATTGTTTTCTGAACAACTTCCAATAAATGTTAAACATGTTTCAGTTTTAATCTAAATTTACAACAGAATCATCTTTTACAAATACAAAAAATTTACATTAGAATCATCTTTTACAAATACAGAACTTTTCAGCATGAAGACAAGTACTACATTTGTTTATGGAAATACCAACTCCTAAATTGTTAACTTCTTCCAAATTTTCAAAACCAAATGTTTGTTGTGACTGTAAATCAACATGCATATTAATTAATTAATACAATTATAAACATGTAATGCAATTATTAATAAAAATTGAAATTAAGACAAAAACTTTCTTTAAATTACCATAAGTAAATTAGTCATGCGCATTGAAGGTGGGATAACAACACTAAAACCTTGTTTACTTGTTTCAGCATTAATGACCTAACATGATAAATGATTCAAAGATTAATAACACATTACAAAAAGAAAATATTACAAATAATAGAAACAAATAATTTAATAAATAATTCTAGAGAATTTGTTGCATAATGATAATGAGTGTATAGCATAGTTGAGTTATCCATACAAACACCAATTGGCTGCATTTCATAATTGTCATAACCAATTGGTTCATAAATACAAATTTAAATTCAGTAAAATATTGTGCCCAGAAGATAATATTACAAATAGAACCTAAGAATGTGGTATAAGGTTATCATGATTGCAAACTATACTTGTAAAATCCTTGCAAATAGAAAGTGCCTGCATTTGGTATTTCTCATAACAAATGAAAGGAAAATTTGTTGAAAACAGGTAGCACAACATATGCAGACCTTATTAATTACAGAATGCTAACCTGATGTTGATGAAATATGGGAGCTTGTATGCTGGACATAATCTGAGTATGTTAGGAATTATCTTCAGAATCCTGAATAGAGTAGTTTAAGCAAAAATTACTTATAATTATCAGTATATAAATTATATACATTCTTTGAAAACAATTTCACCAAAAATATAACCTGAGTATTAGAAAGGGGGATGAGTGTCAAATTTGCCATATTTGTTGAAGTCTTGCATTTTTTGACATTCGTTCTCTTTCTTGAACTTTTCTGCAGTCCACCCCTCAATCTCTTACTTGATGTAGTTTTTGTCTTCACCTCTTATGTGATTCATTTCACCAAAATTAATGTCACCTTCATTGATCACATTCATTTCAGTATTTGCCCGTTGGCGCTCAACTCTTGATGTTGTGATATTAGGTTCTCTTGATCTACTATTTCTTCACCTTGCAATATCTCATCAACCTTGTTCAACATGTTCAAAAGATGATCTTTCACAATTTTTGAGTTATCTCTCTCCGCTGCTCTTGTAACCAATCGCATGCTTAATGTACATAATTCTTTATACCTTATACTTGACAACAGTTTAGGATCCATTTCAGTTTCATTGATAGTGGAGTTTTTACTATCAACGTTCTAGGATTTTACTTTCTGTGTCCATCTTTTCAAAATATACTTACTTGGGATTGTTCAAATATTTTTCAAGTTAAAAAAACTTCAACACCTAAAGAGTATAAAATGCCAGCAAACTCAAACTTTTGACAACTACAATAAACTTCATCATTTGATGAATCATAAGTGACCATATTAGAGTAGCTCTTCCCAATAAGACTGATCTCATATTTTGCAACTGTACCATCTTCACGGCAAAAACAAAAACTAGAATAATGAGAATGATCTTGAAAACATTTAAACACTTCTAGTATGTATACAGTAACTGCATGCTTTAAAATTTGAACAGGTGTTGATAATGTTGGAATGCTTACATTACTTCTAAAATCAACTTTTAACTCATCAAATCGATGATCATCAATAAGCCTCTGCAAGTGATTAAAAAATTGCAAAAAGTTATGTTGATAACTCAAATACCTTTTTACAATGCTATTCATGCTCTCACTTCGTTGAGTGGTGGTCATGTCTACACAAAATATTTGGCATCCATAAACCAAAGCCCTTTTTTTTCCTTTGTATGAAACATACGTTTCAACCATTCATTATCTTCAAGTTCATATTTTTCCAACATAAAATTCCATGCATTGGAAGAATCTTCTTCTTCATAGTCATATATGCATGAGCTCAAATCCCGTCAAAATTCTTTAAAATAAGAAAAAGCATCACTCAAATGGATTGCAACATTTTTATAAACGTGTCAAATACACAATCGATGATGAGTTTTAAGCCATCTTGAAGCTAATGCCTTTGCGATCACCGCATCCTGATAAGTAAGAATAGTTGTGGGTTTTTTCTCAAAAATAGCTCTATCAAATGTATCAAACAACCACTCAAATGTAAGGGCAGTCTCATCATATAGGAGTGCAATACCAAAAACTGTTGTTTGCTTAATTACGATGGTTAACATCGACAAACAAAGCAAGTGGACGACCCTTACCATTCTTCTTGTAAGTAGTATCGAAGCAAACAACATCAATAAAGTCTAAGTAGTCATTCCTCATCTTTGCATCAGACTAAAATATGTTAGTAATCAAATCATCTTCATCCAATTGAATGGTATAAAAGAAATTAGGATCTTCAACTTGCATTTTATACAAATATTCTAAGACACCACATGTATCTCCCTTTTTCATGTCTCGTGTTCTTTTAAATCTTAAATAATTCTTGGAATCCTCCAAAATAAAGCCAACATTATTTCTCCCACCTGCTTGTCTCACCATAAGATCATGGGATGCTTTTGGTCGAATTCCTACATCATTAGCCATTTCAATTTGCATTGCTGCAGCTGAAGATATCTTTCTGTGACTTCTATACAAATGTGTTTTGTTTGGACTTGAAAGGTAGTGCTTGTGATCCTTCACAAATTGAATCACTTGAAATATTCCAGTTTGCACACTATTAACTTTCATTCTTGCCTCACAACCAAATCTTGTTTCTGACCGTGGAGCTCTTACATACAAATCTCTTTTATCTGGCATCCTTTTACCTTTAGCACTACAACAAAAAAGCCTACAAATCAATTTACCAGATTTATCTTTGTAACTTTTGCTTCTTCTAATTCCAAAGTCCACATGCTTGGCATAAATTAAATAAAATTGATAGGTTTCTTCTTTTGTAGCGAACTGCATGCCAATTTTCGGTACTAACTCTCTTGCAACCAAATCTATTAAATTCATATTACTACTCTCATTCCCAATGCCAATATCATTGTTATGCTGCTCCTTATCAATTTCATAATTTAAACGATGGCATGGAGTAAATTTACCATCCATTTTTGCACTTATCAAATTCACAAACGAGGACCATATTTTCAAATAAAATTATTAACACAACAAAAAACGAGTATTAACAAAAACCTAAGATGTTTTATTTTTCTCCATCCATATCTTATTTCATTCCTGTAACAAAAAAAGCCATCAAAGATTTAATGGTAAATTGTTCCCATTTTACAAATAATATGTTTTAGAAATTCTTGACTACAACTTAATATTAACCAACTCAACCGTTATACATTAATTGTCACTGATGTGTATGTAAAAACAGAAACTATAAACACTCCCATAAAAGTTAGGTACGAACAAATTTCAAATATCTTCAACACTTACTTAAAACATAAATAGCAACCAACTCAGCCTTTACACATTAATTATCACTCACGTATATGTAAAATCAAAAATTATAAATAGAAACATGAAAGTTAGATAACAATGAATACAAAAACGTTAAACAGAAACATACAACTTAGATAACAATGAATTCTAAATATCTTCAACAATTATTGTAATGAAAACATAAATAACAAATTATCTTTAACAGCAAGTAAATAAACAAAGGTGAAAGACACTCATTCGTAAATAATTGATTAACATAGACAAATGGTAAAAAAAATTAACATAGAGAGGGAGATACAGACTAACAAAATAAAGGTAGAAAGGTAGATTTTTGGGAAACAATCTTAAGTTAATTTGCTTGAAGAAAATAAAGTTTGTGAAAATCGGATAAACAAATAAGTTAAATGACAGGAAATGTTACTAATAATAGCTTTGAAAATGACAAACATTTCCATCATCATCATTATCCTAAATTTATTTGTAAAGAATTTATTAATATTGTATTTTTGTAATATGTTAATTTTCATTTTAATTCCTTAATAAAATTAATTAATTATGAAATTTAATTATGAAGTAGAGTCTGCACGGCCATGCGACATAACGCACAGCTGTGCATGTGGCCGTGCATAATGCGCGACCGTGCATAAACCTCATACGAAGAAGAAGAGGTAAATACTTTCTGAAGTTACGAAGAAGAGAGGTTAATGTCTTATTTATTATAGTTCATTAATTTCTGAAGAAGAGGAGCGAGGATAAAGTAGAGACGGAGGTCGACTAGATCGCGGGTTGGGTAATAGGACAGAATAGTTTGAGTTAGGTAGAAGAGTAAGTGTGTCTGAGTGAATTAGAACAAGAGTGAGTGAATTAGAACTGAGTGACACCCCCCGTCATGATCGTCACAGAAGCTTTCACGCAGTAGGGGTGCATGATCATGCAGAAGCATGATCGTGACAAAAGCTTTCACACAGCAGTTGCACGATCGTGCATAAACATGATCATGACAAAAGCTTTCGCACAGCAGGGTGCACGATCGTGCTAGTGCACAATCGTAACAGAGGCTTTCCTTCTCCAAAATGCATGATCATGCACTAGCACGATCGTGACAACATCTTTCATTGAAAGGGTGCACAATCATGCACAAAAACGATCGTGACAGAACGTTTCATTCGTGTAGCTGCAGGGCGAGTTTTTAAATCATTTCAAACAGCCCTAAAAACTAATACCTGTTTATTATTCTCTGCTCTACGCTCCCCTCTCTGCATTTTCGGTACCGATAGCTCATTCTCTTCCAATTTCTCACCAAATCTTCTAAGTTTACTTCAGTTTTTCATCAAAACTTTCAGTTTTTTGTTTTTCTTTTCCCCTCTTTCCTCTATTTTCGGAAATTTTTCTGTCTAGGTATTAAGTGTGTTACTTCTCCAAAATTATGTTTCTTTTGTGATTTTTGTAGGTTTTAACGTCATTATGCCTCCAAGAACCAAGGATACTGCTAGAAAATCTGACAAAATCGTCCTTGCTATGGTCGAAGGGTGTAATGGTGCAGACATTGCAGCTAATTATAATGCCCCTTTTCCCATGTTTTCCAACGAAGAAGGTGTTAGGTATGCTCTTCTCAAGACTAGGATCATTCAAGTACCAAGATATTTTAATTTTGATGTGCTAGAACAAATAGGGTTGAAAGATAAATTGTTGAAATTCTGTAAAAATGATCAATGAGAACAATTTGTACATATAAAATACCATGTTTTCTCTGAACCGACACTTGAGTTTTTCACTTCTTTGAGGTTTAAGTCTAGCAAACCTAATAAATTTTGGTTTAGACTACGAGGCCAGGCTCATTGCTTGGATGAGAAGCTGTTACGACAATTATTTGGTTTTGCAAAGGCACGGGTAGAAGATGGCCATCAAGAATTATCATCTGCCATTTATTGGAACTTTTTAACTGACTTACCTGAGTATAATCCTCATAATGCATCGAATGCATGCATTCTTAATCTTGAGCGGTTTCTTTTGCATAAATTCATGTGTTCTATTGTGTTTTCAAAAGGTCAAAGTAATAAATGCTCTATTAAGGAGTTGTTTTTATTATGGTGCATTAATGAAAAGATTAAGCCTAACATGTTCTCTTATATTTCTCAATCTTTGATCCAATCTGTGGGAAGAAAGGGAACAACTTTAGGAATGGGGTACTTAGCCACTGCTTTGGCTCAGCATTTTCATATTGATCTTACTGGACTAACCTTTGTTGCTTATGAGTATTTTGATGCACCGTACTTAAGACGTGCGGAGATCATATAATACCACAACATGGAGCTCCAAGATCCTCGAACACGCATTGCAGTGAAGCACAGGTTTTCAAATGAAGCTTTAAGTTCCAGACTTGATTCTCTGGACTCATTTTTATCAAGTAAGGAGGAGCAACAGGGGCCACCAAGTTGGGTGAGAGTATACACACTCTTGGCCAAAAGCAACAGAAACACAAAACAATAACTGAATCAAATGAATTAGCAAATGCAGGAGACAGCCCGCCAACAGCAGTACCTCAACAAGAAAATTCACAAGTCTTGGGAGATGTAAGGACTACACGTGCCATCTCTAACCCCATCGCCTCTACCATATCCATAAACTTTCTAAAGTCCCTTTTTTATTGTTTTTGTATTTATTTGTTTGCTTGTTTGTTTTTAGTTCTTTTGTGACCATTGCATTTGTACTTATTTTATGTTGTGGTTTTTGGCCTTACTGTTTGTGTTCTTTGTTATCTCATCACACATAGAGGACAATGTTTCCTTCAAGTGTGGGGAGGTAGCTACCAAGCTATGTAGCTAATTATTTGATGCTTGTGTTTGCATTACATTGTGGTATGTCTTGTATGTTGCATATTAGGTTGCTAGTTATAGGTTTATCATTTTCCCTGCACTTCAATCTTTGAGATAGAGGTTGTTGCCTTGAAATTCTATCATAGTAGTCAGAATTAGGATTAAGTCACATGCTTGAAGATTCAATTAGGCCACTTGGATAGAAGGTGAACCATGCGGATTGGCTTGAGTAGTTAGTTACATAAGCTTAATCAGAAATTGATATTTAAGTGATTAGGTGATGTGTAGAAACATGTTAGATTTTCATCTGAGCCTAAGTGAGGAGTTCAGCCTATATGACTCTATTCTATAGTCATATCATTTCCTTTATTGTAACCCTAAACCAATTTAAATCTACTAGATGCATGCTAATTAGAAGTGATTAAGGCCCTTATTCTTTTAGCCCTTGACTTAAATGACCAACCTTTGTCATTGTCCCTTACAAATCCCTTTGAGCCTTTGACCTTTTTTTTTGTTTCTAGAAAACTCCTCATTTTAAACCTCAAACCTCATTACCATACCCTATCACAAGGATTAATAGAGTGCTAAGTTTGCATTATTTTGGGATTTTTTACTAAATGAGAAAGGCAAATGAGACGCTTTAAGCGGCTTTCTTTGTACTTCTACTTTTAGATCACTTTACATGTAGTTGCTAATGTTAGTTTCTATTTCTTTATTTTGTGAAAAAAAGAGAAAAAAAGACAAAAAAACAAAAGACAAAAAAAAGAGAAAAGGGAAAAGAATAAGATATAGTAGCAACAATAAGTGCGGAGTAGTTAGTTATATCCATTTGCATGTCTCAGAAATAATTGGGTCCCTCTGCATACTTAGTATTCTATAAGTGCTTGTGATGAGCCCTCAAACTCCTTTTTACATACCTTACACCTAGCCCCATTACAACCCTCAACAAAGTTCTTTTGATCTATTTGTGCATGTAATTATTGTAGAGAAGAATTGGTGTACTTGCAAGCCCATAGTGGTGTACTTTCCTATAGGGAGTCTTGAGCGAAACAGTAACCTTAAACACTTGAGTCAAATGAGTGAATTCCATGAGGAAGATCCATTTTGAGTCTATGCTTCCTTGTGATTGATATTTTCATAACTTGAGTCTGTTTGTGTATGCCGATGAAAATTAGTTATGATGTATGTAGTAATTGGAAATTCGAGTAGCCGAAGTTTGAAAGATTGCATGCTCTTAATCCTTGTAATGATGAATTAATAGTGTGGATTGATTGTGTTTCATTTTGCTTGAGGACAAGCAAAGGTTAAGTGTAGGGAAGTTGATAAGTATGTTTTTAAGTTATGTTTCTAGTGTGTTTTCATATGTTTTAAGTGCTTCTTTGTGCGTTTTAGTTCTAGTTTATTTGATCTTTAACATCTTTTCTTGATGTTTGAAGTATTTAGTTGTTTCTTTACATTATCTAGTCTTTCATTATAGTTTTGGAGCTTATTTTTTTTAAAAGATGGATTGATGCACCTTGTTGATGAATTGTGCATGTATTAGATTTGCAGCTATGAATGTGGTACACGTGATTTAATGGCAACACTGGGCAAACTTAAAGAATTCAGATGCCAATAAAATCTGGAGACGAAGGACAGTGTGTGAGGAGGTTACAGTTCAAATTTCAAGTCAATTAGAGGTTCGGAGATAAAGTTATGGCCAACAAGTGCATCGTGCAACTACAAGAAGAATACCTCTCTATAAATCAGTTTTTGGTCGTTGTTTGACCTTCATTTTGGTGCTTACAAGAACAAAGTACAAAATATTGTCATGAATGCAATTGTTTTGACCTTTTCTATTTCTTTTCTACCATTCTATGTATTTGATTCAGATTAGAGTAGAAAAGGCCTCTGTTAACAAAAAATAGAACTTGTTAGACCTTCCAATTTTATATAGCCAACTCTCATTTTTTTTGTTTTGGTGTAAAGAGTTGACTAAACTGTGGTAAACTTTCAATATTTCATTTCTCAACTATTTCATAGAGAAAGGCAAAAAAGGGGAATAAAATTTCTAATATACAATTTCTAATATACAGAGAAAGCCGCACACCGTACAGAAGTCACACGGTCGTGCATGCTCCATTTAATGTCTGAATAAGAGGAGAGAGGAGAGCTAAATGTCTTCTTTAGCATAATCCATTAAGTTCTAAATATCCTCTTCAGGACTAAATTTCTGTCAGGGACACTATTGCAAAAATTTATATTATAGGATATAGTATCCTGACTTCAACGATTAAACTATATTGATGTAGGCCGAATCAGCCAAAATTGTCTCTTAAAAGTTGTAGCTTATCCTTTTAGCTTTCTAATGATATAAAATTTTTAATTTTTGGACATCAGAATTGAGAGATATAATTTTTACAAAATTAAGTGACACATCAGGAATGCACGATCGTGCACCCTTCACTAATAGGAGTGCATGATCATGCACATGCACGATCGTGCACTCCTAAAGCTTCTAGTTTTTTTAAAAAGCTTATCTTAAATTTTTTATTTAAAAAATTAAATTTAAAATAATAGAAAAACAAAAATTAAAATTTGTCACAAAATTTGTTTTTGTTTTTGTTTTTGTTTTTATTTTTATCATTTTAAATTTAATTTTATTTAAAAATTTAAAATTAAATTAAAACGTAAATTTAAATTTGTCACGTAAGTGCGTGGGCGTGACTTAAGTGCATGCCCATGCACTCATGCAATTTTTTCTTTTTAATTTTATTTTTAAAATTTATTAATAATAACATATTATAATTAAAAATTAATTTTTTATTATCCTCATTTTAATTTTAATTTTATTTGAAAAATAAAAAATAAAATAAGAAACAAAAATTAAAATTTGTCAAATAAACTCACAGGTGTGACTTAAGTACACAGTCGTGCATGTTCCATAGGAGAGAGGAGAGAGAAGAGGTCGGCTGGTTCGTAGCTTGGCTATGACTAACAGGATAGAATATTATGAATTAGACAAAAACGCATCTTTAAATTTTAAAAAAAACTGTCATTTTTATCTTAGACAGAATAGAACAGAGTAAACTTAGAAGATCCGGACAGGCTCTATACATGGGGCTTTGAGTACGTGAAGAAAGAAAAGAATGATTTCTAATAAATTACACAATATTCTATATAACATTTTGTGAATATTTTGAAATCCATCCTGCTACGATAATAGATTATCGTAATTGACTAACAATCCTATCTTGTGACATTATGTGGTCAAAGTGATGAACTTGGTCAATTCTTCACAGGTGAAGCCACCCTGCAGCTTCGCTGCCAAAGAACGGATTCAAGATGGAGGGACGGAAGTTGTTCAGTTAATGCTTAATTAGCACGTACGATTCTTTCCCTGGCTTTCAGAATATATATCAACTCGTTGCCTTGATGGCCGTACAATTTGTTTAGTGTCGTATGCTGAGGTGATGTTTGTTGATCCATTTTTCCTTTCGAATTCTGATTTTGTTTGAACCAATGCTCTGTAAATATTAAAAGGTACGACTTGGTCGCACTGGGGCTGAGGAAATCCGTCAACTCCGTCCCTTCAACGAGTGTGAGAGGCATGGCTAAACACAACCCTTTCACTGTATTTTTCTGTGAAATTCATATGATAACACTATTCACTTCATGATTCTAAACATAGAAAAGGTGAGCAATCTCTAATTCTTTGTTGAAACGGCTTATAGCTTGTCCAACAACTAGAAGCTTATAATAACTCGGGTGATAAATGCTTCCTTCTATACATGTTTTATCTCTTTGTAATTAGAAAATAACGGAGGGTAAAACTTCACACTTTCTATCCCAGTTACAGGGAAAAATTGTAGTCCTTGAACAACTTTACAAAGTGAAGGGGCTTAAAGGGGGGTGTACAATCGGCATTCTGGACATTGAAACATTCCCGGTGAGTACATTGGGTGCTATAGTATCCTCCACAACCACAGGTTCAACCTGCATCACTCTCTCAGGAACAATCTTCTCACCTTCAACCTTGGCAAGGACTTCAAAATGCATCGTAACTGATTCAGGCTTAGTCCTCCAATCGGGAAATCCCTCCCATGTAACGCCATCTCCTTCTTTAACCTTCTTCTCAATACCAAAACCAATCTTCACAAATGTTTGAGCAAAGACATTTGCCTTCAACAACCTAATCGAGCCTTTTTTATTAGCTTTTGGACCCAGCACAGAGGCCAATAACTTCTCGAATCCAACCAAATTTGAGTTTGAGCCGTTCACAGAAACAAAAGGCCACATTTTGGTGAAATGATTGGGAGTTAATAGAGCAGTGACCTCTTCCAAGTCAATAGCGGATAGAGCATCAACTGGCTGGAGTTTGGCCGGTGAAGATAACTCTACAAGGCCAGGAGCAAGACGCTTTAACTTCAGCCGGTTACTGGGAACTACACACGACGAGGAAGGAGCAGCAAGGGAGGTCGGACCTACAATACGAAGTGAAAGAAGGGGTGCCTCTTTTCCACGAGAAGCATGGCGGAGCTGTTCAGCAATAGCTAGAAGAGCAGAAGCAAAACCATTTCGAGTTCGATTGAGAGGAAGCGGGAGGTCAATGGGGTGGCGCATGCTAACTGATCTGGCACCGTTCACAGTTACCGCAGCACCATCTGCTAACACTACTTTCTTCACAACGCCAGCATCCACATCATGCTTCAGTTTACACAAGAACCACATTCCATGATAAATTAGCAAAATTTCTACAAATAATTTTTTCTTTAAAGCATCAAACTTTAATTCTCATTTCATTCCAATTCAACCAAATCAAACCAGACAAAGGAAAACAGATAAAACCATTCGAACTAACAGAAAAGAATGGAAAACAGCATATACCGGCAAAGAGAGGCGCATGTCCTCGGCATCTTGGATCCAAATCTCCACGGGTCCGGCAAGCTGGAACGGAGCTAAAACGGGCAAGCCATCATCACGGGTTTTCTTTGTCTCCACCAACCCGCTATCATCATCCTTAAACCTAAAAATAGGCAAATCAACGTAGTCCCATCGGTTCACATCCTCCAATAGCTTGAAAGGAATCACCTGATTCCCCTCCACCTCCACGTCGAATTCGTATGCCACTGAGTGCCCCACAAGCGCCTCCCTCTGATCAAACCCCCATACCTTCAAATCTTCCGCCTGAAACCCTAGGCCCTTCACTATCGCTTCCTTTAAATCCTATTTCAGAACAAAAATAAATAAATTAACAAAATTAGTAAACCGTTATATAATTCTAATCAAATTACTAACAGAAACTGATGTATGAATAAAGCGTTTGACATAATTCAATGAAATTACTAACAGAAATTGATTTAGTATAGGGAGGCGACGGCGACGGCGACGGCGACGACGACGAGGAGACAAGTGAGTCCGACAAGGGCAAGGTCGTAAACAAGACCAAAAACAGGGCCAAACTGAGCTTCGCTGACATGCCGTTCAGGATAGGAGAAACTGGAGAATTATCTTAACAGGTGCAAGATACCAACTAGTTTTTAAATTAGGGACAGAGGAGGATTCTGGAATGTTGGGGATGATGACGTGGACAAATGGACCAATAAGCGGCAAGAACGCGATGCGCTGGAGGGATGTGATTGGTGGAGCTATGTTGGCGCTCAAATTTGGTTACGACTTACGAAGACGTGGAAGCAACGGTATCCATCTCCACTTCCCATTCATCCGCATTTACTATTATTTGATGCCTTCATCTGATTTCAATAAGCCCAAAGAAGACGTCGTTTTATTAATATAAACTGCAGAAAAAAACGACACCGTTTACAATATACGTCATTTATTTTAAACCAAAATTGGCGTCGCCCGGAATCGAACCGAACATCAGTGTGTTAATTCACTTAATTGTCGTGATAAGTGATGACCATCTACACCACGATACCATTTGGTAAGCAACTAATTCATTATCATTTTAAAGAATTAATTTAAGTGAGAGTCTATATTGTTAGAAATAGAATAGACGTAGTTAATGAAAAGAATGTGTATCAATTATTGAACAATTTGTTCTAACCACAAAATCTCATACGTAAATAATAAGGGATTCCCACCTTATTTCTATATCTATTGGGAAAAGAATGTAAAACAAAAACGGTAGGAGTTGGAGCAGATGAACGAATGAACTGAATTATTATGGCATTGTCCCTACGGGGAAGGGTACGAGGGACAATCATGCCTTTATGTGGTCAAAGCTTGTAGATAGGTCGGTGCCTACATTTTTTTATACCACGTCAACAACGCAATACTCTCTGCTATTAGACTTCAGTTGAACTTGTTTGCAAATTGAGATTAAATCAAAAAGTCGGTGAAATTTTCTTACTCCCTTTATCCATGTCACGTGTTCGAATCCTAACCAATTAGATACTTCCTTTTGAATTTAATTTTTATTTTTCTTTTGAAAATTTAATAATAAATTTTTTTTGCTGAATTTTTCATTTCTGTTTTGTATTTATTTAATTTTATAATTAATTTAAAATGTAACACTTTTTTAAAAATTAAAATTAAAATATGATAATTATTTATTAAATATATTTAAAATTCATACTTTTTAAAATTTTAAACACAGTTATATATGGGATAATTTTTTAATAGCAATTATTTAGAGTTTTAATAACTAAAACACATTTTGATAAAAAATTAGTTTATAGATAATAATTTTACAAGTTTTATACTTATTTAATTATTTGTTTTAATAAAATACAGTGAATTTTTATTAATAAATATTGTATAACAGATATTAAAATAAAATTATTTATTTTTATTTATAAAAGTCAAAATCTGAAGATTATTGATATTTAATTGTTAACAATATTAAAGGTATAGTTATATATGACATTAAAAATAAAACATAATTGTTAAAAACTTAAAAGCCTATTAACAGATTAATATAACTCCTGCTCCAAATAATTAAGTCGCCCATTTCGGAGCCAGTCCTCTAGTATTGCTTCTACCATTTTACTTTGTTAGTATAATATACCTATGTCTTCCCTATTAATGTCTTCAACCCCAAAAAGCAGCCTCTTGTTCACAAGTATTGATCATGACACCATTTGGTAATGGCGCGTCAAAGGACCGTGCTCCTTGGATTATTTAAAGCTCGATATCAATACAGGAAAAATCAAAAGCAGCAATCTTACCAGGACCAATCAAGTTAATTATAATTACCTAACGCAGGTTCCTCTGGCGATGAGTGGTGACTAGTAATTTTCATGTGATTACTTTCACCGGGAAGGATGATGCTCAATGATAGAGATGTACGAAAAGTCATAGCAAGATCGCAATCTTTTGTGGGGACTATGCGTACTTGTTAACAATTCATTACAAAACAACGACAGCAAAATTGAACAATTTATGTCCAGTTTATATCTAATGCAAGACTTTTTCTGAACTATGATATTCTCCAAACTAGTCATAATCACTTCCCCTGTCGGCATCCACTTGTAAGCAGTTGTACGGATTTCTTAATAATGGAGTTTCTCGTCAAAATCACTCTTCGTCTTCTTCTTTTTAAATTCTCTTCCAGTCATCTTTCGCCTACTAGGAAGAGGAAGATAAAGAGTAAATAATAAATCCGTGAGATTTCAGACAGGGGACTATCTTATAAGATGAATTAAGTGCTGAATGAATTTCAAACTAATCATCCCAAAACATTCATCAGTATGGTTGTTGAAATCAACAGTTATCTGGAAGGTAGAAGTTTTATGGAAGAGCAATTGAAGAGTTTTTCTTTTTGAACTGTTCAAACTTCTCAGGCTGGCAAGTCTGTTGAATTGTAGAAAATAACTTGGAAGGAATTTCAAGGGTAGACTGAGAAAGTGATCGAACATGCCAGATTTTTCAGCTTACAGATTGGTCTTGTGAAAGCAACTATTGAGGATGTGTTAACTATAGCGAGGAATATGTACAGGAAAAAGCTACAAGAAGTCGCAATGATTCCATTAATTTCAACCAAACTGTTACAAGCCATAGGATACTCAAGAGAAAGAGGACAAGAATGCCTCTAAAACATTAATTAAACAAAGTACGGCAACAAAGGCCTATGCCCCTGCTCAACCATCTAAAAAAAGGCCTAAACAAGCTGAGAAATCTGTCTCTTTTAAACAGGAAGGTAATAAAACTTGGCCAACAAGTTAACCAAGAAAAAACTGATCAGGAAAAACCCTCCTGCAAAATGGATCCTCACAGCAAACAAGCTTTAAGGCAATGGTTTAGGAAGCTGGAGGAATTTAGACCTTGTCCACTATCCTTACTAAAGAAGCTTTTATCTTTTCATATATTTATTTGGGAAACATCCATACTATCTTCCATCACTGGAAAAGGTTAAAAGGGATGGAGAAACCAAACTTGGGTTTATTTCACATGAACTTGAAAGCTAAGCGTAAACTCTTCACTAGATCCTTCACTGACATGTTGAACTCTGCATCCATCTGCAACAAGAGCGCACAGAATTGGGTTACATGCATAAGTGGTCAAGGAAGAGGAGATAGCCAGCGCAAACATCTCAAATTTTGTTATTTCCCAATAACATTATAGGAAATGAAGTTTTCAACTTTCTGTCAGAAAGCAAGATACTTACCCGAGCAATAATAGTGATGTCGAAAGAAGAAGTCCCAAATGTATGGGCGCTACTATTAGTAATTGTTAGGTGGAGCTTCTCAATTTCAGCCACTGTCTTCTCAAAGATCCCCTTCCTTTTCTCACAGTGAATTCTTATAAGGACATCCTTGTCACAATATCTTGCCTCAATTTCAGGTAAAGTCTCTTCAAGGGGTTCTTTTGAGGAGGAAGAGTTGTCATCATTAGCTAAGAGCTCAGATTTCTTCACAGTGACCACTGATTCCATGGTCTTCTTCTTTGTTTGCTCCTCAAGTGTCTTTACCTTCTCTTGTAGTTGTTTCAGGTACTTTATAGCATCTCCAAGCACAGAAACTTTGTCCATCTAAAATAGGAAGCTCGCTTAGTCAAAATGTACAAACTTGGAAGTTATTCGTTCATAAACAAGGAAGTCCAAAAGTGGAATTTGATACCTTTTTGAGTCCAGGAACTATAGCAGATAAAGCTATGAACCGCTGACTGAGCTTTTCTCTGCGCTTCCTCTCTGCTATAATGTGATCTTGATTTTGAGAAAGTTTAGTGTTTGTGCTAATTCGCCTAGCCTCTTGGCTAGCCTTAAAGACATAGTTTTGGTTCATAAAGGAACCTTGGGATGTCAATGTATCAGAAGGTGAAGTACCTATGTTTTTGAAACAAACCGTCTCCTCTTTAGGCTTCACTACCCCAATTCCATTTGAGTGGCTTGAATCCGTGAAGGTAAGAAAATTAGGAGAAAAAGCAGTTTCTGGGCTTGACAAGATATTAGTTTTGCATGTATTAAAGCCATTTGGTTTCAGTTGTTTGGTGGGTCTTAGATTAGTAGTCGAAGTATCCATGGAGGTTTTGATGTTAAAAGTTGGGTGAGACAAAAGGTATTGATGCATGTTCTCTCCAAAGACAGCTGCTAGTGGTGGCAAGGTTAGATCATCAAAGGAGTTCATATGCCATTGGTTGATGAAGCTGGTATCATCCATTCCCTGCGAATGATCAATGTCTACACAATTAATACAGCGAGTACAGAGCTCTAAAACTATTAATTCAGTTCATAATCAGTTCATGCCACAGTAGATAAGGCTTTATCAGTCTAGAAGTAACAGGAGAATTGTAGTTGGCTGACCAGCTCATGTAAACCTCTGACGGAAGATATCTCCATGAAAGAAACAATTCCTTCTGATTGGTAGAGTCTGCTGAAAAAGCCACTTAAAACATGTTAGCTTGGGAGTTTCACTGAACAAGATATACATCAATCGATCTCGTCTGCAGATCAACAATAATTAACCATTATTTGCACCAACACAGATGCGACATGTAACTGAAAAAGGAGGAGCATATAAGCAACACGCAAAAACAGGAAAGATAAATATAAGTATCTCGCAGTAGAAATGCTTTGGTCTGACAATCTTAAGGAACCTTACAGCAATATAAGGACCTTAATGCTGTTGTCATCAGTAGATAAAGGAGACAGCAAAAGTACAGTAGCTGAAACTCTCACCCTTCAATAATAGCCAAAAGCTTTATTTGTCAAACCTCCACAAAAACAGGAGAGGGGCTTCTTAGGTTCCCTCTTCAAACTTTTATACAACAGCTCTTATGTTCCCCTCCCTCACGGGTGATTGATGTGAATAGTCCACGGAGTTCTGATCATTATGGGTTGTAACATTTTAATATAATCTAAGTGGGTTGTTTTTGTTGACAAACAAATACCTATTTGTAGTCACCTTTTGTTGTTTTGCAGACTTTAAGGGCACAGCATGACCAACTAGTCGTTGACATTTTTATTCATTTAAAGGTCTGCTAATGACAAAACAGCCCCAATCAAACTTGCAAATCCCCATATTAAAGCTTGCAGGAGGACAGTGTTCTAATTGCTGCTACTTAAATCTATGATGGAAGTAGCTGAGAAGGATTAAGAACTTTATTATATTATATAACTCTTAACCCGAATTAGTCAATAATAAAACGAGTTTAAGCCCATTTGGATTGGGACATGTCAATACTCATTATGGGGTTGGTTTAACTTGGAATCATTCTTTGACTTCTTGTACCTGTGTGCCCAATAGGATAAGGACACGACACTAAGAATGGTAGCCTTGACGGTACGGGTTGAAGGTTGTGCTGATGGGTGGGTGTGGCCTGTCAAGCCGACCCATAATGAAGGTGGCTCGTGCTTTCTCCCCCATTACCATCCTTGTGTGATTAATTTGGTGGCCCTGTTATGACTTGTGAGTGTAAAACTTCAATTAGAAATTTTAAAAAAAAATTATATTCTAATTTCAAGAGGAGAAACTATAAGAATTGACACTTATGTCTCCTAAATTGAACAGCATAACTAAAAAAAGAAGCCTTTCTCTCATTTTCAATATATTGATAATTTAAGGTTGAGGTCAGAGTTCAAATTGGTGGCAGGCATATATTTAGTTTTAGGTTTTGTAGATTTTTGGAAATCTCTTTATCAGTTTCCTGGTGCCAGACTGGGAACTAATCGAGTCGACAGTTTGTTACCTCAACAAGAGGCAGAGGTTCGTTCCAGTAGGAGTTTGTTACAACAATTAATTGAAGAAAACGAATTTCAAATACAACAACTTGTGATTATCTTAGGTTTGTATTTAGATGTGATAAACACATCTAAATTTGATACAGAATCTCCAAATTGTTTCAAATACTATAACAGGGAACAGAAACACAAGGGAGACGATGGTGTTCAAGGGGAGTTGAATATTGAAGTGGTAAAGGAAGGGAACTGATAAGAAACAAATGCCAACAAGATTCTTATAATGTAAGCCAACTGGCTTCACATCACTGCGGAACTCACAAGTAATACTAGGCAAGTGTCTTCTATAAATTTATGCGCACGAGCTAGAAGCAATATGTATTAATCTGCCTGATCAACATGAGACTGTTTGTTGGAAATGAGGTAATCAAAATGAAGGGTGAATTTATAAACAGTAGACAGTCTGCATATCAACATGTAAGAAACTCGTGGAGTATGCCTAGGCAGGAATTTGTGAGGAGAACATCCTGCAATTCTTGCAATCTGATCAATTTACGTTTAGCAATAACGTCAATGAATTTATTAGCCCAAGGAGAGCAGTAGAACCTCAGTCTGGCACAAGACATACAGAGAAACATGGAACTCTATGTGGCAACCTGAATTTGGACTGAAGCGCCACCTACACCTACAATTTTTCGTTAATTTCTCTACATCTCCGTAACCAGAAGCAGGAGAAAACGTCAATTACTTGAATTGCGCTCTGATATTGCAGCTGCTGCGGTTCTGGGAATACAAGCCCCATTTCTAATCGCTTCATTCGAGATCAGAATTAGAGAAAATAAAATAAGAGTGAAATTGTGAAATCAATCGAATTAGGGTTTTGCTGATCTAAGGGTTTTGTTGTAGGAATTAATGAGGAAGACGAGTGGAACGCTTGAAGAAGCTAGGAAAAAACGGCAACGTTCGAGTTGTTACGTATCGTTTAAATAAAAACTACGACATTATTATTATCCTAGACACTCCCTTATCTTCCTTTTTTTACGTGTATTTAACCCGCTACAACAACGGCTAGTACGGTGAATATAACAAGCTCGATATTTTCTTCGTTTTGATATCCTCTCAAGATCTGGATGCCCCTCTCTTTTCTTTCTTTCAACTGGAACAAAGACGGAGAAAGTAAAGGTAGGTATGGCAATTCTTCACGTAGATGAACAAGCACAAGAGTGTTACAGACTATACTTACGGAATCGGAACAGACCAGAGGTGGTGGATTGAAAGGAGATCACAAACGTCCTCAAACAACATTTTGAAACAGAAATCTTAGACGATCCAGTGGGGAACTTTAAAGAGCTAAAATAGGAAGGTTCGGTGCTAGAAATATTGCACCAAATTCGATCACTATTCTAATAAGCTATCATTGCCTGAGGAGTACTTGATTGGGTTTTCCTTGAAGGGTCTGAGCTTACATGAACCATCGTCCCTACATAACACATACATGTTGGCAAGGAAACAGGAAGCAGTAATGATAGCGAAGAGGATGACCTCCTTCTTTTGAGGAAACACATCAAGGAACATGAGCTCTAACGGTTGTCACAACTCAATTCTGAGAATGCAACAAACGTCAAATGTAAACAGGAGTGTCAAGCCAGATGGAATACTACCTATTCCGATGGGTCCAAGACATTTGACTTCAGCAAAAACATTTAAAATCCCAAAACACATTAGCAGCAAGGAATTTGACAATAAAAGGGCGCAGGACTCTACTTTTGGTGCTTTCAAAAATGCAGCCCAAGCGATAAACGTAATAAAAAACATTACACCTATATGTGGTTGTCGGAGATGAAGACTTATTAAAAGCAAGAACGGAGGGTGACAAGGGCAAATGCAAAGACGAGTAGTTAGAAGTTGAACCAAATGTATCTATGCAGGCGACGATGGCCTAACAGGCGAATGGGATTTTAAACAAATACAGAGTGGTGGGAAGGTATCAAAGGAGAATGATCCACATTCTGATAGACATCGGAAGCACCCACAATTTTGTGGATGCTTCAATCGCGAAGAAGGGTGATTGTGGTTGTGGGAAAACCGGGTCGAGATCTGATCCTGGCTACAGGAGAATAATTTTGAAACATTTTGTAATATTTGATTTCCCACAAATCAAGATCTCTTTAATTCTATAAAATGATTAACACAAATCATAATAAAACGGAAACTTAATTCGTACGTTATTCTAAAGCTTCATAATAATCTTGTCGTATCTCTCAAACTATTTTAAAAAATCGAGTTGTCTTAACCACCGTAACTGCACAAATGTTTGACCTTTAAAAGTATTCACAGAACAGGTTGAAAGAACTCTGTAACTCTTATAGAGAGAGTTAAGGAAAAAGTGTTAGCTCCATAGAACTTAAGTCTATTTACAATAGGTTTTGGATATTTTGATAATTTCATTAAAATTAGATTCTAATTTCAATTAAAATTTAATTAGAATTATTTGTAATTCTAATTAAATATCAATTATGTCTAAATAAGATTCAACATCTTATATTAATCCTTATTTATTAAATATCTCATATTTAATTATAAAGTTTCTTAAACTTTACAATCAAGTCCAACTTGATTAAATTAACTTTGCTCTCTTTAACCCATTCTATATTTGAGACCTATTAGGTTCCCAAATATGTTGGCAATGATTATAAATTCTAATTCTAATTCATAATTAGAATTAGATAAATTAAAACTCCTTTTAATTTATCTTTAATTATCTAATTAAACAACTTATAATCATAGATCAAGATTGGCGTCTAGTAATGCATCATGACCACCCACTACAACAAAATTGCGTATTAGCGTCGGAATATTTCCGACGCCCAAAAATCCGTTGCTAATTACAGACGGAATATCCCCAATCCGTCGGAAAATATAATGTTTTACCGACGGAAAAAAAAATCCGTCGGCAATGCTGTAGGAAAAAATTTAGCGCAAAATCTCCGACAGAAACTAGCGACGCCAAAGCTGTCGGCAACGGGAAAAAATGCGGGAATCGTTCCCACAATTTAATTGCTTCGCCATTTACCGACGGTACATCACTCCGTCGGTATTTAGCTTCCAGTTACCGACGACAAGGCCTTCCGTCGGTACATGTTCAATTAATATACCGACGGAAAATCTTTTCTGTCAGTAAATTGCTAACAGACGTAGTCGTGTCAATAAAGTAGGGACGATACACCGACGGAACACCAATATTCCTTCGGTGTATTTTTAATGGACAAATATTACCGACGGTAATAACTTAGCGTCGGTAACATTGTTTGCGAATACCGACGGAACTTGACTGACCGTTGGAAAATATAGGCATTAAAGGCAATTTACCGACGGAAAAACACACCCGTCGGTATTTGTTGTTTTACTATTATAAAATTGCTGCGCTTTTACCGACGCAAATTCTTCTATCCGTTGGTAAATGTTTTACGAATAAATTTTACCGACGGTACAGAAATTCCATCGGCAGTCTTGTCTGCTGACACCGACGGAAGACGATGTTACCGTCGGTAAATGTCGGCAACAAAACCTATTTGGCCGACGGAATGTGGTGGCCGTCGGTATTTGAGTTTCATCGATACCGCGCTTGTACCGACGAATAGTTAGGTTTCGTCGGTATCTGTCGGCGAATACCGCGCTTTTACCGACAGAATGGTCTTGCCCGTCGGTAACTGTCGGCGGCTGCGTGTTCTGGAAACTTGGATTACCGACGGAATTATGTGTTACATCGGTAATCGAGCGGCTATAAGTCGCACCCGACCCCCCTCCCCTCCCCTCACGCTTTCAGTTCTCCTCTTTGCTTAAGGTTCTGAGTTTTTCGACTCGTTCTCTCAATTTAATTGCTTCGCCATTTACCTACGGTATAGCACTCCGTTTGTATTTAGCTTCCACTTAACGACGACAAAGCCTTCCGTCGGTACATGTTCGATTAATATACCGATAGAAAATCTTTTCCGTCGGTAAATTGCTAACAGACGTGGTCGTGTCAATAAAGTAGGGACGATACATCGACGGAATGCCAATATTCCGTCGGTGTATTTTTAATGGACAAATATTACCGACGGTAACAACTTAGCGTCGGCAACATTGTTTGCGAATACCGATGGAAGTTGACTGATCGTCGAAAAATATAGGCATCAAAGGCTATTTATCGACGGAAAAACACACCAGTCGGTATTTGTTGTTTTACTATTATAAAATTGTCGGCTTTTACCGACGCAAATTCTTCTATCCGTCGGTAAATGTTTTACGAATAAATTTTACCAACGGTACAGAAATTCCGTCGGCAGTCTTGTCTGCTGATACCGACGAAAGACGATGTTACCGTCGGTAAATGTCGGCAACAAAACCTATTTGGCCGACGGAATGCGGTGGCCGTCGGTATTTGA
>JAOQMS010000179.1:37777429-37790067 GCA_027563885.1 Erythroxylum longipes | reverse complement strand
AAAATCCATGGCTTTATCACGAAGAAGAGAAAGAGAGCAGAGGAGATTTCAGTGGAGCAGAAGAAGTTTTACGTGTATGACCCCAAGTCTCAGGAATTCTCAGGATGTGAGATTAAAGGATGCAAGTTTTTCAATAGAATCACTGCACATTCTCATACATTATTATCACCTAATTCGTTTTGATGTGCTAAAAATGTACTCGTAGTCTGAGGTATTCTTTCGTATGTTGTTAGTCAGTTTTAAGAGTTAGTAGCAGAAAGTTTAGAGCTCTGAATTTGCTGCTGTTATGTTATCCTGATTTGTAAAAGACAAGTTTCATCATACAAAATCTTCTCTTTACGCTGCTGTTAATATTGCAAAACTCCTAATCCGGAAAAGGAAGAAACAGGGGAACTTTTAACATCTAAACGCCTAATTAATTAGCAACTCTGTGTTTGGTGGCTACCCCACACACACACCCATTGGCCAATGAAGGAGATGATGGCACTTGAGATTTGGATTGAATGCGCTGAGCGCGTCCAAGGACAGGTGGGATTTCTGAGCAACACTGAAGCAAGTCTCCCTTTCACTACTCCATGCACTGACTCACATTGCAGGGTTGCTTTCTGTTACGTATAAAAATACTATAGCTGTTACACAACTAGTATAAAAAGTTGTAACCGTTTCTCTCACAATGAATATGGATTAGCTGATGTGTGCGTGTCTCTCTCTCTCTAGTTCTCTGCTCTTCTCTCTTCTTTCTGGAATCTTCTCTTCCTTCTTCTCTCCTTCTCTCCTTCTTTCTTCTGTTCTTCATTTTTCTTATCAACATTTTCCCCTCTGCACTCATTGAAGCAGAGGACATACATATATCATATGGCCTTTATCGAACATCTATACTATTACTAGGGTATATATACTGTTGCTTCTCCATCTGGTAGTTACTGTTCCATCTCGCTGTGTTTGAGTTGATTCCTCGAGTTGTAGGAAAAACAAGGAAAGAAGTATCTTAATATGTGAGAAGTGCATTGAGTAATTTTTGGATTTGTTGTTTGTTTGGTAAGGACATACGCAAAACAACGCCACATTTCTTAACTTGACCGAAAACAAAAAACTAGCACAATACAACAACACACAGACAAGGAATTGGGATGACTGATGAAGATTTGATCTTTCGTCGACCGATGAAATGCCGCAAACAATAGGGGGGTGTTTCAATAAGTACAAGTTCTACGTTGGAAGAGTGGGAGATGCCGACATGACAATATGTTTTATTTTGGTTTGGAGTTTGGACTTCAGATTTGGACGGAGCATTCGAATGAAGACTTTGCTAGAGTTTCAAGATCTTTAGGATTCTGTTGACGAGGGATATGTAGACCCAGATGAATAAAATTGTTTGAGCGAGAACTTAAAGAAGGATTCATAATTAGTAAGTTATTAATGACAACATTGTTGCAAGCGGATACGCTGAAGTTGAGATGGACAAGCAAGACAGTTCTACGGTAAAAACAGAGGCGACAAAAGTCGTTGTAAAAAATTTCGACATATAAAAGTTGATTATTGGTAAGAGGATAAACGGATGAATTTTACAGTAGCTGAACATGTTGAGAGAAGTAAACTTTTTATGGCTTACTGTGGTAGTAATGATGTTTCAAATGAAGTGCAGTCATTGATAGCGGTTGCTCTAACCATAAAATGGGAACAAAATCTATTTTCTATGGGCTTGACGATACTCAAAAGTTAAAAGAAATGGCACTATGGCGTTAACACTAACGGTATTAAAATTAAACTTCTTGACAATGTTCAACTTGTTTCTAATTTGACACATAATTTGTCGAACGTTGAGCAATTAATAGTTGGTGGCCTGGTGGGTAGTTGTATCCTCAATATTCAATGTAGCTTCATGGCAGATATTCCACTCCCTTTTTACGGTTGGATATTGAAAGCGAGGATCTTCAGCTTCTTTGGACCATCTTCAAACAGTTCCTAGCAATTAGAAAAAGAAGGAAGTTGTTCAGATACAAAAGGTTGACTCTTGACAGGGTCACAAGAGAGACTTGAAAGATGTTCAAAATCTTTTTAAAGCAGAGAAGAGAATCTGGATAGAGGAGGGCCTAACATCATAAAAACATAAAGCAAGCCATCTGCAAAGTTTAGTTGGGCGGTTTAGTGAGGCACATTTTCAATAATATCTAAAGGAAGGGAGAGAATTCGATGTCAATAATGAAAAACATAAATGGATGAGGGGTCTCCTTATGTAAGTAGCCAGTTGATTCATCCTGTACTAGAATAGAAAACGTAAGAGTAGTAATGCATTCAAATATCCAGCTGAGGAAAGTGGATGGGTAGCCAAATAATTCCACGCTTTTAATGGTACCCCTTTCTTACCCTAACCTGCTGACCAGAAGCTTTGATATGACTTTATAAAGTATGTTACAGCATGAAATGTGACTTTGGAAATGTGTTAACATTGAGAATGAGGAAATAAAAGTGGAGTTGATTCTATTATAAGATTTCCAAGATAAAAAGTAACTTCTAACGGCTGTGATAATGTCAATGGGCATTATAACACCAATGACAAGCCAGTTTGTTTTGGAAAAATGGGCATCAAACCGACCAAAGTTTCAGGGCTTTAAAAGAGTTAAAAGTAGAAAGGGACTTTTGACAGAGAAAGGTTGGGCCCAGTCATCAGTGGAAGCAATGTTAATGGTTTTTATGACAATATTGGAAGGGAACTGGAGACTGGGAGAATTTTCTCTGGCTTTACCAAGAACGAAATGGGAAAAAGGCTTTAATCTTAGTATAGTCAGAAATAGAGTTGCCATTTGTTATCTGTAAGGGATATAGTTTTTGTTCTATTTCTGGAACAATCACAGTTTGCTTGAGGAAGAACCAATTTGCTTGTTGCCTCTGGTAAAATAGGAGCTAACGAATCTTAAACCAACCAGGCTGCAAGGTAATAAAGTGGAGCTATATAAGATCCAGCATACTGGTGTGGTGTGGTGTCCCAGGGAATACAAAATACCAAGTGATTCACAGAGGTGAATGATGGAATTGAAAATTTGTCAAAACCAACCAAGGAAAAGAGTTAGTTAGAGAGGAAAGCTGACGACGACGACGTCTTTTTCCTCTATTTAGCAAGCAAATGCGCAATGTTTTGGGAATTCGTATCTTTATTAAATATCAAAACCTCTGTACCTACTATTCTATATTTATTCTGTTCTACATTCCCTTTATTAAATAGCGGCCACTAATTTGCTCACGTACAGCAGAGTAAGATGTTGAGTAAAAAGACGGAAAATTTTTAGCTACGTAGGGTTTGAAATCCCACTTGTGAACAAATTAAATTTTTAGCTTACGTAGGGTTTGAAATCCCACTTGTGAACAAATTAGAAAATTATGTACCAGAAAGAAACAAATAGGCACAACTAAGACTTGAGAGTGGGACTTTTTATATGTTGTTGGTTTGTCTTATAAATGAGGTGACAAGGGTGTCCTGAAAGAACAAAGTCAATCTGGTTACATTCATTGTCAAGATATATACGTCTCCAAGAGGGGAGAGTTGAGTACTCGAGTTGACGACCCCCTTCCTTTTCTTTTTGCATATCTTTGTGATTCAATCTTCTATTTGTTTTGATTTGATCATTTATATAATTTTTTCTTGCATCCTAAGTTCAGAAATGGTACAGGCAGCAAGAACATTGGCATGTCACAGCCTGATGAAGAATAAATCATTTAGGCACGTACTATGTACCTCATAGGTTTTTTCTTTACTTTAAATAGATAGACAGACATTTCTAAATGACACAGTGGGTTTTGGGTCGTTTCCTGATAATGGTAGAATAATTCATCTAGCACAACGCTTGTACTTATAGCTAGAAACAAAAAGGTCTCAAGATATTAGTAGAAAAATTAGAACCGCTACCATTTAATAATCCTTTTGTGAATTTGCGTGAGGTATACTTATCATTATCACGTGTTATCCAATTAGGTTGGATTCGAGTTCGACCCTTTTAAAAGTAAAACTGTCGAACAAAACAAATTCCACCAAATACTTTAAATCAAACACTAAAATTCCATAAACGTCTTTCTTTCAAATTCAATGCTTTATATGACCACTAAATTCTTGAAACAAATGGTCTCAATCGGCTTGCAGTACAACACTAGTTAATTACACTTCCACACGGTCATAATAATTAAGGCAACGTCTAAATTTGTCAAAAAGCGATTTTACCTCCCAAGGTTGAGTGTGAACCATACGTCTCTTTGCGTGGCAAGCATCGTCAACGAAAACTCTACCTTATACTGTTTTGAAGCTCGATATATTTAGGAATCTTCGGAGACCCTTGCGTGAAAAGTAAGTGGAACCAATTTATATAACTATTATTATTGTGATATTTATGATTATTATAATTAATAAGTACTATATACCAAATAGAAATAATTTAGAGAGTTTTCTTCCAAAAATTATTACGTCTCATTCTCGATTGGTTTAATAACCCAAAGACACATTGAAAAACTATAACCAACATTCCATGTAGAGTTGTTCGTGTTCCGTGGAAACAAACCATATAATATAATTGTTTTGTAAGCTGTAATAAAACTATATCATAAGATGTTACGTACCAAGAGAACTGTCCAAAGCTTATGGACACTTGTGGATATCATATCTTAATCAATCCTTTTGCAAACCTTATTATGGACCTCTCATTGTTGAATTCTTCATCTAACTTTGCAAGACTCTCTAGAACTTCAACAATGGTGGGTCGCTTCAATGTGTTGCCACTGACACAGTCGAGTCCAAGCTTTGTTATGGCCTTGGCAGCCCTCATAGAGCATCCCGTTCTTTTCAGTTTCTCGTGTACTGCATGTCCTTTAATGCTGCAGTCGCTCCGTGCCCAGTCACTGATGTGCACAGGCATACGGCAGCCTGGAATTGTTACTTTCGTCTCCTTCATAATCATTTGCAGTATAAACACACCAAAGCTGTATATATCATTTGGTTTCGTTCCAGCATCTCCTGTGGATTTAGCGAAACTCCTTTAATTGATGGCTATAAGAATCATGAGAATGGTTTAATTTGAAACTTACCATTGGTCAGAATGAGCGGGTCAGTGTACCCATGAGTGCCAAGTCTCAAACATTCTCCTTCTGCTGTGACAGTCCCGAAATCAGATAGTTTTGGAACAAACTCCTGATTCAGTATCAAGATGATTTAGCAAAAGAGTTGAAGGACATATTAAATCCTATCTTCTACTGATTACATGGTTAAAATTCTACTAAATTATCTATTTTTGACCTTATCCAATAGAAGATTTTGAGGCTTCAGATCACGATAAATGAGTGGAGGTGATTGACTGTGTAGCTCTTCCACCGCACCTGCTGCCCCAATGATGATCTTAAGTGTGCTTCCCCAGTCAAGATCTATTTTAAACAGTAATTGTCATTATAAGCTAATGAATTGATTAGATTTACAAAACGTTTGTTTACACTTAAAACAAACGTTCTGATTAGTGAAGCTAACTTTTTCTTTTTGGTCAAATAAGGGCCAGTATTTTCAGCTTGCTGCTGACAAGAGCTCAAAGAAAACCTAACTCCTAATTAGCATTATTATTTGTTGGAAGTGTCAATAACTGGAGTGGCCACAGATCCAATATACGTAAAACTCACTAGTGTAACCTTTTCACAGTGTCCATTTGCCAACTAGATGGTAAAGATAATCTAATAATTAGCTAGATGAGTAGATAATGAAGTTAATCCAATAATAAGAAAGGGAAATGAATGAAAATATACTTCAAAGGTCAAATGTCAAGTGAAATGATTAATAGCGCAAAACAAGTTCTGTATGAAATTAGACATTACCTAGTAATTTACTCATGACATCTCCATTTTCCATTAGTGGATAAACAAGGTAATACTTGTCTTCTGTTTCGCAATGGCCAATCAGTTTAATGATATTTGGATGCTTAATTACACCCAGGTACCTTGTTTCAGCCTGAAAAACGACAGGGTTCAAGATTAGTATAATTACTAATACAGAGTACATCCAGTTTTGGTACTAAATTCTGTTTCTGGAGTAAAATACACATACAACCTTTTCATTACGAACATGGGAGAGAAGTATAATTTAAAAAAGAGAATAATAAGAACAATCATAAATAGTCAAAACAGACCCACATTATAATGATCAATGTAAAATAGAGGAAAAGGCAGAGTGGCCCAAAAGTTGTTGATGATAATCGTTTGTTGGGTGAACCTCGTATTGCTATTGTCATTAACTGTTTCAGGAACAGAAGGGATGAGAGAGCTCGAGCCATCTATGGAAAGAGACCCTTTCATGGGATTGCCTTAACTGTTTTAACAAGGCGTTTGTCCTAAACACTGTTGCTCAAATGCAAAAATTATAACGCAAGACAATGCATGAATTAAAAATCTTTCTTTTCCTTACCTCCCACTGAGTCCTCATTTTGGTCTCGGCATTGCGAGAGACCTTAACTGCTGCTTGCAGGCCATTAAGGTTCTTCTCCTCCCTTCCATGGATGGTGGCAACATGAACAGTGCCAAATCCTCCATATCCAAGAAAGTTCTTGTCATCAAACTCATCCGTATATTGGTTCAGTTCCTCAGGAGTAAAAGCAATTATATTTCCAGAACCTACCAACAAAAATTGAACCACTTCAGCTGATAACAGAAGCCATTCTATAAGTCTTAGGTACCAAAGAAGTATCCTTGATAACAATAAGCATAATCTAAGAACCATCCAAACAATGCAATCGAATACCGCAAGATCTTATACGTACAACGATCGTGAGTGATGTGAAGGTGATTCGAGACGTATATAGTTTGATCTTGATGGTGATGGTGAGTGAGAGATTGTAGTCATAATCAGAAATACATCAAGAGGTTTTTTACTACTGAGAAGGTGCTATGACATGGAGATAGAGCTGTTGTAGCCTCGACCTCGCCGGCAAATTCTAGTGCCACATGGGTGACTATGGCTCCGGTGCAAAAATCAAGCGGAAAGGCGCCGAAGGTAGTGGAGGCAAGTGCGCCGATCACTGGCAATGGTGGATCAGAAACAATCCTAGGAGGTACTATAAGGAGATTGAGGCAGGACGACATAAAAAGTACGAAAAGGTGGTGGTGGACGGGAAAGGGTAAATAAGACAAAAGAACTAGTCTTTCTGTTGTGACGGCGGTGCGGGTGTGGGTGACAGTGGTGACCTGCTAAAGAATTTAACGTTTTTAGCAATGAAAAAGGTGGTGGAGGCAAGTGCGCCGATCACGGGCAATGGTGGAGCAGAAACAATCCTAAGAGGTACTAAAAGGAGGTTGAGGCAGGAAGACACTAAAAGTAAGAAAAGGTGGTGGTGGACGGCGCCGATGGTGGTGGGGAATGGTAAATAAGACAAAATTAAAGAGCTAGTTTTTCCGTTGTGACGGCGGTGCGAGAGCCAGTGGCAAACTGATATAGAATTTAACGTTGTTAGCAATGAAGAAGGTGGTGGATAAGTTGTTGAGGTTTCTTACCGTCGTCCGCAACAATCTGCTGCTGTCCGACCCGCCAAAAAGGCCACATTTCTTAACTGACAGAAAATTACACAGACAAGGAATTGGGACGACCGATAAAGGTTTGATCTTTCGTCGACCGTTGTAATGCTGAAGGGTTGAACATAAGGGGAGTGTTTCAATATGTACTAGTTCTACGTTGGGAGAGTGGGAGGCTCTGACATGCCAATCAGAGGTTCAATATGTACTAGTTAATTTGTTGTTTCTGTTTTCTTTTGGTTTGGACAAGTGAGTTCCTGCGTTAGCGTCTATGCGTTTGGACAACAAAATCCTCGTCGCTCGACGCGTTGAGCGAGGGAGGACTTACGTAGGCCCAAAAAGAAACGTGTGATTGTTTTTTAGCCATTTAGGATGAGATTGTACTTATAATTTGATGGTGCTTGTCTTATTTTGTTTAATGGTCATAACCACGGATTTAATTAACCTTTTTTAATTTAATTTTTTCAAATAGTGGTGGGGTTTTCAGTTTTGATGTTTTCAATGGCCTTCACGGCATTTAGGATAGAGAGATGTGAAGATGCCAAAGTCACCAATCCAAGTCCAATGTGTGCCCTCTTCCTTTATACGTCATATAAACGAGAAGAAGGGTTAGTAGCTAGGAATTTGGCCTTTTTTTCGAAGTCAACGACTGGAGAAAGAGTTAGAAGAAGACGAACAATGGCTAAATCAAAGATAAGTTCTGTCTTCTTTCCTTTTTGTTTTAATTTAATTCTAACACCCTCTCCTTAGATCTGCTTTACTGATTACTCTTCTCTTCCAAGGATCTGGAATTTCTCAAGAGCTAGCTGCTTTAGTGCATACATGCTCTTTAGTCCCTTCCCCGATTTGTTAAACCACACAACATCTAGTTGGAAGTTTCTATGTTGATAAGTGATTTTCTATGAAATTAGATGGGATCTGTGAAATTTCAGGTCATGTACAGCTGATTCTGCTTTAGTATACACAAGCTTTTGTTGTTAACCTTGTTTACCTTTTAAATTCAAAGAAAAACAAGGAAAATAGCTTTTACTAAGCAGCTAACTATATACAACAAAAGGACATTTGATAAATTCATAAGTTTGAAATGTGTTATTCTACCGACAAAGCTGCGTTGTTTTGTTGCCAAATATGTTTTGACAGTTAACAGTTGTAAAGTTGGAAACCCCAGGTTTACTGTACATGGAAATTGAACAGTTACTTCTCTTGTCTCCGTTTATGTACATTTCACTTGCTTTAGGGTATCAATAGAAAATCCAACTAACAAACTTGCAAACGTTCTGGAGATCACTACTATATGCTCAGGCCTAATTTGTTTTGCTCTATGGTCATGTTGTTGTCTACAAACATTGCGTCGTGAATATGTATCTAAGCTTGTTTTGCTGCAATACGTGGGTTAGAGTTACATATGTAGAGTTGGGATACTTGAATTCCTATGTTTTGAGCACTCATATCATGAAATGGGTTGTATATGTTACTTCAATTTAAGCAAACATTTGAGTAGATTATCGTTCATCTTACTTCCAACTACATACACATGTTATTTCTCACAATCTTAATTTATGCTTTAAAAAGTGTCAAGTGATTAGTATTAACCATACCTGCAAGACTCTTGAAATTTATGCTTCAAGCCTATCATATAGTCTAATTATTATTTCTTATAGTTAGGCTGTAATTTTCAGCGTTGTTAAGTCTTTTTATCAAGAAAATGTAACTTTGAAGTATAACCGCACCAAAGCTGTAGATATCAATTGGTTTGGTTCCAGCTTCTCCTGTGGGTTGAGCAAAAGTTCATTAATTGATGGTTATAAGAATCATGAGAATTGTTTAATTTGAAACTTACTATTGGTTAGAATGACCGGGTCAGGTATTCAGGAGTGCCAAGTCTCAAATATTCTCCTTCTGCTATGACAGTCCCAAAATCAGATAGTTTTGGAACAAACTCCTGGTTTCAAGAGGATTTACCGAAACAGTTGACCGACATCTTAAATCCTATCTTCAACTGATTACATGGTTAAATTTCTACTAAGTTATGTATTTTTGACCTTATCCAAGAGAAGATTTTGTGGCTTCAGATCACGGTAGATCAGTGGAGGTGATTGTCTGTGAAGCTCCTCCACCGCACCTGCTGCCATCTTAAGTGTGCTTCCCCAGTCAAGATCTATTTTAAACAGTAATTGTCATTATAAGCTAATGAATTGATTAGATTTACAAAATGTTTGTTTTCATTCTGATTAGTGAAGCTAACTTTTTCTTTCTAGTCAAAAAAGAGCCCAATCTTTTCAGATTATGGCAGATAAGAGCTTAAAAAAATCTAGCTCAAAGAAAATCTAAGTCCTAATTAGCATTATTATTTGTTGGAAAAGTCAATAACTGAAGTGACCATATATCCAATATACATCAAACTAAAAAAAAATCATCAGGGTGTAGTAGTTTTGCAAAATTTCCGATTTACTGCAATCATTTCTAGCACAATTAAAAGCTAGAAAAATTAAACGCACAAATATAAATCAACATCGAAATTTGGTAAGGCAGTTCGGCACATATTACCTATGTTTGCGGGGCCCTCATCCAGCTTAATTCTTCACTAACGATAATAGTTTTATACAAGGCTTTACTGAGCCGACACCACTTAACCCTTTACACTATCCCTCGTCCTCACTACCTATGAAAGAATTTCACACCCAATATTACGATCGCCTCGTAATAACCTCAACAAAGGATTTTTCTTAACAATCTTATAACGAAAAAACACTAAATAAGTAACTCAAGTGGTTAAACAAAAATCACCATAAATAAGAACACTTGAAAAAGAAACAAAGAACAACTTTTCAATGTTTTAAGCTCTTCTGAAGATTAATTTGACTGTTGTTCACCAATGGTACTAATTGATTAACAAAGCTACAACTGCATCGTCAACACATTCACCAACCAAGATACATGCAGCCCATAGAAAAATCATTTACAATTGTTGATGCCCAAGATGGAGTTGTAGCACACACCACATGTAGTCAACCAAAAACAATGTAGCCAAGAAGTCACACACCCATAGAGTCGCACCTTCCCAATATGTTGCTACCTTGAAATATTGTGCACTCCATTTCAATGTGATCTGATACATACGTACTCTTAGTCCAATTTTCACTCACACACCTTCAGCCAATCATCAAACCAAACAATCACGCAACATCCTTTAAATCACCAAAATCATTAGATCAAGCCTTCACAATTCACCCACGGCTTTAATCAACACTGAAACCAAAGAATCACCAAAATCACTCATATGTAATGTAGCAGGAGCAAGATCACGCACACCCTATCAAGTGAATGTCTAGCCAAAATCTTCACAAAATCACTAACTTTTAAAGTGCAGAAGCTGGGTCACGCATATAGGAATCTTTTTGACAAGAAAATCAGCCACACTCCTTTAGCTATCTCACAATATACTCCACACAACAGCAGCTTGATGTGCCTATACATGCTCCATCAACCAATCAAGACACCAACAAAAAATCACTCACTCAAGCCTACCTTACTTCAGCAAAAAGAAACCCGATGTCTATCCATAATCTAACATAATCCACTTGAACTTCAATCAGAGATAGACTTCTAATTTCACTGCAATTTTTATACCAGAGTCTAACTTAAATAAGGAGTGTTACTTATTTACGCCATATCTTGATTTGGATTTTTAAACATTATCTTGAAAACCTAATAATCAAAAATTCCAAAATTAAACAATAAGATATATAAAAAATATCTTAACAATCTCCCCCCTTTTTGGCATTTTTGTCACAAATAAGAAACTTCCCCTTAATCCAACATCAAGTTCCAAAGAACATCTGTCAAATTCTTCAAGTTCAAGAAACATCCAAAGAAACAATAATGAACATCAATCAAATATCCAATCATCTAAATTTCTCCACCTTGGGACAAAAAGATGCCAAAAGGTAAGACTAATAGTCACAAAGATACCTTGAGATCTCCCCCTAAATGGAACATTCACCAAAAACAATCTGATATCTTCCCATTGGGACAAAACAATTTCAAAACAAGAATTCCTTTAATGCCATCAATCTCAACGAATAAAGAAGCATAAAAATCAGTAGTAGGTGCAGCAGAAGAATCATAAGCATATGGTGCAATAGCATAAAACTAAGATGACAATTTACTACCAGTTAATACATATGCCAACATATCATTGCTCACTTCAATCCCATCTTCATAAGTCTGATCAAATTCATAAACCTCATCATCAAGCATAGCCTCATGTACACATTAATCAACTGAACCTTAAAAAACCAATAAATAAAAACTCAGAAAGCCTAAACGATAATTCCTTTGAACTTTTTTTTAATAAATAACATCAAACTATACTTCAAAAATGTAAAGCACATAGTCCCTGTACCCCTCGAAGAAATTCAAATCTGGGCTTATTTCTCATCACATTATCTAGATCATCAATTATTTGATTGATTTCTTTATCTGAAGCAATTGACTAACCTTCAGTCTGAGTAGTTTCTTCAAAAGCAATAACTAACTGTGAATTTGGACACTTTCTTGTTTTTCCTTCACTAAGTCTTTGTGCTTGCTCTTGACCCTTTCTAGCCCAAGAGTGCTTTGATAATATGGGTTGCTACTGGAAATTTAATGGAGAGTGTCTAGATTTTCAGTTTTGACCCCTTTGAAATATCATTTGTAACAACTTGTAACATTTCGGTCTTATATGCCCGATTACTCTACAAAAGTGACATTGTTAAGTTGTCATTTTGTACTCATTTGGTATATAAATCTCTCTCATGTGTTGAAATTATTATTTAAAATTGATGGATTTGTTTCTTAATTGTTTTCAGATGATTTTCAACACCTAGGAGATAAAATTGAGTTAAAAAGATGTAAGGAAAGTGAGGATAATTCGAAATTCCAGTCTGGCAGAAAATTCATTGACTAAGCGTGGGCACGTGCAAGGACAGAAATAATCTACAGAAGCTGTTTTGAAGTTCAAATTTGTTGGACCAATGGTGGTTGACAAATAAAATCTTTCTATGTTTTGATAATAATAAAATGTATAGAATTGGTTAAGAAATAATTTCAGGTATTTTGGATTGATATTC
>JAOQMS010000179.1:37706152-37740190 GCA_027563885.1 Erythroxylum longipes | reverse complement strand
ACAAATTAAAAGAAACTTTTGAATCAAGTCTAACTAAATTACACTTAACTAGTTAAAGACATTATTGATTATTCTTAACATGGTTGATATGTAATAATTCAATCATTAACAATATAAATAAAAATGCAATACTCTTATTTTTATAAGGATTGTGGTAATTTAAATTTACTGTATTTATGATATCAAAACAGAAATAATATTCTAAAGTTCAAAATAATTGATTATTCTCTAAAATTGTTATTAACCAATTCCATGGCCATACTATTTTGCAGAATTTGTGTTCGTTTTTTTTTCTTGGATTTAACAATCACATACATCTTGAGGTATGCAAATTAGTAATAACTTATTATTATTATTATTATTATTATCATCATCATTATTATTATTATTATTTTGGTTATAATTTTAAGTTATTATGATTATTGTTTTTATTGTAATTGTTGTTATCCAATTCCATGGCTATACTATTTTGCAGATTCGAACTTCGTCTTTTTGCTTAGAATCAATAATCGCATACAAGTACTATACATCTTCAGGTATGCAAATTATTAGTAGCCTTCATTATATTATATATTGGTTGTCGTTTCATTTTCTTTTATATTGTTTACTTAATTGGTGCGTATGAACTGATACAACGTTGTTTACTGCATGTAATATTACACTAAAGGTTTTTAAACCTAACATAAAACCGAAAATGCATGTTATAACTCTATTATCTTCTTCTATTGTCCAGCTACATGGATAAGAGTTAGATGTCTTCTCAAAAATGGTCAACTGAATATGTAGAAGGAGTTAAGAGTTTCATGCAATTTGTTAAGGATCAAATGGGTAAAGATTGTAATATTCGTTGTCCATGCATTGATTGCTTAAATGTGGATTTCCAAAGTCAATATGTGGTATATAATCACTTGCTTATCCGAGGCATAGACAAATTTTATAGTCCATGGCTTTATCATGGTGAACATAAGGAAGCAAGTTGTAGTAGAAGTGCCGGTACATCTTATGATGTTGATGATAGTAATGATCTTGAGGATTATGATGTGAATGATGATGGTGATGATGGGATTGATGAGATGTTAAACGATTGTCAGAATTATATGGAGACTAGGAATGAATCAGGAATGCCGAACATAATTTAGAGAATGACCAAAGATAATTTTGGGAAGTTATTGAAAGTTACTCAAGAACAATTATATCCGGGGTGCTATAATTTTTCTCAATTTTCATTTGTTGTGAAGTTGTTGCATTTTAAGGTTTATAATAAATGGAGTAACAAGTCATTTGACATGTTAATTAACTTATTAAACAATGCATTACCTAAGGGAGAAACTGTTAAGGGACCTTAGATTGGGGTATATTTCAATTCATGCTTGTAAGTATGACTATGTTCTTTATTGGAAAGAACATAAAGAACTTCAGGAGTGTCCTATTTGTGGTACATCAAGGAGGCAGGTAGATGATGGGAGAAGGAAGAAGATACCAATGAAAGTCCTTCGATACTTTCCTATTAATCCACGATTACAAAGGCTATTTATGTCAACAAAAACAGCTATAGATATGAGGTGGCATAAAAAGAAATGCATTGATGATAACATTATACGTCATCCAGCTGACTCAATGGCATGGAAAGAGCTTGATAGAAAGCTCCCATGGTTTGGACAAGATTGTCGTAATGTTCGGTTTGGATTGTCCTCAGATGGATTTAGTCTTTTCGATAATATGAGTAATTCATATAGTATGTGGCCGGTGATTCTAGTCCCATATAATTTACCTCCATGGAAGTATATGAAGGAGCCTTTTATGTTGTTGTCTTTGCTTATTCCAGAACCTATTACTCCTGGTAAGGACATCGATCTTTATTTGCAACTATTAATTGATGACTTAAACCATCTATGGGAATGTGGAATAGAAACTTTTGATGTTGTTAAAGACAACACATTTACAATGCGTGCTGCTGTATTGTGGACTTTAAATGATTTCCCAGCTTATGGGAATTTGTCGGAGTGGAGCACTAAAGGGTATATGGCTTATCCTATCTGTAATCATCAAACATATTCAACAAGGATACGAAGTAAAATATGTTATACGGGTCATCGTTGTTATTTGGAACATGGGCATAGATGGCGTAGAAATAAATAGTTTAATGGCACAGTAGAGTTGGGTGAAGCTCCTATGCAGTTGTTGGGTGATGACATTATTTACAAACTGTCACATTTGGTTAACGTTACACCTGGAAAACACCCAACTAATAGGAAGCGTAAGAGACATGAGATCGAACTGAATTGGACTAAAAGAAGCATATTTTTCAGTTTGCCATATTGGAAGGAATTATTATTGAGGCACAATCTTGATGTCATGCATATTGAGAAAAATGTTTGTGAGGCCATTTTAGGGACTGTTATGGGGATTGATGGGAAATCCAAAGACATTATTAAGGGTAGACTAAACTTGGAAGACATGAATATTAGAAAAGATTTGCATTTGAGGAGAAGAGATGATAAATCCTACTTTATTCCACTTGCTTGTTATAACATGTCAAAAAGTGAGAAACAAGCATTCTGTCAGTTCCTCCAATTAGTCAAATTTCCTTATGGGCATGCATCTAATATAGGTCGTTGTGTGAATGTTAATGAGGGAAAAGTGTTAGGGTGAAAAGTCATGATTGTCATGTACTTTTGTAATGGCCACTTCCTGTTGGAATACGTGGGTGTTTGCTGAAAGATGTGTCGGTTACTTTAGGTCAAGTGGGAGAGTTTTTTAAGCAATTATGTTGCAAGACACTTAAAGTTGAAAATCTTGAAAATTTGGAGAAAGACATGACATTGATTCTATATAGGCTTGAACTATTATTCCCCCATCGTTTTTCGATGTTATGATCCATTTGGCAATTCACTTACCATATAAAGCAAAACTTTATGGACTAGTTCAATTTTGATGGATGTTTCCAATTGGAAGGTAATTTATATTAAATTTAAGAAGTTTTTACTATTTTATTTGTTAGTAACAATTCCTAAGTGTTTAACTACTTATGTTTAGGTTTTTATGCTCTCTTAAGTGTTATGTATGTAATAGAGCTCGACCAAAGGGGTCTATTGCGGAGGCTTATATAGCAAATGAATGCTTGACATTTTGCTCAATGTACTTAACTGATATGGAGACGAGATTTAATAGACCAGAACGTAACTTTGATTTCAATGACGATGGTAGTTTGTCTATTTTCTCCCAAAAGGTGAGGCCACTTTGTGCGGGTAAATATGTCGAGTTAAGTAAGGACGAATTCGAAATTGCCCATTGGTATATTTTGAACAATTGCGAGAACGTCGATACATACATGGAATACATATATTCCTTTTCATTCAAACATTCATATTACAATTTGTTGCATTAACTCATCGATGTTACTGTATTTTTATTTCCCAATAGAGAGCACAAGGATACAATTCGAAGCAAAGAGATCGTTAATGTTAAAGAAAGACATAGGCAGAAGTTTATATCATGGTTTAGAATTGATTAAGTTTCATATTAATTACATATTATGTATATATAAGAATAAGTCTCATCCTCATATTTATTTTAAATTTGTCGTACAGATGATACAGTTATATAACCGTAACGTGCAAGAAGAGATAACAGCATTATATAGTTTGGCATGTGGGCCTCATATTTGTGTGAAGAAATATAAAGGTTGCATTGTTAATGGGGTGCGATATCACATACAAGATCGAGATAGTCGAGTTAGAAGTCAAAATAGTGGGGTTGTCGTTGAAAGATGTCATGACGACGAAATAATTGACTTCTACAGTGTCATATCTGAAATCATAGAGTTGCACTACATCAAGGATAAGAAGGTTGTTCTACTTGAATGCAAATGATTTGATCTAACTGACATGAAAGTGAACGAGGCATGTTACTAGCATAAATGTTAGTAAGACATGGTATGATAATGATCCTTTTGTCCTTGCAACTCAAGCCAAACAAGTTTTCTAAGTCAACGATACTGTATTGGGTCGTAATTGGAAGGTTGTTCAAATGTTTCAACAAAGAAATGTCTTTGATTTTTGTGAAAGGGATATTGGTGAATTAGATGAAGATGCTGATGAATTCCATCCAAATAGTGGATTGGAGATCAACAACGAAGGCATTACAGTAGAAGATGCAGATATATCTTCATTCGATAGGAGAGATGTCGAGTCAAATATAGTTCAACTGGATGAAATCCAACCTTATCTTATCTTACAAACAGATGAAGACTATATTCAGGATGACTTCAATGACAATGACGATACTTTGCTGGAATATATTAGTGATGAAGAATCAAACGAACATCTACTTAATGATGATGATTTTCTATCACTTGATGATGATGATTGAATGTAAGTTTCATTGTTTGTATTGTTTCAAATATTAATAACATAATTATAGGTCTTATGTTGTTGATGTTGTAGTTATGTTTATTTACGATGACTAAAAGCATATTTTTAATGTTTCAGTTCAGTTTTTGCGGTAGTTGATGATTTTCTGTATTTGTTGTCTATTTTCTTATATTGCTGATGTTGATTTTTACACTAGTTGATTACAATGGCACCTGGTTGTAACAAAAGAAAGAGGGTGATTACAGGCGATGAAGTTTCTCTAACAGAACAACCAGTAATTGCATCATCGCATGAGGAAAGTCAGCAACAACAACCTTTACCAACATCGTCTGATAGTCATGAGGGATCTTCAGGTTTGTTAATGATAACCAATCATATATACATTTATGCTCTCATTACATATTTAGTGTGTTTTAATTATTATGTTGTTTTTTCAGGTTTTAATACTGGCCTCAGAAAATGAGGTAAAGGAAAGACAAAAGGTGTTGAGTTGCAACAGATGAATGTTGCAATGAATTCCAAGTTGTCCGTGACTATTGACCCAACACAAAGGCGCCCAATTAAAAAGATCCAAGCAGTAAAATTGGCTAGTGAGTTGGGCATTGTTGTTCAGAATGAGTTCCCTTGCCTTCAACATGTCAGGCAGTTGAAGGAAGACAACTGACTGCAAAATGCTTTGGATAAAGTTTCGGTATTATTTCAATTCATTTTATTATAAATATTGCTATTTTACTTTACTAAATTAATAACTTATCTAATACGTGTTTTCACAGATGAAGCTCAATATTGTAGATATCGAGCAGCCTGAGGTTTCAAGCAGTGTTGATTCACTACTGAAACAAAGGGTGAAGGATCACTGCTATCGACTACATAAATATTATCAGTCTTTTCCTTCTAATGGAGAGGCCAGGAGACATGTGCCGGAAAGGAAGACTGAAGAAAATTGGAATAAATTGTGCGATTATTGGGCTTCACCGCAATTTAAGGTTTGTTTTCTTCTCTTCATATTTTCCTTCCATTAATTGTATTTATACATTTATAACTAATACTCTTAATTTAGGAAAAGTGTCAGCAAGCCAAGGCCAACGGAGCAAAAATGACGACTCCGCATAACACTGGCTCCAGATCGTTTGTCGTTGTTTGACAAGAATTAGTAAGTGTAACGTGTTCAATTTATTATTCTATTTTTTAATACAATAAATTCTAATTGGTTAGATTTTATTTTAATTACTGTAGAGTCAAACACAACTTTAAGGGCAACAGTGTGATTGGATCACACTGTACAAGCACACACACTACAAGAAAGGGCAAGGCTAGACGTCTGAAGAGGCACAAAATAATTATGTAAGTACAAATAAATTTATATTACAATTTATTTTTTATATAATATTAACTAATAATTTTTAAGTTAACTCCATTTTCTACTTTACATTGTAGAACCAGATGCAGGAGTTGTTGCAGATATCATTGGCTGAGGAAAATCAACCCAATGTCGATGACATTTGTAACAATGTCCTTGGTACACGATTAGGTTATATCAAAGGCCTTGGGTATGGTCCTAAGCCTGTTGAAGCCTCTTCTTCACGACCAGCATTATTGAAAGTCCTTCAAGAGGAAAACCAGGTACTGAAGACAAAATTAGAATGTACAGAACAAAGAGGCACGGATTCAGATTTTGTGGTGGTTGACATATTCTCTAAGATGGCACACTTTTTACCATGTAAGAGGACAGTAGATGTGACAACCATTCCTAAACTGTTCTTTCGAAAGGTGGTGAGGCTCTATGGGGTTCCAAAATCAATTACTTCTGATAGAGACACTAAGTTTCTGAGTCATTTCTGAAGAACTTTGTAGGGTATGTTTGATTCATCCTTGAAGTATAGTAGTACAGCTCACCTATAGACCGATGGACAGACTAAAGTGGTGAATAGAACTCTGGGTAACTTAGTGCGATGTATTTGTCGTGATAAGCTGAAGAATTGGGATTTTCTTATCGCACAAGCTGAATTTGCCTACAACAATGTTATCCATAACCCTATCAGTCGATCTCCATTCTCTATGGTTTACACTAAGGTACCAAATCATGCACTAGACTTTATTTAGTTACCTAAAAATGTCAACATCCATGTGAGTGTAGCCAAGTTTGCTAAAGAAACCCTAGAAATACAAGTCGAGGTGAAGGAACAACTTGAAAAAGCTAATGCGAAGTATAAGACTAATGTGGACCCATATAGGAAGAATCAAGTGTTTAAGGTGGGAGATGAAGTAATGGTGTTTATGAACAAGAAGCGGATTACTGAACATCACCACAAGTTGAAGGCTAAGAATTATGGTCCATTCAAGATCGTGAAGAAAATTAATGACAATGTATATGTCATTCAGCTACCTTTATAGATGGGTAACATCAATCCAACCCTTAATGTTGCGGATATTTACCCCTACTTACCAGAGTGCAATTTAGGTTATCAAAAGCATAACTCGAGGTTGAGTTCTTTACAAGTGGAGGGGACTGACCCGGAACTTTAGGATAAATAAATCCATTTATTTATTTAATTATTGTGTTTTACAAGTTAGGTTCTATTTATTTATTTAATTATTGTGTTTTACTTTTATTATAACTACAAGGACGTTTTTATACTTGTTATTAGGTTTTAGGTTATTATAACTCATATAAATACTTCTTTATTATATTGCGGAAGAATCTTTTGTCGATTTTTAATCAAAATGCTCTATTTCTCTTAAGGTTTTCATCTACCTTTTGAGTTCTTTTTAGATCTTGGATTAGATCTGCGTTTTCTGTACTCTTGGATTAGAGTACTGCATTTACGCTGCATCAGTTCTCCTCCAAAAATGATTATGAATGAAATGGAAAGATGCTAATTCTTGTAAGTTCTCCAGCAAAACCCTTAAAATGATTAGATAGTGTTACTCAAAAGCAGCTAAAGCAAAATTGATGTTTGTGACTTCTTAAACATTGACAGACTTGCTCTTTTTCTTAAGTGAAATTCCTCCAAACCAGCCAGTCGGTGTTACCACTAGCGGACACATATTTCAACTTGTGTAAACCTAGAAATCTTATTTACCTAAAAACACTCGGATTAATTTCATCCGTTTATCTATTTCGCATTGTAAATTTTTCCTTTCACTTGTTTCTTTTAGCATCTCTTTTTCCTAAATTGTACATATATTATGATAAGTTATACACATCTTTTTTTGAAAAGTGCAAGTTATACACATCTTGTTAGAAATTATGAGTTACATTATGGTAACAAGTGAAAATCTTGCTGCTATGCAGGGTTTGAAGAAGTTAATTAGTAAGCAAGATTATTACTGATAAATTACGAGTGATACTACCGTTTCTTAAGAATAGTATGATCATTCCAAGCAAAATTTACATAGTTAAGACATTGGACATATCGCTTAATTCAAGTTGGAATGATAATACTAGGAAAAAAAAGAGGCTTGGATGCATACAAATCCATCTCTGCCTGCACTACAATCAAGTATCGACTTAAGGAATAAATCGATCAGTAAAAGAAACAAGAAAAAGAAATCGCACCTGCTACAATTAAAGTATCTAAGTTCTATTTAGTAAAGACAAAGTATCCAGATAATCAGCTGCATAGGCATTTATAGCACGATCGATTGTAAGGAGTTTGGATGTAGTCTCGGGTTCATAAAAGACTAGTTTGTTTTCAAGTTTCAACCCCAAAACCTTTCTGATGTCCATCAATCCATAAACACTTCCAATATTGTCCATGCTGATGTTATAGAATCTACTCCAAGACTCTGTCACGCCATACTCCTTCATCACCCAAATTTCAACACGCGTACTCCAGTATTCCACTAAAGAAAGCAACTCTCCAAGAACCAACATGGACGTACTTAAGCGTCTATGAAGTGGATCAAAAGCCCGAGTTAGATAACCTTCAGGCAGCTCCATATCGTCAAATACGTCGTTGGTCACTTGAAACAAAACCACTCTATTACACCATCTGTTGTCTGTTGATCCAATCTTTGAATATCCAAACCAGTGCAGATTTCCATTTAAGAAACTAGGGGCTTGACTGTTTATATGTACTGGAGCAGTGGCAATAGACCTCCAAGAGTTTCTGTTTAGCTCATAGAGCTGTACCCTCTTTGGTGCTTGTCTGTCACCATTAGCTTGGACGAATGTAATGATCTTGTAATCGCTGGTTTTGATGTCAAACCAAAATCCCATTCTGTAGTGTTCTGCCGAGTTATCAACTTCAGTAAAAGGAATAGTGAGGGACTTTCTTATGGCAGGGTTCCACAAAGTAACTTTGTCGTGATCGATATAATGCATGCATATCACCCCATTGCATGAACCCAAACATTCCACGTAGTTCGTACTTATTGATCTGTCATGAAACGTATGTTTAAACTTTTGATCTGGAACAAGTAACTCATCTATCTCATGGTATAACGTGTGGTTTCCTCTTGTGGGTTCAAATGATGGGAAGGTTCCTAACACCAACTTGGGGTTGTTGGTTGTGTTTTTGTTGGCAAGAGCTGCTTTGATGTGCAAGGATATGAAATTGGGGCTCGTAATAAAAGCGTTACATGACTTAGAGATGCACCTGAATCGTAGAACACTTTTGGCTGGTGCTTTTGACAGAATGGCTTCCAAGATATGTACTGGAATGAAACGAATTGGTGACTCTTCCATGTTTTTTCTTCTTCGTTCTTTCCTCCCGTGTGATCAGTGCGCTCCACGAGGATAAGAGCAGCCCATTTACTTGCCCCAAATATACTCCTAAACTTTACATGGGGAATTTTAACTTGAAGGATTAAGTGAATACTGAAATATGACGTTTGACGAGAACTTCTAATTCAGTAGAAATTGTTAAATAAGATTGGTTAGATACTGAAATATGATGTTTGATGAGAACTTCTAATTCAACAGAAATTGTTTATTAGGATTGGTTAAGCATTCTTATCCATAGGAGAAAGAGTTTCTGTTTGTTTATTATTCGTCTTTTACAAGGAATGGATCGGAGACTTATTAGAGATAGGATTTGATATTTGTATTTACCTGAACTATTTCGTATATTGTATACAATAGGAATAGATTTTGGCATAGAAGTAGAAAAGATAAATGTTTTAAAAACTAGAAAATTATAAAAATAAGTAAAAATATAATATTTTATTGAAATAAAAAATGCACTAATAATACCTATTAATATATAATAAATCTAATAATGTAAACTAAGATTGAATTTAACATAAATTTTCAAATAATAATAAAAATAGAAATTATATTTCTATATTATCATTTATTTTAAAGACTCATAAAATTTGAATATATTCAAAGAAAATCAATAGATGGGACTCTAATTTTATTTTAACTTTTTTAATGTCCTTTAAACATACTTCTTTGTAGTTTAAAATTATTTTAACATATTCTTAAATTATCCTAATTAAAATTTTTATATATACTAATTAATAATTTAATTTATTAAACAAATTCATGATAAAAATCATAATTAGTTTTAAACAATAATATTTTCAATTAAAGTATAAAGAGATAAATAAAGAACTTAAAATTAACAGATACAATTTATTAGTAAGATAAAATAAATTTAATAAAATAGTAATTTATAATAAATTTAATTAAAATATAAAGAGATAAATAAAGAATATAAATTTCAAAAAATATAATTTATTAGATTATACGAGAGATTGAAAAGAAAAATAATTAATCAAAAATTTAATAAGAATAGGTTGGACTTGACTTCGGTTGATCAAACCAGATACGGGCAAAAGTGCTCGCCGGAGCACGGCCGGCCCATTGCATCGCCATCCTCGGAGAGGAAACGACCGTTAAAAATCTAACTTTTGTGCAAGTCTTCATTTGCATTGAAGCTGGTTAACAGATGTCAAAAAACGGAGGCATATGGGTTGAAGCGTTGGGCCCCACAACAGATGTCGATTTTTTCATAGACGCCGGCCGGTTTATTGACATTATTTATAAATATAAACCGGATCGAAATACGTATTCATTTGAGTTGATCCATCTCGTTTGGTCTAATTTTGAAATCATAGGAGAAAAGAGAAGGTAGATAAGGTTTAACTCTTAAGAATGATAAGAATTATTGAATTGTTTAATTTGTTTAATTTAAGACAAAAAAAAAGAAATATTACTTAGTTTGACTTCTATTTTATGTCATAATTTTCATTTTTGTTTCTTTTAAAAAATAATGTTTGGGATTTCTTCAATTTAATGTCAAACGTTTTAAATTTTTTAATTTAGTGATTAAATTTTTAAAAATTGTATAAATCATATCGAAAGATTGTTTTTATTAATGTGATGTGTTCACTAAATATCAAATAGATATCCATCCATTAGCTAGCAAAATCAATGTTTTGACCTAATTTGTACAAATTTTAAAATGTTAATCACTAAATTAAAAATTTTAGAAAGTTTGGTATTAAATTGAAAGATCGCTGTAAGTTAGACACTTTTAAATTGTTATCTCTTAATGTTAATATAATTAGTACTTTTCTTAATTATAAAAACAAATAAATTAAATACTAGCTTAAGATAATTTAATTTATTAATTAGTTTTGTGATTAATATATTATTGTTATATGTATCACATAATATTTTTAATTGTTAATATATTTTAAATAATTTTGATCTAAGTCAACAAAAAGTTTTGTTATAGAAATAAATTAAATGATATTATTTAATATTGGTAGCACATTTATTATATTTTTAATAATGAAAAGCAAATAAATAGATAATAAAAGTTAGTGCAATTTTAAAGTTTATTTGTAAGATAATATTATTTATTAGAATATATAAAAGATTATTTCTTTAAAAATTATTTTTAAAAAATATTTAATCTAAAAATAGATATGTCTATATTTTAAATTTTAAAATTTGATAAGCTTTATTTAATTAACGACGACAACCATAATGTATTTTCAAACAATCACTTCTTATAATTTCCACAAATTATAAGTGATGAAAGGTTTCAACTTAGGACTAAAGTTTGCATAGCAAAATCTAGAAAATCAAAAGGAAGTAAAAGTGGAATGAATTGGACAAATAATTACTCCTCTTTGACATAATATCATTCTGGTGGCAGAAAGAACAATTCTTGCATAAATCCAATTTATGATTACAGGCCGTCATAAGTTACAGTCAGGTATCTTCACAAGCTCTTAATATAGTTATATGCAATTTAATTTATATCAAAGTTGCTCCAGTTACTGGCTCCATAACCAGACCATTATGACCTACATACTTGAAATTAGTAACAACAGCACAGCAATCTCATTCAGTTGTAATATAATGGTCTAATGGAATTTCCATCTCCATGTTGTACACACTGAGATAATGCATAACATACAAGGATAAGTGGGCACAGAAGCCAAGTTATGTTAACAACTTTTTTATTTAGGTAAACAGAGTATTCTGAATTTCTGAGAGATCTCCCACGACTTGAAGAAAGTTGACAACTGATTAATGTAGGTTTTGATTAGCAGGAATGAACTTGAGCGATATGCTATTCACACAATGACGTTCATCGGTGGGTGTACGAAACCCTTCACCTTTAAATACATGCCCCAGGTGTCCACCACAAGCCGCACAAGTAATTTCAATCCTCATACCATCAGGGTCCGGCTGACAACAAAACATGCTCAATTTTGTCAAAATTTTTCACATAAACATGTTCATTTAGTAGTTCATAACCTACTAAACCACAAATCAAAACTAGTACAAAGGAGCAAGACTCACAGTGCGATTTATGGCTCCGGGGAGACCCTCATAGAAAGCTGGCCAACCACAACCCGATTTGAATTTGGTTGTGGACCTATATAGAGGAGTCCCACATCCCGCACAATTGTAGACACCCTCTTCGTAAAACTTGTCATACTCCCCCTTGCCAGGGTACCTGCATACACCAAACAATGCAAGGACAAGTCCACAACATAAAAACCAGTCTCATTCAGCTTACAGAGATTTGCAGGACCACTAAAGCACTGTCACAATGGATATATCTTAAGTTGTTGGACTTTTTGGAATCAAGGCAGTGAAAAGGAACAATCTTAAAATTTTCCAACAGCCAATTTCAAACTTGATGCAATTGGAAACATTATGAGCTGTCCTAAAAACTTTCAAGTCAATGATAGCTTGAAACAGTTGATTCTAACAGTTGGGAACCATACTCAGAGAACACTTTTATGCCCCGTGAACTTCTACATTCAGCAGTTTCCTACTTGCCTCTACAATGGGGCAGTATTTGTTCTTGTCCTTATTAGGATGGGTGTTTGTAAGGTTTTATTTTAACTATAGAATCATTATTAGAATTTTCAAATGGAATAAACTGGAAGTCTAACCCCGGTAGTATTCGTTTCGTTCTTATATTATATGTCACACATTGGCAATTGTAGATCATATAAATTTTGAACATTGGCTACTCATCAATCAAGTCAATTATTAGATTCTCTACTCACTATTCTTCAGAGCTTATGCTTTTGTTAGAGGCTTTCCCCTACTTTACACACCTCTAGCATGCTGCAGTTTTCCCCTTCAAAACTGTCTCATCAGACAGGCACTAACTAGCAACCAATCGTCTGATATATAATACACATACAAAATATTTTCTTATATCTTAAACCTAAAGTGCCTCTTTCGTAGAATGAAACACCTACATGACAGAACAATATTAGATACATGTGGCTTTAATGTTAAAGATCTGAAATCCTTAAGTAGCAAAGCGACTGCCCCTTGTAAATTTTTTTTCCTAATGTTTTCATATCTTATACTCCCCTCCCAGTTGCCTCTAGCAATCATTTCAGTCAATTAGATATCATCTAAGGGCAACGGTTAAATAGAAATCACCAAATCGATGCAAAATAAATTATGCCACAAAATCAACATTTAGCAACTATTGCTTAGCACAACAAACAGCCTCTTATCCAAAAGGTAATTGCTTGATGATATTTGTTGAACTAGTCGCAACTAGCAGATTGGCCAAGGCTTTCACCGTTAAGATGAATCACCTACTCAGCAGGCCTAAATGTCATCAAAATTTATCACGTCATTTCTAAACTTCATTTTCATCCCTCCAATCCCTATATCAGAAGCCTTTCAATTCCTCAAGTCTTCTGAACGTTGCCACTCTAAGAGGTCTTAATCCTAATTCATTCAGCAAGGAATAAGTTCCATCCATCAAAGGACAGGCCAACCAGATAAACAAATCATGGCCTGGTCAGGGACCTATAAACAGGGAAGTTCCTTCCACATTTAAAGACATCACTACTGAAATATAAGTCTCATCCAATCCTACCAAATGATACATAGCACCCTCGGAAAAGAAACGATCTCTTCGAAAGATGTTTTTTTTTTTTTTTAGGCCTCTACTCGTTAGATTGTGTTCACAAACATCATAACTGAATTGAAACAACACACATTTTAGCACTGCTCTAAAGCAACTCTATAATTCAAAGAGATATCTTACAAACAAAAAGAAAAAGATCAAAGAAACAAATGAAACCCAAAAGCATCCACTCACATTCAATCAGAAAAAAACGTAAAAGAAGTCAACACGAACTATCGTAGTAGAATTAGGTAAATAAAAACTTACTCGGTGCCTTTCTGCCTCAAAATCCGAAACTGTTCAGGAGACAAAATGGCACGCCACTCTTCCTCTGACTTCTGGACCGACCCAGTAGTACTAGCCATGGCCACAGCCGCACCACGAAAGCTACGCTTGCCCTGCAACGAAAATCCTCCAATCCCACTAACCGAAACGGACCCAGCAACCGATTTGGATGATAAAGCTACGATCTTAGTATTGTTGAAGGAAATGGGCACAGAGTTGATTGGAAACAGAAGTCTTGGTGTTGTTGTAGACAAGATGTTGGCGGATAAAGTTGAAGTCTTTAGGATCATACTATAACCCATTTTGCGCTCGTTTGGATAACGATTTGTGAGGCCTCAAATTTTGCTTATTAGAATTTAAGGATTTTGAGTGCATTCAACTTTATTTTTAAATAAAAGTAATTTTCAACATTTATTCTCTTTTTAAAATCCTTATTTTATCTATCTTCTGTAATATATAGCATGTACATTTTTACCTTTTTTTAATTTATTCTTAATTAGTAGAACGACTATCTTTTTTAAAAAATTAATACTTGAAAAAGAAAAGCTTTTAACTTGTAGATCTTGTACCACTAAACACCAAATTAATATTGATGCCAAAAATATTGACGAAGTGATAACCTTACAAGTACAAGTACATGCCTGCCCTTACGCACTGTTTGAATTGAGAGGTTCGAAACGGTTAGTTCACATTAAGCTAAACACAATTGTCCAACAAGTTGAGTAATGAGTAATGGATCAATTTTAGAAACAAAACTAATTGGGGAAGTTTGAAGTAGTCTGATTCACTAACACAAAAATAACATAAACATCCAAAAGTCCACGAGATTACGTGTGTATAAGAAGTGAACTAATCAGAAAAGATTCTTATTTGTTTGTTCGTAATCAGTATAAGAGAAGTTAAAGGGTCGGTGTTAAAAAGTAGCTCGTGGCAGCACCATATACAGCATATTCAGTTATCCTTCATTTCATCTCTCCACCTCCGAAAGAATCTTAATAATTTTTGTTGTTTTCTGCAGCCGAAAAATATTGTTGAACGGTTCACAGATGGCAACCAACTATTTCTTCAAGCACTCCAGGTGAAGGGAAAAAGCAGTTTACTTTGTCCATTTCACTCATTGGTAATGAAAATCTTCAGTTGAACATGCCCTTGACACTGGAACATATCCAGATAATGGAAAATTTGAGAATTTGGTCCAATGATTGATACTGAATCAACAACACAGCATTTCCAATGAAATGCATAAATTTATTATTCCCTTTAGTCATCATCTGGTGTCCAACATGTTTCGTATCAGGATTGACAAGATATCAACCCATGTGTCAGGGACACCAGGTAAGCACCAATGCATGCAATCCTGACCCCATATTGCAACAGCATCTTTCTTTCCTAACCAAACCGCTGGGTGAGCATCTGCCCTAAACTCACTCAAATGAGAAAATTCCAGTATCTGTATATCTGTACCATGCAATGCCTTTTCAATCATATTATTCACCGTTCTTTCTTCTTTGTTGACTCCATTATTGCTAGGATCAAACCACATAGCAAGCTGTTCAGGTGTCAGTGTCTAAATCAGTTCAAACGAATAATACATGCCAAAAATCTAACTTTAATAATACGCTACACTAACTATGGGCCAAGAATCGTGTTAATTCACAATATAGCATTATAGTGTACATGCCAGAAAGGAAAAAATTAGAAGTCATCATAAATAATATTTATAAAGGGATACCTCTTGGTCCTTAAGGGGCTCACTGAACAAGCAACTGCCATTTTGATTCCAGTCACCACCATAAAAATGTCGTGGTGATTGCAGCCGCCAAAATTTGAGTGTCTTACCAGGAAGGTCTTTTTGTATGTATGAGACCATACTTTGAAGAACAACTTGAAGTCCATCAAACAAGTCTAGGGAAGGAAGTATTGGCTTCCCATCCCGGTAGAAGACAAGAGGCGTCTCCTTTGGGAACTTGTCATAACCCCACCTGCAGATGGCCATTTGAATCAACAATTTTGATGCTTTCAACACTTGAAGGACAGCACCAACCCGTCTAGATAGGGAATATTCTTAGTTGATTCCGTGTAACTTTAGAATATGGAAGGCAATTGCAAGCACATCTTCCAGATAGGTATCAACAGAACAGATTAAATGAAATCGAAAGCTTTTTTGTCTTTACTTTCCACACAATCCTTTTCAATGTTTGTAACTACTGCTATTCACAGTAGACATTACAAAACTTCAAAATGATTCCCTTTCATACAAAACACCTCTTTTCAATACATCTGCTACAGATGTCAGATTGGAAGACAGTAAATTGATTAAAACACAACCACATTAAGTAGGCATTAGGTGATCCGTTAAAATTGAAGCAAATGCATATACCAGCAAGTCACAAAATCAGTAAGTTTTAATTTTTTATGGGATATAGATTCACTTCTGGAAATCAAGCACAAGCTTCTAGCAGGTCTAGACGAATATACCACTTCCCCGATCAAAAATCATAAAACTTAAAGTGGAAAAGGAACCCACCAATGGCCAGTATTGAAGATAATCACATCGTAGAAGTCAGTAACAGTAGCCCAATCATCCGCTGGTATATCAACATCCACACGATATATTCCCTTCAGTCCACTGGCAACAGCAGATCCTTTTGGCTTCCACCTTTACGTAATCAGTCATGAATACGGTTGGTTGTTATTTTACACCACTATCCAGAAAAAGCAAAAAGGAGAAAGGGAAAATGAACACGACATTAAGAATTCAGATCTAGCATGAGGGTACTACCATAAGAACATGAGAAAACTTATTAACATGACAAAGTACCAAATACGATTAGCGACCTCAACTCACATGCCTGATACTCAAACACTTGTCTGACCTCTCCTCGCAATGCCCCATTTCCTACCAATCCATTCATCGTTCTAATTATTATAAGGGACAGTTGTAATGTACCCTTCCCCTATATTGATCCTGAAGCCAATACTATTTACTTCGATCTATTGTTTACTTTTTCTTACACACAGCCCCTAAATCTTCCGCTAAAGCTAACATTGGTTCAAGTCCTGATTTTGATGAAATATGACTAGTATGAGCTATCAGTTCTAAGCATTATCTTCAACTTCCTGAACAAACAATCACATATAGTCATACACCTAGCAAGGCTGTACTAGACAACAAAAGTAAACCCAACAACAATCTACAGAAACTCACAAAGAAAACTCACTCACTCATATTTGGCAAGCAGAACAGCACGATGATAGGCAACAGTGACATTGAATTTAGGGAAATAAGCACCTCTCCAAGCACCCTTTTTCTTCCACTTCTTTGCACCAGCATCAGCCGCTCTAAGAACACACAAAAAGGACACCAAAAAGTTCTCATTCAAAGAATCCCCCACAAACCCAATATTCCTATGTCTCATGAAACCCAGAAAAACCTCGGGATCAATTCGTATCAAGTCACAATCTTTAGGCACCCATCTCCATGAATTGATGAGACCCATGTTCTCTCTTTTGTTTCTGATGCAGTTCCATGCGTTTCGATGAAATGGGCAGTTCTCATCGTAGAGAGGTTTCGGGGATTTTGGGTCTAGGACCCAACGGCCTTTGAAGAAATTGCACGGCGTAGAAGTAGAAGATAAGGTGCTAATGGTGGCGGTGGTTGTCTGTGTGGAGGATTGCCGGAGAAAACTGGTGGAGTAGAAGTAAATGAAGAAAAGGGAGAGGAGGATCAAGTAATGAAATTTGCAAGGCAGCTTCAGTGGCATTCTGGATCCACCATCTGTATGTAAACTCTGAGAGGGACGCAGAGATATAACAGCCAAAGGGAGGTGGAGCACAGTGAAAGCTAAAAGCTTAATCTTTTTCTTTCTCAACAATTTATGAGAATCTTAGACTTTGGTGTTCCTTAAATCTCAACTCAGTTTTCTCGATCTTTCTCCTTAAAAAGTCCAGATTTGTGTCGATTAAATGCCCCTAGTCCAATGCAAATATTTTGACAACCCAAAAACGATAGATCCAATCCAAGTCTTGAAATAATGATGAACAGATGAAGTAAATGGTTTGACTCTTGAGAGGAAAAGTGAATCATGTTATGATGATTTGATATAATTATGCATCTAAACACAATTATGACCTCAACATCATTTACATTTTAGAAAGAGGCATACATATATTTATCTTATTATTAGTAATAATTTGATGGTGATCAAATAAGTGCCTCGTCTTGTTAAATTTCAAATTTTTACTTAAAAGTGAACTAAAATGTTCTTAATAATTTATAAAATTTAAGTTAAAATTTGTTTAAAAGAGTAAGTATTTGTATAAAATTTTATAATATAAAAGAATGTGATTTTTGTAAAACAAATTAAAAATATATTGGATATTTTCTATTTCTTTTTTAAAAAAAAAAAGAAAAGGAGGACATAAATGATAAAATGCCCATTTCAGACGTGAAAAAAGTGTTTAACAAATGCTTTGAATAAAAAGAAAGAGATGATACTTCAGATTGATGACAGAAGTCGAGCATGGAAAGCAAATTTGAGCTTTGAAAAAAAAAGGCTCTGGTTTTCTTCTTTTAGCCTACAAAAGAAAAACTAGTAATTGTACAACACGATAGCCGAGTCAACCAAGTTTCAAAGATAACCTTTTGAGTGGTTGATTGGGAAACATACCCATGAATTCTCTAATTTTAGCCAATAATCATCAAAAGTTAACTCGAAAGAGGCACCACAAAAGGCACATCTAAAGTCTGTACGAGTAGATACAAATGAGAAAAAAAGTCACACCTCCTTTTCCATCTGCTTGAGCATGAGCAATCCTTGGGTATACTGTTAAGTCGAGGGACAAAGTTTCATTGTTTATGCCACTTGTAGTATACTGGCGTTTTGATAATCTGCAGTCATTTGGGCTTTTTGGACATCCTTTTCAGCCTTTGCTTTGGTTGCATATCAACTTGCGTATTAATCACTCGTCAATTCGTTTATATAACACCCCATTCCTTTATCTTCAATTCATCTCTGTCACTCTCACCAACTACTTTATCCTGTCCTTCTCTTCCTCTCCACGCTTCTCTCCCTGGTAAATATGCCACAATCTCTACGTTTGTATATACAGATTGATGTCTTTGTTCAAGTTTTGCACTTTCCTCTTGGTTTTGTTATTTGACTTTTTGATTTTGTCAACTGATGATAAAAGTGGTTGGTTTTATAACTCATCTTATACTTCACACCAAAGGTTTTAACTTTTTAAAGCGATTTTACTTCCCTATGATGTTTAACCCATATTAGCTACTGTAATTCATCTGTGGTGATTTATTAATTGCTTATAAAACTACTTTTTTCTCGTAAGACAGTGAGTGACTGAGTGACTGAGTACTTTCCTCAAATTTTGCTCTCTTTGCAAATCTTATTTTAGCATTGTTTATTTGCCTGATGTGCCAAGCTAGTTGAAAAGGAAACTTGAATCGAGTTCAGTTGCAGATAATGGCTAGTGATCCAGGTCCAAGTTTGTTTCCATTGCATCGCTGCAAAACTATTCATCTGGTTGGTATTGAAGTTTTAATTATTCATATCCGGATATGAAGATGCTTGCGTATAGGGTCTGAAAGACCTCAAAAGATGGCTTTCCTTCTTTTCTTGGCTTTTGCCGGCAAATCAAGTCATTTATAAAACCATAAATCCAGGTGAGGCATGCACAAGGGACACACAATGTAGAGGGAGATAAGAGCTACAAAGCATACTATTCTCCCGAATATTTTGATGCACCCCTTACTCCCCTAGGCTGGCAGCAGGTATGATGTTAAAAAAAAACTTAATATTATTTGCGTTCCATGTATTCCTGAAGAAAACTTGCTCCTTTAAGTTCAAGTCTCCTGAAAACTGTGCACTCTTATGGTATAGGTCGACCATCTGCGTAATCATGTACATGCGTGTGGGCTTTACAAAAGGGTTGATTTGGTTATTGTTTCTCCTTTGCTAAGGTACTGGTTTGTTTTGCGTTCTGTGGTTTGTTTGTTACATGAAAATAATCATAAAGTATTTACCTGGGTAGAGGTCTACAAACTTCTCTTGTTAGATGGAAAATGTCTTGTTAAGATGTGACCATTATGACCTGCAGAACATTGCAGACAGCTGTTGGTGTTTTTGGTGGTGGGGACTACACTGATAGGATGGATGTACTGCCACTTATGGTGGCAAATGCTGGAAACAGTGGTAGAGCAGCAATTTCAAGTCTCAATTCTCCACCATTTCTTGCAGTGGAACACTGTAGAGAACATTTGGTGCATCTACTATGTTTTGTTTTTATGTTTCTTTTGATATCATGTACTTATACACTGAACTTTTCAATATGCTATTAACTACTATATACCCTAATCAAGTCTAGAGGCTTGATGCTTAATTCAATATATTGATGTTGGAGCTGATGCAATACTCCTTGATATCCATTCCCACACCCTCTCATAGAGAATAAAAGATCCAATGTTCCACATCTGCTTGTCAACTTTGAAGTCCAGAAAAGCATCCTTACTTGTAGTTATTTCCCACAGGGTATTTGTCCTTGTCATGGGAGGCAAAATGTCAGCAATTATCAATTACTTTTTCCTGCAGTTGACTTTTCACCGGCAAGTATAAACTCTCTAATTATGAATCTGGCCAAGTTTGGTTACTTGCCTAATTCTTTCTTTTCTTCTTTATGTTACTGCTCCATTCAATTACCTATTTGTGGTTTTGTTCAGATAGAAACTGATGAGGACACCCTGTGGAAGGCCAATGTGAGAGAGACTTCTGATGAACTGGCTGCCAGGGGATTGAAGTTCATGAACTGGTTGGTTGATCATTACTCGCATTCATATGGCGGTGGTTGTGTATGGATAGTTTTATGGGCGTGTTAAAGAGCATAAGCAGCATTTTATCTTCGGACTGCAACTAGAAGTTATGCCACATATTGATGCAACTTGAATCTTCTAGGCGCCCACCAACTAAGAAACTTCAGTTCATATTTGTTTGCAAGAGAAATATTAGTAACGCTGTTAAGCCTTTTGAAGGTTAAAACATTCAAATTCTCACGTCTTTGTTGCATTGCCATATGTTTATAGATTAGAGTTCCTGAACTATTCATGATGATGCAAGTTCTGATCATTCTTGAGATAAAATATCATATTGAAAACATTTCATAGGTGGTAATTTTTAATGGAATAGATTTGGTACATATTTTGTTTGAAGTTGCATACCATGCCTGAATATTACAGGTTGTGGACGACGAAGGAGAAAGAGATTGCAATAGTCACTCACAGTGGGTTTTTGTTTCATACCTTAAGTACGTTCGGAAGCGACTGTCATCCATTGGTGAAAAAAGAAATATGCAAGCGGCAAGTATCATTATGCTTTTTTTGGCTCAAACCATACACTGATATAGCCAGTAGGTTCTTACGGCTGCTTAAGTTCTGAACATTTCCATTACCTCTACTTTATTTTGATGTTCTGATCTGATGCAAATCATATGGTATCTTTCTACTTCTGTTTAGACTTTAGCTGAGCAGGAGATGATTGTGTTTCAAATATAACATTGTTTTTGGACAAAAGGGAAATGTATTCTGGAGGTGCTTCTCTGCTCTGTTGTGCTCTACGGTTTCTACATGAATATCTTGGTTCAGTTTTCTATTTAGAACTCTCAAGTATTTGTTGGAATTTATGGTTTACGTTAGGGAAATGCATCATCCTTCATTTTAACATGCTAGATACTGTGTATTGGTGCTCCTAATTATGTTGTTCTTTCCCTGATATAATAAGAACTAGTTTCTAATATGTACTCACAGCTTTGCAAATTGCGAGCTTCGATCAATGATCATTGTTGACAGAAGGTGAGTTTCTTGTGTTGTATAAAACCTGTCAAGGAATGTATCCCTGTTTCAGATTCTTATGCTCTCTTCTTCTTTGTCCAGCATGGCTGGGTCAGATCCTTCAACAACTAACTATCCTGGAAAAATTCCTGCTGGCCTAGATCAACCAAGTAATTTTCCAGAGGAGGATAGACCCAAACAATATTGACTAGTCAAAGGACCGAACACATTGATCTGAAGTTGAGATTGGGTTTAGTACTGATGATGTAATATTGTTGCCCATTCTTGAAATCCTATGAGGTCTTTGTTATGCTATGTCTATTGTTATTGTCAGAATGTATGCTTTATTTGTTATCTTTTCACTGTGACACCATAAAAACATCTTCATTCAAGCATTGGAAAAGGTTGTACATCCTATCTTATTAGCACATCTATGTTTTTTCACAATAATTGATGTTTGCTTCAAGCACCAACTTGTACATGAAACATGAGTTATAGTGAATGAACCTGAGAAAACTGCAGAGTTGATAATGAACCATCCAAAGCTTACTTGAAGGCACGAAGGATACAATGTAAATATAGAAAATTTTTGATAGATTTCAGAAGAATGATGGTCATCTGTTATCTGTAAAGCATCATAGGGTATTATCTTTCTCAAGCTTGAAAATAGAAGGCAACAGAAACTTTTTCAGGATATGCATGAAAAAAGCGATGAGCCACTCCAAGCCAAATGCAAGTCTTCAATTTGGCTTCAAGACATCATAGAAGGATACTGGCTGCTTCTTGGACTTGACACATAGCTCCTGGAAGCACAAAAATATGATGTTTTGAACAAGTAATGCATCAATCAAGCCACGACCAACTTCATTTCAAGTCATAAGACATACCTCTATAGCTTTGGCTAAACGCAGAATTGTTGCTTCAGCCCATGGACGGCCAATTATTTGTAATCCAATTGGAAGTCCTTGTTTGTCATAACCAACCTGCATAACAGATATATTTGGCTTGCTTGACATTGAACTCCTGAAATAATTGAAAGAAGTGTGATGGTCAAGTGAGACATTGAAAGTAACTCACAGGAACAGAAATGGCAGGAAGACCAAGAAGGTTTGGTGCAATTATAAACCGCATTAGATAACCTGCGAGCAAAATCATGCGTCAGTATCATGTATGACGCAAAAATATGCAGTACTCAACATATCAGCACAAACTTGAAAAGGAAATTTTGTGTTTTTTACAGGTTTTGGAGACAGTTATATTAGAAGCCACACATACCTGTGCAGTGATTATTCCAATTTGTGAGCATTGATATGCACCAATTATGCAGCTCCAACAAAATAAAAGAGATAGCCTTTGTTGATTCAGCATAATGATGTTTTATTTCATTCATGAGACTAAATAACCGACTCTTTTACAACTTTAGGGAAAGGGGTGTGGCAACTACAAGCTAATTGGCATTTTCTAACAGTATTATTAGGTCGCAATTGATCCCTCTTTACCAACAGGTAACTTGTGACAACTACATCCGCAATTCAATCACGTCGTGCAAAAAAATAATAATAATAAAGCTTCTAAAGCAATCACATATGGTTCATCTTCATTCCAACCGTCAGGGATTCAAAATGACAACCATAATAGATCTTCAGAGCAGCAAGTATTATTGATGAAGTATCAAACACAGACAGATCAAAACTTCCTAGGCATATCAGAGGAAAAACTTTGTAATTACTTGATTTAATGCATTTGGGTCAAAAAAATTGATTTCCATATTCATGTTTTTCGATTCACCAGCTGAGTCATGATCCAACTTAGTACATGAAGGTTTTGGGAAACAAGAATCACAAGACAAACCTGAAACCTGCATATCAGTCTCGCCATATTTAAGTGCACTTGGAGGTATTTTGGGTGCTGTCATACTGGAATTCACATAGACAAAAACAACAAAACAAAACAAAAACAAAGAGAATAAAAATCACATTCATTATCCGAAATGCCATGTGGAAATCCCATATCCAGTTGATGCATGGCAAGAATAATACAATCTTCCAGTTGGATCAAAAGAATTTGAAATGATAAGTTGCATTTCGGATGACCAGAATTCAAAGTGTAAATCAAGGTATCAATTATTCTAATAGCTGCACCACTAAATCATTCAAGGCTAATAGATGGCAAACATATATGTAAATCTTTCAAAAAACAATCACAACCCATCTTGTTAGTCACTGCATGCTCTATTTCCTACAGGAGCTATCACAATGCAAGTTAAATTAATAAGCAGTTTCAGTGCAGATTCAAAAGATTTCATTCAAGCGCAAAATTTGTACACGTAAGGCCAGCGTACCCAGTTGTTGGGGTCACTATGACATCAACCTTTTTGAAGATCTCCATGTGATAGTGCATTATTCTTCTCCTGAACAAGAAAGATCAGACAAGGAAATCATCCAACCATAGAATGGAGATCATTCGAGCATGGAGTGAGTAAATGTAATTTTTGTAAAGGTTTAACCTCAAACAAGTGACAGTAAATTTCCTTCATGAAAAGGCAGATTCAACCTCACCTTATACACTGGGCAGCAACATAATCTGATCCACTGAATGATTTGAACAGTGTTAGATTTGTACGGACATCATATGTTAACTTTACACCTTTTCTGCAAAATAATGAGGAACAGGAGATCTGACAATTAAAATCAACCAGAACGTCACCAATTACTACAATCATCTAAAGCAGGCAATTTATGCACTTGAAGAATGCTCATATGACACTGAACTCCACATAAAAGCAAAAGAGGGATACCCATCCTCCACATCAGAGCTTACTCCACATTGTGTTTCACATCCAATTGAAACAAGATGAGCAGTACGCATTTCATGAAGTTCTGGTATTCCAATCTCTACCATCTGCAACCAGTTTCAGTTAGAAAAGAAATGAACATGCCTAACGTTGAAATGGTGTTTGTCCAGGAGGAACAGGTTAAAATTAATAGCAGTGAAATTAGAACATTGATAATGAAGACATGAAGAACTTACTTCACAGCCATGCGTCTTCATTAGAAGGTTAAGAATGTCCTCACACTTATCAGAGATGTCTGTTGAACTTACATCATTAAACCACTGCAGTGCAATCATCATTTGCAAATGAATGTTATTCAAGGAAAGAATAATGAAAGCAATGTGTGTCAGCAAAACAAAAGGTTTGATTACCGCTGAATACTTTCCCAGTCGCAGTGATCTCAAAGCATCTGTATTTTCATATGATGATAAATTTGGCAAGCAAGGAGGACTCTGCCCAAAACTACACATAATAAGCATAATAGAGGGTAGAAACTTCATTAAATGGATAACCAGAATTCATAACCCAGTCCCCCCAATTAATATTTAAATTTAGCATACAGGACCTGAGAATGACAAAAGTAACTGTACGCTCGGAGTGAAAGGGCTTCTAGCAGTAATAGCTAATTGATATTGAATAGAAACATCAGGAGAATTGTATTGTCATAACAGACATGGATGATAAAAGCAAAAATACTTGCGTCCTCACCAACACATGACCATATCTAGATGCAGAAAGCAAAGAACTATATTATTGACGTCTTGAAAGGAATAAACTGATGAATTTAGTGATGCAAGAAACCATTACAAACCTCCTAAAAGGTTGAAAATAATACAGTTAATGATGGGATCAATGAAACTTAAGAATTGAGAAAAAAAGGGGTAAAATGTAAAGCATTTGATTTTTTAGAAGACATGATAAAATGTACGGTACCGGATTCAAGCTGATTCTATTCTCAGGAGAACAGCCCAAGATTGCTGAATATCTGCAGGGCAACAAATGCAAGATAACTAAGATTTTCTACAGAATAACTAACACACAATAATTCAGCTGATTAACTACAAGGATGGGCAGAGTTCACAATGTCAAAAAATCAGCCATGCCACATGCTCAGACTGTTGGAACTGTGATCACCAACAAGCAAAAACGATATTGTCAACCACCAGAGTTCAACCAAGTAGCCAAGGAAGTAGGAGTACCTTCTTATCATAAGGTTCAAATCCCAATAGGTATGTGGCAGAGGGAGTTGAAAATATATATACTTTGCAATTTAACAACAGGAAAAAACAATATTTTCTCTGATAATGCCAAGAGAAGACTTAAAAGTGAAATAATTTCCAGTAAAATTTGAAAACTATGGCTTATTATATCCAATTCCTATACACCTGGTCAGATTTTTAAGGAACTCTTTAAAAATCAATATATTGTAACCATGCCTATAAAATCCAGTGTATAATTGAAATACTTACATTAGCATGACATCCTCCACAGAAGTTGCAAGTGGTCCAATTATTTCCACTGTCCCAGAATCACACAAGGAACTATAGAGCATAGAAGCCGGTGAAATAGGGTTATAAAGAAATCTCCAATTCTCAAAACCAGTCATTGTTAACAATGAGCCATACAAGATTACTCAGTACAAGAGTAATAACAGAAAGGTCCATGGTAAAACTAAAACTAGGCAAATGTTGAAAGCTTACCCTCCTATATCTGTTCGACCATATGTTGTTTTCAATCCCACAATACCACAGAGTGAAGAAGGTATTCTGACAGAACCTGCATTTTCCACAGAACATTAATCCAGAAGTAGGAAGCCGAGAAGTATCTAATGCCAGATTCACAAAAATAAAATTATTAGCACAACCTCCACCATCTGTTCCCAAAGCAGCAGAGCACAGTCCAGAAGCAACAATTGCTGCTGGGCCTGATGAGGATCCACCAGTGTATCTATCCAAGTCATGTGGATTTCTTGTTGTTCTGCATCCAAATAAGATTTCTAAGGACTGTAGACTGACCATGCAATAAAGATAAATCAAAGAGGAAGACAATAGAAACAATTAATATATACTATATATTAAACTATATGTCCAAAATGACTTTGAGTCACATTTCAAGTAACAAACTGACCCATAATTTGAATTGTTTCCAGTTGTTCCCATGCCTATCTCATGCATATTTGCCTTTCCCACAAATATCACACCACAACTTCGCAATCTACAAACACTAACTGCATCCTTTTCAACTGGTCGAACTTCATGGATCCATGTTGTTGCACCTATCATTATGATTTGCTAGATTTATGACTAGTTCAAAGAAATCCTTAAATAAATGTAAACCAAAAATTTAACTTCTTGCAAATACTTGCCCTTAGTGGGATATGGATAGCAATCTATATCATCCTTGATTGCAATGAAAATGCCATCCAAGATGGATATGGGATTTCCTGCAGAGCAACCACATTTAAATCTCATTACGTGACATTTAAGTTCATTCGGCCATAGCTCATCACGTCACGAAGATATTCATCTAAAGTCAGCAATACCTTCCTCAAACCTCCTTGTAGAAGCTGCAGCCAGCTGCCTGACTCTCTCCTCATCAAAAGAAACCAACAACGGCATCGGTGGCTCCTTCTTTTGAAACTCCTTTATTACTGAGATTACGTGCTCTGCAACCTTTATAAGATAAAAATGAGTTCTTTACTTTAAAATTTGCTAAAAAGGAGATCAAGCCCATAGTGATATGACATACCATAGATGGGGTTACAAGCTTTGAACGGTAAACATGTGCATAATCACGTATCTTCCAATACCTAAATGAAGAAGCCAGGCCCTCACTCCAGCTGCGAGAAGGATCATAGTCAGGAAGACACTTCAAGGCTGACTCAACTCGTTCTTCAGGTTTTCCTTGTTCATCTAGGATAAGAATACCAGGTTCTGGCTCTGCAATTTCATATTACTTGCTTTATGTAGCTCCAGTATACAATTCCATTACTTATTTTGATTAGATATGCCGTCAACATCATTTGAAACAAAATTTCACTGCAGCAATTCACCTTCACATGTTCCCTTGATAAAGCAATCACTTTCTTTCCATAAATTATATGAAGCTTGAAATATTCTGGAAAGTGAGATATTAACTTTATAAAAGGTCTAGAAACAGGTTTACCTCACAGGTATATAGCAATCTAAATTTATCTACTCAAAAGCTAAAGTGAGAACTTCTCCATGCCTCTCGGAGGATTTAATATAAGATGAGCACACTAAATTACACTCAAGGAACAAGAGGCATATGCACTTGCTTTATGCCCTCATAATCTCATCCCCAGGGTTAACCAATTCAAAATGAAATGGAAAAATGAAAGCTGCACTATATCTTTGACAAAAGAAGAGGGATAAAAAGAGTCAGCTCGTTGTATAGAAGTGAAGAATATAAATAGCAATCTGTAGTTTTGTCTATCCTCCAATAATACTATCTCAACTAGCCATTGATGTGGAATCTACATATGTCCTGCATAAGTCTCATTTGAACTCTACGCCAATGAAGAGATCCATGAAGTAGGAAGACAAAGAGCTTCCAGCCAGAGGTACATGGTCCACAAGAGATGAGGTCAATTTCCTCAACCAAAGGTTCCCTAACCATCATTCATTTTAAATGATGATCATGTAGCTCAAGCTTTCAAATTTTTACAAATGCAGGCCCAATATATGAACACAAATTTCCACTATATGCTCTCGTTTACATAGAGAATGTGGCAACAAACCTTGAGGAGGAAATTCAGGTTTAAACATGGGTTCTTCTGGAATCTTTGTGTTTCGCAGCAACTGATAACAAAAAGCATTCAAAGCCATCTTAGTCAATTATCTTTGCGATTGCAGTCAACAAAGGTTCCAATCCGCAATGAAAAAGAAGTTTTAAAGGCAGACCTCATTAATCTTGTTTTGCTTCTTCAAGTGCGATATGATCAAAGACCCTATCACTGGAGCTTCAAGAAGCCTTACAAACAACTTGAATATCCAGCCAGTTAGATGTGGAGCTGTGTAATTCAACAAGAACGAGTTACATAATATTTTTCTTTTATTGACAAGCTTATAGTTCCATTTACACATAACAGTACTTGGGGAGGTAAAGGCATAGATGCCCACATAAAGGATGAGAAGAGAGACCTTGGATGATCTCAGGCTCGTACTTGACAGAGGACAGGTCCAAATCATTAGCTGGAGCCATTATTCTTTTCTTTCCCATTCTTAGAAGACGAAGTATACTGTCAATTGATCAAACAAAAGAAGAACATAGAATTCTTACACCAATTCCACATCAAAACTCAAAACAAAGAGAAACATATAAACAAACAAGTACACAGTCAATCACTTCATTAATGAGACACAGACACAACTTGGTCCTGTTTCTAAGTAACGAAGTCGCTTGCTTGATCATTCCTTTCAGATCAGATTCGTTTCTTAATTACAGAAAACATGGGTTTTTTCTGGTATCCACGCGTACGCTAAAGAATTCGTCGAAGACTAAAATTCGCTTACTTGGTAGTTGGTTTCAGTAATCATTTCTTAGGACGGGAACTCACCTCAAAAACTTGTAAATGTTTCAGTAACTTCAGACAGAATGCCAAAGGAGAGAACTTGAATGCGAAAGAAAAGAGCTTTTATTGACTGCAAAAGGTCTGAGAATTTTGAGGTCGTGGCGTTTAGTGATATGAACAAGAATTGAAGTCTACGGTAGTTGTCAGAAACCAAAATGTTAGTTTAGACTTCAGACAGTCTTTCGATTGGCTAGCCACTCGCTTTCAAAAGCCACATTTCAAACGCTATAAACAGTCTTACATCATCCTCAGCTTTCTTCTCCTCTGTTTCTCTTGCCTTCCCAAAGTTGTAATCTTCTTTTTTAATGTTTGTTTTTCTTAAGGTTGTTTTCCCAACAACCTACTTGATTTTTATACGGTCAATTTTACCGTTCAACCCCAGCAACCATTTCCATAGCTTATGGACATATAAAACTTGATATTATCTGAACAATTCTTTGTCTGGATACAGAGCAACCTTTTGTGAGAGATATCAACTGTAAACCTTTCTTGTCAAACTTTACCTATCGTATCTTCGAACTAAAAATGGGACAAAAGCAATTTCCTGATTTGGACGTCCTTTAAAGGATTGTCATCTCCATTTTTTGGGTCGGTACTTCAATATGTCTTATTCTTTATGCTTTTTGTATTTCTTGTTCTAATTATAGTGTTTCTGTCGCGTTTGATTAAATCTCATTTATATATTTACGTGATTTAATAAAATAAAATTAAAATAGAACAATTGAAATAGAAGATTTGACGAAATTTTTAAGACTAAAAACCAATGTACCATATTTTTCATAGTCGTATTCACCATTAGCACCTTATTTTCATCGTTTCACATTAGATTCCTTTTGTTTTTTCATTTTCAAAGAATGGTTGGCCTAGTTTTAGCATAATAATAACGACTGAAATTTATTATTTGATGCACAAGATAGTGACCTAGATTAGATATGCACGGCACCATTGGGTTAAAGATTTCAACTTGATTTTATAGGATCTACCGCAATCCATGGCCTTTGAGGAATTGAAATCATCTTTATTAGTGCATACTGTATCACATTTGAGTTAGGTCAAAAGACTCGAAACCAAAAGAATATCAATACATGAATCTTTTAAAAACATAAAGTTAAACCTAAAGAATTGGAATGACAATTGAAAAAGTTTTTTTTTACGTATTAAAGAATTTGAATTTGAATTTAAAAATAATGTTAAATGAAAATTAATTGATTTATTTTATTTTATAAAAACTTATTAATTAATAAAAACTAACCTGATCAGTTCTGGTTTCCGATCCGGGAGGCATTTTCCTTAACAAACAGGTATCAGAGCTTCTCTTATTGGTCTAACTTACCGTATACTCTGTAGTTGCCACTAAAGTAGATCTTCCACATTAGAAAGTAAATTAGATTTTATTGTGAGTCAAAATAGAACCCACTGTTCCAGTTATATTTGCGGGGTCCACTGCTTCAATTTTATCTTACGGAGCCCACTACCTCGGTCTTATCTTGTAGGGCCCGCTACCCAGATTTCACGTGTAGAGCCCACTCCAAGAAAATAGTCATAAGTGTAATTTTTTAGCCACCATGATGATAACGAAAACCTCTATTGAAAATTTTGACCGGAGTATTAACTTCAGTATATGGCAACTCAAGATGCAGGTCATTTTAATACAAAATAGGTGTGAGATTGCACTTGATGGAGTAGAGAAAAAGCCAATAGATGTGGCGTCAAATAAATTCACAGATCTAGATAAAAAGGCTAGATCAGCCATCATATTGAATCTCTCCGATGAGGTTTTGCAGGAGATTGCTAATGCAAGCACAACTAAAGGTATGTGGGACAAGTTGAAAGCCATGTATATGAAGAAGATAGTAGAAAATCGACTTTATTTGAAACAGAAGTTGTACATGTTGAGGATGATAGAAGATACATCTATTATTTCACAACTGGATAAATTTGATTCTCTTATTTTGGATATGAAGAATGTAGATATAAAAATTGAGGATGACGATTAAACCACAATGTTGTTATGTTCCCTCCCCAGTCCTTTAAATATTTTCGTGATACTATAATTTATAGAAAAGAGTCAATCTTATATAATAGTATTAAGTACGCATCAAAGTCAAAAAAGCAGATTGATAAGGACATCACTGGGCAGACTAGTAGAAGTCAGGACAAGGGACTATTTGTATGGGGTAGATCTACAAACAGAGATTTTGAAAGAAGTAGATCCAAAGGCAAGTCAAAATCCAGACATAAAAATAAAATTTATAATTGTTGCAAGAAAAAGGGTCATATAAAGGGTGACTGCTATAAATTGAAAATAAGGAGAAAAATAAAATTGAGCAGAATAGTAGCAACTCCGTCGAAGCTAGTGTAGCGGCAAATGAAAATGAGGGAATTATCTTTGTAGCTACAAAAGATAAAATCAAGTCTAATAAGGAGCGGATTTTAGATTTAGGTTGTTCTTACCATATGAGTCCCATTAGGGAGTGTTTTTCTACTTATGAGTCATTGGATGGTGGAATTGTTTTGATCGGTAATAATGTTGCCTGTAAAGTTGTTGATAAAGATATAGTTCGGATTAAAATGTATGATGGTATCATTAAAACACTCACTGACGTTAGACATGTTCCTGATTTGAAGAAAAATCTCATCTCTTTGGGTACTCTCAATTCTCAAAGGTGCAAGTTCTCAGCTAAAGGTGGAGTTTTGAAAATTTATAAAGGAACTCTTGTATTAATGAAATCTTGTAGCTCTAGTAGTTTGTATGTTTTATAGGGATCTAAGGTAACAGGTGCTACGGCAGTCTCTACAGATGGTGACATTACCAAATTGTGGCACATATTTTTGGGACACATAGGTGAGAAAGGCTTAATGTTGTGAAGTAAGAGAGACCTACTTTGTGGTCAAAGTACTGGTAAGATGGACTTTTGTGAGCATTGTATCTTTGGGAAGCAGAAACGAGTCAGTCTCCACAAAACTAAAGATACTTTGGATTATATTCATTCCGGTCTTTGGGGCCCTCTCGTGTTCCTTCTAAAGGTGGTGCCCAGTATATGTTGACTTTTATTGATGATTATTCAAGGAAGGTTTGGGTGTATTTCTTGAAACATAAAAATGATGTTTTCTTAACCTTTAAACAATGGAAAGTTTTGATTAAAAAGAAGACAGGAAAATATGTTAAGTAGTTATGGACAAATAATGGTTTGGAATTTTGTGGAGGAGAATTCAATTAATTTTGCAGGAATGAAAGAATTGCTCGACATCACATTATTAGAATGACTCCGCAACAAAATGGAGTTGCTGAGCGCATGAACCGGACTCTTTTAGAAAGAGCTCTGTGTATGATCTGTAATGTAGGGTTGACACTTTGTTTTTAGGTAGAAGCCATTGCTACGTCTTGCTACATCGTCAACCGGTCTCCTTGTGCTCCTCTCGATTTCAAGACTCTAGAGGAAGTTTGGTCAGGTACTCCTGCTGATTATTTTACTTTAAGAATATTTGGGTGTTTAGTATATATGCATGTAAATGAGGGAAAGTTAGAGCCTAGGGCTAAGAAATGTATTTTTCTCGGCTATGCTTCAGGGGTGAAAGGATATCGTTTGTGGTATCCTGATCCCAAGTTACCTAAATTTGTAATTAGTAAGGATGTTACATCTGATGAATCCTCTATGTTGTATACTAGAAAAGAGTATTGTAATCCTTGTAATTTTAAAAAGAAGGATAGTACACAGAAACAGGTGGAGTTAGAGATTGGTAGTTTAGGTCGTTCACAGATGTCTTCTACGCATCAGACAAATCAAGTTGATGAACCAGATCCTGATCATGTTCATGATAAACCAGTAGAAGAAGAACATTCCATAGCCAGAGATAAACCAAGATGGGAGATTCAACCACCACAGAGGTATACAAATTTAGTTACATATGGTTTATCAGTGGCATAGGAAACAAGTGGAGACGGTGAACCTTCCACATATACGGAGGTAGTTTCAAGTGTTGATGCTGATAAGTGGGTGGTGGCTATGAACAAAGAAATGAAATCTCTACACAAGAATGGTTCTTGGCTTCTGGTGAAGCTGTCAAAGGGTAAGAAAATTGTTGGTTGCAAATGGGCCTTCAAAAGAAAAGAAGGTACTTTAGGTGTTGAAAATGCAAGGTATAAGGCACGTTTAGTTGCAAAGGGCTACAGTCAAGTACAAGGGATTGATTTTATTCATGTTTTCTCACCAGTGGTGAAACATAGCTCTATTTGTGTATTACTTGCATTAGTGGCCATGTTTGATTTGGAATTAAAATAGCTTGACTTCAAGACAACATTCCTGCATGGCGAATTAGATGAGCAGATTTATATGAAACAACCTGAAGGTTTTGAAGTGGCAGGAAAAGAAGACCAGGTGTGTTTGTTGAAGAAATCCTTGTACGGATTGAAGCAGTCTCCAAGATAGTGGTATAAGAGGTTTGATTCATTTATGTTGGGTCATGATTTCTCCAAGAGCAAATATGATAGTTGTGTTTACTTTCGAAAGTTAGATGATAACTCATTCATCTATTTGTTGTTATTTGTTGATGATATGCTCATTGTTACTAATAATGTCACAGATATTCACCATTTAAAGGCCTTATTGCATGGTGAATTTGAGATGAAAGATTTAGGAGCAGCAAAGAAAATTCTTGGATAAAGATAAGACGTGATCGAGGAGCTGGTAAATTATTCTTAACCCAGGAGAATTATCTCAATAAAGTTTTGGAGAGATTTGGCATGCGAGATGCCAAAGCAG
>JAOQMS010000179.1:37672931-37685747 GCA_027563885.1 Erythroxylum longipes | reverse complement strand
TGCTGGAAAATATATAGGTACTAAGATCATTTAGTAATAATGTAAGGAGAAAACGAGGACTTCAATCCACAAATTCAGTGCATACAAAAAATGATTAGATGAGGAGGAAGATGTAGAGTGAGAGGAATAGGTAGAGGCAAGACTATGGGTATAGGTAGAAGGAGAAGGATGAGTGGATATGGAGTGAACTTGTTTGTGAACTTGTTCCATTTCTTATATGTTTGGAAATTTAAGTTATAATGAACTTGAAGTTAGCTTGTAATTTGAAGTTGAAAATTGAAGTTATAAAATTGCTTGTTATAGTGACATATTAGAAGTTGGTGAAATGGAAGTTAGTTAAATGACTGTTAAAGTTGGTATGATATTTATTCCTTTTAGGAGTTTGTTAAGTGATGAAATTGCCATTTTGGAGTTGTTATGGAAATAATGTTCATTTGATTTACTAAAAATTGAATACAAGATGAACTACAAATATCACTAGAAAAGCTAATAATATATATTTCCCTATAAGTACAATAAATTCTTTATCATGGCACAATATCAAATTTATAAAGTTCATATTCTTCGACTTATCAATAATTATAGTTATAAAAATAATTATAAATATTACAGAGCGCACTCTATAATTATATCTCACATTTTACAATCTTTTTGTCTCAAATATTGTATATTTTAGTGCCATTTTTACTTTTTCCAATTTACTTTATAGCTCATGCATATACAATTTTTTAACTTCTTTTTCTTAACCTTCAACCTCTAATTCTCACGTCTCAATTTATTTATAATGCATTTCACTTTTTAATAGAAATCTTCATTCACCCAACTGAAAAAATTACATCCCTTTCCTACAATAATTATTATTAATTACCAATAACAATTATCTTACTAAATACCAGTAGATTGATTATTAAAAAGGAAAAAAACCTCAAAGTTTGGGTATTCATCAAATCTTATTATAGGATTGCCAATGGTCCAAGAATTAACCAATTGGCTTCGACTTCTACGTTGGTAAAAAACTTCTTCACTGTATTGCTTTCCAATACGACCCCTTCCAGTTGAGTTTAAAGATTCAATATCCATTACAATTAACAAAACCATATAAAAATTAAAAATGAAAACAAGATTCGGGACGTTAAAAAATCAATATAACTGAATGTAATAAAAAACCAATACTAAATGTGTACTAATAGTTTGTGAAATTGAGTTTATTCTTAAATTTTGAATTAGGTTTGCTCCTATAAGTTCAATGTGTTATACTTCAATTTATTTTGCTCCTAAAATAAATTGAAATATTACACAAAACAACTACTAAAATAAATTAATCCTCTATAATCTGCATAGTATATTATTTGGGCTTTTTTTTCTTTTGCAAAATCTGCATAACTTGATAAATGTTAATATCCATGATTGTTAGTGTATCCTAATATAATATGCATAGTATACAATTTGAGCTTTTTTCCTCTGCATTATTCGCATATCTTAATATCTATTAATGTCCATGATTTTAGTTTACGAGTCTTAAACCTAGATGTTGTTTCATCTAACATGCATTCAAAGTACTACCTCCCGTAAGAAAGAACATAATTAATCCAATGATAAAGAACGTGAGTTATTATGGATAAAGAATAAATTTAACAACTTATATTACCTATGTATGCACTGATTTCACAAATCACGTATATGTTGGAACTTGGAATGTGACTGCAACAATGGTTGATTTAAAAGCAACCAAGTAATGGTGAATTAAGATTAGCAACAAGCAAAGGTTGAATTAGTAAGAAACAATGGATGAACCCACATGAGATAACAAAAGCAAGATGAACCCATAGGAAGCAACAAAACCCATATTGCTCGTGCAGTGTAGGAGATAGAGGAACCTTATTTGAATTAAGATGCTAGAGATAGATGTTGGAGAGAAAAGAAACCTTAATATTTATCGGAGAGATTTACAAATGTGCGAATGTTGGAGGTCAATTGTAGAGAAAAGTGCTAGAAGACATAGGTGTTGCAGAATTGAGCTACTGGTGTTTTACTTAAAGGTATATTGAGTTATAAACATATCAGAAATCCTCTTTTACTAGTTAAGAGTAAAGCAGCGTATTACTGGACTTTTCTAAATCTCGCGTATCAACATAACTTTTATTAGGTTGTTGTTTTGTTACGTTGAGTTATTAACACATTGTTCTATTTTTTAGCAAAGTAACAAAATAGCCCTTCTTATTATTCATTCTAACAAACCAATACCACCATTGCTAAGCATGTTGTACAAACTCAATCTCCCGATGAAGTCAAGGCTAAAAGAGAAAATTTTAAAAAGTATAAGGTTACTTTGGCAAAAAAAGAAAATTTACAAAACTTTAAAAAGTATAAGGTTACTTTGGCAACAAAAGAAAATTTACAAAACTTTTGTACTCCTCACACTTAAGTTGGAGAACTAATTTGGACTTTTTTTTTCCCTTTTCATGTTTGATTTCCCAAGTAAATTTTTATAAGGTCAATATTTACCATTTACTCCTAGTAACCAGTTCCTCGTGGGCAAATAAAACTTGATATTATCTAAGCAATTCTTTGTCCGCATACCGAGAAATTTTTTGCGAGAGATATCAGCTGTCTTAGCTTTAAACTTTCCTTTTCAAACTTTACATATCGTACCTTCAAACTAAAAATGGGACAAAAGCAATTTCCTGATCTGGACGTTCTTTAAAGGATTGTCATCTCCATTTTTTTGGTTGACGCTTCAATGTCTTGTTCTTTCCACTTTCCAGGACCAGGACCAGGACCATGTTGTTCATAGTCGTATTTCACCGTTAGCACCTTATTTTCATCTTTTCACATTAGATTCCTTTTGTTTTTTCATTTTCATAGACTGGTTGGCCTAGTTTTAGCATAATAATAACGACTTAAATTTATTATTTGATGCAAAAGATAATGACTTAGATTAGATATGCACGACACCAATGGGATAAAGATTGCAACTTGATTTTATGGCATCTTCCACAATCCCAAAAACGATGGCCTTGAGGAATTGAAATGATCTATATTAGTGCACATACTATGTCACAGCACATTAGAGTTGGTCAAAACCAAAGGAATATTAACTTGAATATTCTCTTTTAAATTAGTTACATTCTCTCTTAAATCAGTGCAATAAAGAAAATAGTTATCATAGTAATGATAGTAACAAGGATACAAATTGAATGTGCCATTTTGATAAAAGATTATTTGGTCTAGTCATTTGTAAATCGATCCAAACTCTAAATTTATGAAGATTTTATCTCTATTTTTTGGATGAAAGATCATCAAAAATAAACTAGGGTCCTAAAGTAAGTCTTGTTAGTGGTAATAAGAGTCTAAATGGTTAAGTCCTTATAGATTCAGTTTCACTGATATCTTATTTAACTTCAGTTAGTTTCAGGCATAGTCATCATGATTTGAGCTCATTCAAATAAATTAGCAAATTGCTCTTAGTCTTCGGAAGATTATCGAGACATTTCAGAGGATTGTTCAAATATACTATAATATATTGCTTAGTCGACCTTGATAGTGTCGTGTTGTGCATTCTTATCGCGAAGCAAATATGTGCGCTGACTACTTAGTTTCTTGAGTTTACGAAGACAGTTTTGATGTCACTCACCTTGATAATCTCCTTGGACAACTCCACCATTTTTTCCGAGAGGATCTCATGGGTGTTGCTCAGCCTAGGGCAGTCCTTGTTTGCACCTATCATTTTTTGATTGCTCCCTTGTACAAAAACAAAAGAGTAACCAACTCTGGATTTCTTAATTCTGATCTTTTTGATACTCTACAACTATAGAACCCATTTTCTCCTCTGCCTCACTTAATTTATTATTTATGTTCATTTTTCCTTTTCTTAATTGGAAAACTTAAAACAATCGGTTGATATCGGTCTAATGTAAAATAGAAGATCGACAAGTTAGACATGAATTAATACACATTATTACAACCTAACAAATGATGCCTCACATGAATGAATGTAATGCCATAAAATATCAATGTTTAAATAATATTTTGGGTAGAAAAACTGTAAATAATAATATTCGAATTAATGACTCTGATTTTTTTGGAAATTTAGTTTAGTAGTTTATGATAAGTTAATAAGGGTAAGTTACACAATATATTAAGTACAAATGACATAGTTAAAATTCTAATACTGTAAGATAAGAAAAAATAGTTATGATTACTATTCTAAATTTAACATAAAATTTAAATTCGATTTAGCAGTAAAATTTTGTTTGATTTACATTAATGATTTTTATTTCAATTTATTAATTAATCTACTACTTTTGTAAACTAATTGATTTTTATAAATTTAAATAAATTAATTTGTTTTCATTTAATAGCCCTCTTCTTTAATTAAACTTCAAACTCTTTGATGAATAAATATATTTTGTTTTGTTTAATTTTTATTGTACATAATATTAACTAATCTTTTAAACTTTAAACATTTCATCTTATCGATTTAATTTTCGATCTAATTTTTAAAATGTCGTAATAAAAACTATAAGTAATTGGTACACCGGACAGATTAACTAATTATCGTCATTGATTTAAGTTAAGGGTGTAGCTACTCATGTTTTAGTGGAGGCACTTGTCCTTACTGAATCTAAGAAACTGTTTTCTATTTCTGTTTTTAAGAGATGAATATAACTTATACTATGCCCCTATTTATCAAGAAGCTAGCTATGTTAATAAAAAAATTTCCTCAAAACCATTTCTCTAGCTCCGTTAGAATCTGAGCATGTGCAGAGGGTTTAGGAAGAAGAGGATCATCCGAAAGTCAGAAATCATTATGTACGTCCGAGGAGATGATGGTTTTGTATTACCAGGTGAAATAATGGGCTGATAAGGAGAAGGATAAAGCACAAAAAGTTGCATAAGAACATGCAAACAATTTTTTAAAAATGCACACAAACTGGTCGAGGTTTCTTTAGTGGAGACATTATCGCCGAGAATGGTGTAACTTTAGAACTAACTGAACTGTGACCAAGTTGGCAGTTGGTGGTAATACTCCAATCCAATTCGGTTCTTATAAATTGGCATGTCAGCTTCATCAATCATGCATGTTCTACCCATCTTTTTGTGAAAGTATTCGTCGCCTGACGTTTAACCTTTTTTTATTTCTGGTGATTCTTCATGGGAGTTTCAGGTTATATATATATTTGTCAGAGTTTCACATGACCGAGTTGGAGAGATTCGTCGTCCGTTTAGAATAAACAGCCCAGGCTTATGCTGGCAAGTGGATGTAATAACGAGATGAATATGAAAATAGGACAATCTCTCACCTTTTGGTCTAGTTAGTTAATTAAAAACTCAAAACAATTATCCCACTTGCAAAAATTTAGTGGGTCGGATGTAATTACTGCAAATATAATTATGAGTTTATGATAAACTATGCTAAGCATTTTATAATTATAGTGGCAATCCACAATTTAAGGCTCTACTTATTATTTATTATATGATTAACCTTTTCACCTGCATATTCCATGAACTCATTTCTTTTATTCTTTCAACCACGACTTGAGGAAATAAAATAGGGGATGTACTCTTTTCTTGGCCATGGATTAAGAGATCCAATTTAGTGGAAATTAACTACATTAATCATATATTGGACATGGAGGCATTAAACTCAGGTGAAAGGGACCTGTGGATATGGAGCTACCTATTTGAACATGTCCAGGACGAGTTAGTCAACACGGTTTCCATCCACGAGATGTTGAAGTTTCTGACAAAATAAAAATATAAATTGCTTCCATATTCTATGAATTTAAAGCAGACTAGGAACTAGTCAGTCAACCCTACCCTACATTGGGATTTCTTTGAAGGGAAGTGGAGAAATCAGAAATGTGCTTTGACGTTAATAACAAGAATAGTTTAAGCCCCAGGAGATTAGCTTGGACTCGGTGGAGTAGTTGAGAATTACTATTTTCTTCTTTCATATCGTCACATAAGTTTGTGATATCAACTTCAAGTGAATAAGTTTAGACGAAGACATAACAAACATATGTTTTGCATTTGTAGATAGGGATTAGGGATGGCCATGGAATCAATATACGTTTTGCATTTGTAGATAGAAATGACAATAAGTGGTTAGCTCCCGCAATTTTTTAAAAATTAAAAGTATAAAACAACATTTTTTTAATTGAGTCCGAGTAAATTAGCCCTATCAATTTTTTTGGAATGATTTTTTAAGATTAAAATTCTAAAACATCTTGTACTGTCAAAATTTAGGCTTATCCAAGACATTTTTTTTTTTGCTTATAATAGTTAAATCTCAGGTTCGTTTTACTCAGAATAGTTGAGCCTCAGAACGGTCTGAATCTAGGTTTGAAGTCATGAATTGATTTTTTAAAAACACATGAATATGAGACTATGAACTAGCTCATTATCTTCTGTATTTGTAAAGAGTATATACATTTGTGCTCTAAATAAAATGTTATCATAGTTAATTAGCATTGGTTGCATGACATTGGCATACATAATCTCAAAGTCAACCAATTAGTTCATTGTTTTGGGTTTGGGGAATAATAGCAGTCAAATACTTGTTAATTTAGAGTAGAGATCTAAGCTAGATAGTTGTATCTGTGGAAATCCAGTTAATAACACAACTGTTCCTGCTGTTTCTGCTAGTAGTTTACTTCTCCCAATAATCACTGTCACTTGGACACTTGAGTGAAAGCTAATAAACAATGGAGGCATGGCAGATATGCAGCTGCTTCTTGTGCTTGGCGAACATATTACCTAAATAACTTTTAGGTTTCCTCTTTGACTTTTCGTACAAGGTCTGTCAAAGTTACCTTCTTTTAGTTAAGCTTGCTTCTATTCTTTTAGTTAAGCTTCCTTCTTTTAGTTAACGAAGTGTAAACATAACAGTCGTGTAAGAAATATATAAACATGTCATGTTAGCACGTAGTAACACATATGGCATCATAGATAAGTAATGTCATGTCGACATATTATGTGACCGTAATAATAATGTGATGGCCACATGTATTAAAATCTATATGTCTCCTTTTAAGCGTTCTCTTAGTTTCTTAATTTAGTTTGAAATACTTGATTGAGAAATTATAATAAAATGTCAATTGAGATATTACTAAATTCGATATAGTTATTGATTTTATTATTTTGTATGATTTTAAATACTTAAAACGATAATAATTTATAAATCAATCGTAAAAATATTGTTATGTTAGTTAATGTTAATTATATATATTAACTCTTCCTAAATTTGTAGAAACAAAAATATTATTGAACCAAAAAAAAGAAGTTTATTATTTTATATTGTGAATGCTTGTGAATTGTTTCTATCAATTCGGTAAGAGCTAGTAAAAGTTATACTTATCATTAGTTAAAGATATTATTGATTTTAGGTAAATTATAATTATAATTATAATTTCAAAATTTATTCAATTTTACAATATTAACTATAACTATTAAAAAATATTAATCAAATACTTAAAATTTTAATTTCTTATAAAAATAACTCACCGTAAAATATAAATCGAAATATATCAATGTTTTATAAGTGAACCGGTTTGGTCATGATAAAAATTTTGAACCTATTAACTTTTCAATTTGATTTAGTTTAATAATTTTTACTGTTAAAAATTAACCAAATTATTAATTAATTGGAAAAATTTTGTAAACTAATCAATTTCTATAAATTAAAATAAATTTATTAATTTTTATTTAACAACTTTTTTAATTAAATTTAAATTTTTTATTGTAAGAATAATCAATTTCTATAAATTAAAATAAATTTATTAGTTTTCATTTAACAATTTTTTAATTAAATTTAAATTTTTTATTGTAAGAATAATCTTCTTTAATCATTTTTTAAATTCTTTAATTTCATACGACCGTAATTGGTTGAACATTTTAATTTTAAATACATTATCTTACTAACTTAACTTTCGGTCTAATTTTTAAAACATTGACATATGCATTCAACTTTTATATCTGTAATAAAAGTAATATAATTTAAAAATTAAAAAAACCTTAAAACCTAACTTTGTGAATTTGCGAGAAATAAAACAAAACTAAGCAACACCTAACAAAAATCATCTAAGAAAACTAAGCTGGACCAAATTAACAGCCACCTTAAAATCATATAACAAAAACATTTACAAGTGTTACTAGGATTGCTAGAGCTGAGATAGATTTGGAAGACATATCACTGAACGACAGTCACCACCACCATAGCTTTTCATTTACCACCCTTCCCAGACAGAAAACCTAATTAGCTATAGCAATTCTCAACAAGAAACAACCCAACAAAGATTTTCTGAAATCTATCTCATCACAAGCTCCTTGGCTCTAAACGACACCACACCGCCTCTTGTAATTGAAACACAACCCATCAAATCCTCTTCTTTTCTCTCAAAATCTTCTTTTAACAACTTCGAAGTCACGGTCCCAATTAAGCTAGTTAGGAAGAAGGTAGTTAGAGAGAGTCTAGTTCAATAAGGACTATGTTGTCCTCGAACTCATTGCTGGAGGCGGCTGTCTCGCTACCGTTACTGTCCCAAAGACCTTGAGCTCGTAGACATCATATTGAAACTTAAAAGTCATAATCCAAACATTAATTATACAATGTTCAAATTCTTACAAAATATAAAATCCACTTAGGTCTGTTTGGTTCTACTTTTATTTTTTTACTGTAATTTTCAGTTTTTATTTTTATTTTTTTATTTTTTTAAATAAAAACAAAAATCTGTTTGGTTGCTAATATTAATGTAGTTATATTTTTATCACTAATAATAATTAAATATTAGATAAAACTTAAAGATAAATTATTTTTAATTAAATAAATTTATTTAATCTCTTATATAATATTTATTAACAAATTATTAATAAAATAAATAATTTAAAAATTAATATTTATTTGAAATATATTTTAATTATTAAGTCAAATTTATTTTAATATTCATATATTTTAAATTTAATTATATTTACTAATAATTATTATAATTTAATTACATATAATTTAAATATAAAATAAAATAATTCACAATTTTATTGATAATTAATTTTAATTTATTAAATAAATAATGTACAATTAAATGCTTTATAATTTTTATTAAAATGTAAATAATTAAATAATTAAATGATATATTAAATGAAAGTAAATCAAATTATGAAAAAAACAAAAGCCACTTTTTATGATTTTTATAATTTTTGAAAACCGAAAGAAACAAAAATCAAAAACAGAAACTAAAAATTAAAACAAACCAATTTTTTTCTTAGTTTGAAAACTAAAAATAAAAATAGAAACAAACACCTTAGTATTCTTGATTTGTTAAGTTTTCACCTTGTCCTATGTTAGATAATAATTTCTCTCCCAATAATTAGATATACGGGCAAAGGAAAGGTATCATTTTGGATGCTAGCTTGAATATTTTATCTCGAAAAGCTCTCAACTATAGCGAAGAGGGCCGATAAAAGCATTTAAATAAAACTCAAATTTAGGAAATCATGGAAACTAAAAGGAATCATTATTACAATTGAGCTGCGATTAGAGAGAGAGACTATATCTAAATGTTTCGCGATCTAGAAAAAATTGGATCTGAAACATATTAAATAGTTTTTAGGAATTTGTTTTGTTAGCTTTTTCTATTTTAAATTTTCTATTTCCAAGATATGATTAATATTTTTTATTTATGTTTCTTTAATAGTAGTTAGATAAATCTTAAAATCTCGCCGATCTTGTAATTCTCAATGGGATATAACCCTTCTTCCTAAAGGGTCTGGCGGATAGATCTCTCATGAAATTTGCATCGCAAACTTCTTATGTGCTACATCAAGCCTACTCTAGAAAGTGTAGTTATGAAACACACGGCTGAATACTTTTTTAATCAAATTTTAGGCATTGACAATATTCTATTCCATAACTTAAGAATTAGCGATTGACAAGATAATCCCAAAGTTTATTATATCTCAAATGCCTGTAATCCTAATGCAATTTGAAACTCCTTTTGCTATTGTTTTCCTTCTTCTTTTTTTGCTATTTGCTGATCCTTAATATTCAGATGACTGAAATCTTAATGCACATACAAACTATTCTTACTATCGATTCGCTGTCTTTCTTGTTATCTACTGATAATTATTGTTGAACTGTGCTTCTCTGTATTCTATTTTGTATTGTTGATCTCTTGTTCTCATTCTATTTGCTCAGTCACTATTTTTTTAATTTATATATCTATTGGATTTTTTTATCTTAGTTAGAATTGTCTTTTTAAATTTTCATTGATTTACTTTAATTCATATCAAATTTTGGAGTTGTTATATTCTATACTAAATATTATAACAAATTTTACCTCATCTATTTTGATTGTCAATTTTTCCTTCCCACATTTCCTTCAAATTTTAACTTTAACAATATTTACTTACACATTTTAACTATTCATATCAAAACTTATATACACATACTCTTTAATTTTCAAAAAGAACTGGGCATTATAAGTTCCAAATTCTCGCTGCACATTTTCACAGTGACCACCTGTTGGATATTATAATAAGGAAAGAACATACCATCTGTTTCGCTTGTTGTCCAATTCAAATATCAACCTAGAAGATCCAGGAGATTCTTGACGAGATATGCCGGAACAAGCAAATTAAAAACTAAACCAGAAGTTAGTCGATTTAGAATTTTCAGTGTTAAATTGATCAAATTAGTTTGGTTTTGAAAACATTGATTATAATAGTGAAAAATTATATAAAAAAATTTCTAAGTAATTTTAATTATGAGTGGCATAATTTTCACTATGAAAAGAAATATAATTTCAATTGTACTAATACTGGAAAATAGAAGAGTTGAAAGTGAATTTTTAATCTATATTTGAATTAAAATATTGTTTTATTTTATTTTTGATAAACTCTACTATGAACAAATTGTTATATAAGAAAAAGGTTTATATGCCTACTACTTTTCATTTATAATTTTAAATTTGCATGAATAATATAGGTTAAGATAACTACATGTTTGAGTTGAATTTTAAAGATTTAGACTTTATATAAAAAGTATAAACAAACAAAATTGTTAGCCACTAACGAATTAATTAATGCTGTTAGGATATTATATATATATATATATATATATAATAGTTTTATTAAGCAATTAAAGAAAAACCACAAAGACCCTACTAGTTTTGGGTATTGAATAGGGTTAAAGACCACAAAATTGGACAGAACTCAATTTAAAATTTAATCAATTCAATTTGAAATATAACAATAACATTCCAATATAGAGTATTTAGATTTAAGAGATGAAAGATTTAGTCATGGTAACTTCAACTTTATAAATAAAAGTTAGTAAGAAATAAAGACTTGTTATAGTAATTAACTATTTTTCTTCTAAATTTGCTTATATATTAATTACTTATTCAGCATTAAATATAAGCTTTGATGTCTATATATAAAAGCCAAGACGTTAAATTAGTTCAGAAGTTACGAAGAGTACATATATACTAATTGCTTTAAGAAGCTTAATAAAAGATAAGCAAGCAAAGAACTTCGTAGCTACTTCCAAACAATGACTGAATGCAAGTTGTTTGAGATATATGGACTTACCAGTGCAATTAACTCCATCTTCCTCTGAACTACCTTGTTCTTCAGCTGTGTACGACGGAGCTTATAGTACTCAAGCTCCTCCAACTCCATATCATCTACAGCCTCATCCCATTCCCACCAGAATTCATTATTCGTACTTTCTTTCCTCTTGTTATGATCCTCAACAATGGCAAGACGCTTTTCTTCTTCCTCCTTGTACTCCTCTTTTAGTATCTGTATACGATCATTGTTCTCTGCCTGTGATTCTGTGTTAAAATTCCGGTTGATACACCAGTCTAACACGGTGTCGACACTGGAGTGGCCTGTGGCCAAAGCCGAAGACTTTGTTATGGCTGACATTGGTAGAGATAAACGCCACTTCAGCGCTTACTTGGCTTTGCTTTGTTCATAAGCCCATGACGGCGCTAGACAAAGTGATAAGCTTTTTGCTTTGGTTTTCTATGGCCTCGATGGGATTTTTCCGGCGGCCTTGACTTTTCTTAGGTTGGCCATTGTTATCAGCATACCACCTTCACAGATTGGTTGTTCGTCAGAGTAACCAGGTTTTGAGTTTCTCTGTCTAAGTTTGTGTAGTAATACGTGCATATATATACATAGGCAATGTATTGCATAAGTAAAACATGCTAATTATTGCAAATTACCTTTTCAATACACTTCATCATGTTTCTTTTTTTTTGCTTCAAAACCTTTAAGTTCTCAACAACATTCATTTATTTATTTAAATATAAAAGCTGTACACATAATCTACAAGCATAATCTACAAGCAAGAATTAAAAATGGGTAAGAAAGAAGCTCTTCCTTCCCACATACAAAAGTTGTCACAGATGGATGAAGTAAAAATAAAGAAAGTACAAAAGTTATCACAGGTTGATGAAATAGAAATAAGGAAGTACAGAAGCTATCACACGTTAATGAAGTAGAAAAAAAGGAAGTAAAGGAGAGAGACAATGGAGTTGAGAAGAAAGTTTTGGATTTTGATCTCAATAAATTTTATTACGAGGAAGGAGAACTTCATCCGAATAAGGGGATTCAACAAACAATATTGGAGATGTTGAAAATTTATCTCCAATATTTTTTCTAAATAAATTAATCTGCAACTAATTAACGCCGTAATCCCATTAAATTTGACACAAATTATGGATTTGATGATGAAAATTATGAAGTCTTTCTATAATGGGTTAAAACCAAATACAATTTCAAGTGCATTTGGCCAAGTATGCATCCCATCCT
>JAOQMS010000179.1:37635869-37672831 GCA_027563885.1 Erythroxylum longipes | reverse complement strand
AATAACATAAATTTGTATAAAAAATAATAATATTAAGTAGAAATTTAGTTGACATGCATAATTTAAAAATATCAAATGAGTTTTAATACAAATAACATAAATTTGTATAAAAAATAATAATATTAAGTAGAAATTTAGTTGACATGCATAATTTAAAAATATCAAATAATACGTAATTTTATTCTTAATTAATAAAAATCTCATCTAAAATGGATCGATATGCCCAAAACAATGTCGTACAATATTAATATCTTCACAAGCTAACAAAAAGAGCATAAACAACCAATTATCCTTGAACAATAATAAAATGTAATGGAACTTTACAACAAAAACAACAGTTGAGAAATCGTTAAAACAAACACCCTTCTCTTGTTGTTATTATCCATTTTCACTTTTCCCACGTCTCTGTACGAGGATGTCGCTTAAATAAATATTATAACCGCGTAAATCACGTTAATCCCACCACTTAAGTCCCTGATGAAAAGACAACAATGCACCCATTGAAATAAATTCACTACTGCCGTCAAGAAGGAGTTTATGGCCGTTTTTGTCAATTAACTCTTTTATACTTGATGTCTCTCTCCCTAATACATTTCGGTCAACAGAACGGAGTCCCACTCCCACTCCCAAAAACGTCACGCTCTTATCGGTTCCTCACTCACCATCACTCAATCAATGCTACATGGACCCCACCACCAACCCCGCTCTAATCTATTCCCAATCTCACACCTCCACGTGTCACAATCATGGAAAAGCAACACCAAAACCATCACGACACCGCACACCACTCTATCCCTACCCCCTCGACCCCAACAAACAACATAAAAAAGGATCTATTTTGAGTCTTCTCTCTACTTCGATGGCCCCCTACTACTAGTCAGTCTCCTCTACTCTCTCTCTACGTTCTCTCTCTCATGGAAAACTATGCTTATGCTTCGTATCCAGACTCCGGCGACTCCTCTCCTCGCTCTCGCGAGGTTGATTTCGAGAACCCGCCGCCGTGGGAGGAACAACAAGCTAATAGTTATAAGGTCAAATTCATGTGCAGCTACGGCGGCAAAATCAATCCTCGCCCTCACGACAACCAACTTTCTTACGTTGGCGGGGAGACAAAGATCCTCGCCGTTGACCGGAGCACGAAATTCTCCACCATGATCAGCAAGCTCGCAGCTTTGTGCGGCGACTCGGACGTCTCCTTCAAGTACCAGCTCCCCGGGGAAGATCTCGACGCTCTGATCTCAGTCACCAACGACGACGATCTCGAGCACATGATGCACGAGTACGATCGCCTATTCCGTGCCTCCGCAAAGCCCGCCCGCATGCGGTTGTTTCTGTTCCCGGTCAACCCGTCACCCGCTGCAAGTTTCGGGTCAGATGGTGGGAAATCGGACCGGGACCGGTTCGTTGAGGCGTTGAATTCGGGTCCGAGTAATCTCTCGGATAACCCCAAAACGGCCCCGAATAACGTGGATTTCTTATTTGGATTGGAAAAGGGAGCTCCACCGCCACCGATGCAGGTGAAAGTACCGGAATTGCCGGAAGTTCATGTCGGATCGGGTCATGATGATCGTGTAATCGGGTCGGATCATATGGGTGTTCAGGCTCAGTTTCATAGGATGCACATAAGAGAACAGGAGCAGCAAGCTATGTATAGGAATAGAAGTGACGAGAATTTGGTGGGGGGTTACGGGGGTGATTACTACGTTCACAAGTTGCCGGATAAAGTTGTTAGTGCTCCTGTGAGCATGCCGCCGGCTGTTAATGCTCAGGCTGGGTATTGGCATGAGAAACAGATTCCCGTCGGAGGGTACCCGGGAACAGTAACTGTAACGACGACTCCTGGCCAACCTGATCAAGTTTACATGATCCAGACTCCGGCCCCCGTGCCGGCGCCTGCTCCGGCGACTATGTACCATACTCCAGTGATAAGGCCGGTCGCAGGTCAAACTGGTCAAGGGTACTACATGCAGAGGATGGGTGGCCCAGAAGTTTATAGAGAGCAGCCTGTGTATAACGTGGTTCCACAACAGCAACAACAGCCGCCGCCACAGCAGCAGCAGCAGCCGCCGCCGCCGATGTCTGCGGCGACCGGACCGATGGGGATGATGAGACCGAGTGGGCCGGGAGTCGGGGTGACGGAGACGGGGTATACTCAGGTGGCATATGATAACGCGATGGGGAGGCAGGTGTATTATGCTGCAGCTCCCGGAGGTGGGGTTGTGCAGACGTCGGTCCCGTATCAAGGAGTTGGTGGGATGGGGGCTTCGGGTGAGATGCGAGCTGTTGGTGGTGGGGTTTTGGGAGCGGAGGGTAAGGTGGTGTCGAAGGCGTCACAAGGATCAGTGTGATCATGGCACAGTATCATCGAGCATAGAGTTATATTTATGTTCTCTAAATACATATGTTGCTAATTTAAGGTAATATGTCTCCATGTTATGTGAATTGTGGTTTAATGTATACATTAATGAGTTGTTCTTATTTCATCAGTTTGATTTAGCTTATTCATGTCTATTTTAGGTTAAGTTATGATATAGAATTGATCTAATACCTTGAAATGGTTTAGGTTTATAAGTTGATTTTGGCTTTGATCTTCCTCCTACTAAAACACCAATTCAACCCCACTTGGCGACTCAGCAATGATAGGCAAGATTGTCTTTGATCATAAAAAGTTACTGAGCTTTGTTGGACGGTCATTCATAGTGTCTTTTTGTATGAAGGGCCGAGGCCGAGGCCGACATTTCTGGTATACCAAGTAAATGCCTTGAGAGAAACGGCACACTTAATAAATAATGGAGAGCCCACAGGCAACTGTTAAACTCTACCCCTCCAATCCAAGGATGTCTTGTCGCGTAAACTTGTTCACAACCTGTATCATTATCATCTATCTTTTGCCTTAATTTCCTTTTATAACCTGACGCCGGACAAGACTGCTTTGTTTTCTTCCTCTGCTTTACCCCTTGTTCGGAAAATTCTATCATTATGTATTAGACATTTGCCAACGTCTTTGGTTTATTAGGCTGAAAGTTGCCAATATAAGATTCCAGTATCCATGTTTTATTTTTCATTTTACCTCACCTAATAATTACTTCCCCAACTTTGCTATCAATGAAGCCTAAATCTTAGAACTTACTTTATGGGTAGACGGTCTCACCTTAATTAAGAGGCTTTGCACACTTATTTCAAAGGTAAGGAGCAAGTTGCAAGACTTTAAACAAAGAAACTTAATTATTTAGCCGTTGTATCGTCCGCGTTTTGAAGTCAAAGTTAATTTACCTGCAGCCCAAGTTAATTATGTCATATACATTAATTTAACTATGAATCTCATAATACCATGCATGCTTGTCACTTTGCACATGAAGAGATGATTGGCCTCTTCATCAAGTTCCTAATAAATTAGTATCCAAAACCCAGAGAGAAAATATCAAGTAAGAAATGTAGCTGTCAGATCTTCATAACTTATAAATCCCGTGACAAACAAATAGTGTCGTTTTGATCCTGTTGACGGGTGTAGAGGATTAGTTAGATGTTCGGATAAAAATCGAATTGGAACAATTTATACGAAGCAGCCGAGAAGTTCCAAAGACAGGTGTACAAGTTGCAGTGACTGAACACACAAACTTCACAAATCAATCATGAACCCCACCATTATGGTTTCTTTGCTTTCAAGTATTAGTTAAATCAACAAGTTCTATCTCTTATCTTTGTTTACATGTTTTCATGGAAACTCCTGACTCATCGACTCTGGGAGTGGTCGCTATTGGGTGACATTATATTGGGGACTGCGTGGCACCAATTCCTGTGGGTTGTTGTTCGTGTTTTGACTTTTGATTGTTCCAACTTTAGATATGTAATCAGATATTTTTCTTCATTCCAGACTTTTGTAACTTTGCATTACTTTATTTCTTTTCATACGTAATAATGCAATGTTTTAAAAAAAAAGAGAGACCGGTTTAATTGTAAAAAATTCAAATTATTTAATTTTTAGTTCAATTTTTAATTTTTTTATTTACTTTAATAACTCTTATTAGTATATTAATTAATTAATAAATTTTTGTAAATTAATAAATTTTTATACACTAAAATAAATCAATTAATTTTTATTTAATAATATCGGTTTTTTAATTGAACTTTAAAATCTTTGATAAATAAGGACATTCATATTTTAAATTTTTTAATTTTATTCAATATTTATCTGATTTTATAACGGTCTAATGCCTATGAAATCTTTTAAACATTAAACCTCTTGTCTTATATGTTTAATTTCCTTTTTAGTTTTTAAAATATTGCAAAAATATTAAGTGATACTTTTGCTTTCTTAATTAAAAAAAAGAAAACTGTAATTTAAATGAGAAGAAGTTAAATTAGAAATTTAAATACAACTGTATACATAAGTAAAGATATCATACTCAATTAAAAATTTTAAAATACTTTGTTACAATTTCTTTTTTATATAAAACACAATCACCATATTCTTATTTTATCTTTCTTTTCAATACAGGATAACCAAGTCGGTAACTTTTAACATTTTCGTCCTTCTAAATGAGTTTCAATTATTACTCCCTCCATCTCAATTCATATGAAAGTCAATTTATATTGGACTAGCTTGGACCGAGTTATCTGAATCAATAGTTGGAAGGAAGTTGCAATGCTTGTCCTAAAATATCAACTCCTTACTAGAGATTGATAACGTCCAAAATCGTGCTTCAAGACAGATGCATTATATTTGTCCTCTGACTTACCCTAAGATATTTGGAAAACACTATCCACATTAAAAGTGATTATTAATCATTCATATCATTTTCCTTTAGTGGATATCTACTAGTACTTCTCACGTGGGAATGATCACCTTCTCTGTTGTTTCCCTTCTCAAAAAGCTAAGTGGACGCTGTAACACTTTCTATATGTTACCCTGTCAATGTTCCTCTGTTCTTTCGTCTTCAACGTCATTCACTAGAAGATTTCTAGTTCTGGTTATCGTAGCTCGGTTACCATAGCACACTTTTAAAAGAGACAAAGATCCTGACACGCTAAGAAATTCTGTACGTTCCACACAATCCCTTCTTTCTCAGGAAACAGTGGGCCTCGAATTTATCACTTAGGAAAGAAGAAAAAATACACGAATACTTCTACTATTCTCTTCCCTTTTGTATTTCCTAACTTTATACCATTCGACGCAAAGTTTGAAAACAAAGACAAAGGTGTTAATTTATGCCTTTCCAACCAATCACTTGGTTGCAATTTGGTGTATAATATTATTGTTTAATTAATAAAAAATTATTCTTTATCTTTATATATTAATTTATTTATATATGATGTTTTAACACTAAAAAGTAAAATCTCTGAAATAATTATTGTGTAATTAAAATAACGATGAAATTATAATTATAATATTCAATTTATGTCTACTTATTATTCCTAAATATTTCTGGTTGCAGTCTCATCATGATGAGATATTGTTGAAACAGTAAAATTAACATATATTATGTTTCTTTCTTATACAGAAAGTAATTGAACTTATAAATTAAAATATGGAGATATTTAAATAAATGCGTTGGTGATTATCAGAGAACAAGTTAATGAACTTACCTAACTTTGAGAATCTCGAATGGAATATTACTTGTGTCTGTGAATTTTTTCATAATGATGGTTGTATAATTGATCCTTAGACTTGAGATTACCAAGATATCTCATGCGGAAATTACTGTGTTTTGATGTTATTTATAAATCGTCTTAAAATAATTCAGTTGGTAGTACTTGGATGCAATATAAACCATATGGAAATAGTTGAGTAATTCAATAAAAGATTCGTCACTCTAAAGTAATTAGAGAAAATATTATACTATTTTTTATTAGTAGTAATTTATGGAATTCTCTAGCCAGAGTGAATTCACATTTGAAAAAATATTTTCAAATTTCAATTATAAATCAATTGCTAATTAGCAAGAACGATCATGATTAGATGAAAAGAATAGACACTGTATCCATACTCTGTCCAATTAGAACATTAAATAATGAAATGATTAAATTATACATCATAACCATGCATGGACAAGTTAAGTCAAGCCATTTTGACATTCCTGATATTTGGGTGGTCATGACATATTGCTAGATGTCAACCTTGATTTATGATTATAAATTGTTTAATTGGAGAAATAAAGATAAATTAAAAGGAGTTTTAATTTATCTGATTCTAATTATAAATTAGAATTAGAATTTATAATCAATGTCAATATATTAGGAACTTAATGAATCACACATTAAAGAGTAGCTTGTGGAGGAAAAATCAATTTTAATTAAGTTGAACTTAATTATAAAGTTTGAGAAACTTTAAGGATCAAATATGAGATATTTGATTTTATTAAAATTAAATTAATTATAATTAGAATATGATTTTAATTATAATTAAGGAATTTAATTTTAATAAAATTTACAAAAACCAGCCTAATGCTTTTTCTATAAATAGGAATAAGCATCAAGGAGCTAGCACTCCTGCTTAATTCTTCTCAAAGTATTGAGAAGTTACTTTGTGGATACCGTTAGAGGTTGGATGATTCAACAGCTCGTGGTTGACTCGGTGAAAAGTTTTTCAACAAGAAACACAAATCAAGTAAGATTTCTTACTTTACGATTCGTGTTTGTGTTTTTATTCAAGTTATCGATTATTGAGATATGTACAAAAACTGAAAAAAAATTTGTTTTTCATTATGCCCGTACTTCGATCACGATTGGTTCCCAAAAAAAGGAAAGTAATGAGATTAGAAGAAAAGTTACTTCAATAATCATTTGATCAGTTCGCTTTAACCATATAATTGAAGCAACAAAATTAGAACTATGTATATTTATATGTTAATAAAAGAGAAAATTTAGAAGTATATGTTTTTTATGGTGATTAAAGGAAAAATAGACATGTTCAGGAAGACCTAATTAGAACATAAATGGATATGATTATTTTGATTTAACTATAAATAGTCATATAATATTTTGTTTCAAGCATTTAAGAGTTCAGATTTGTGAGAAATCTCATATTCTCATACTAGCTAGTGAGTAATAAAAATAGAGAATTATAGTAATAATAACTTTTATGTTATTGCTTCTCCTTCGTCCATATATTCCAATATTATTGACATAGGATCTTATTGAATTTAATTTTTCCTAAGAAGTAGTCTTAAAGCTTGAATTAGGTTTATGTATCTACTTATTATACTATATATTATCTAGTTACCATTATTAGTAGCTCATCCACATCAAAAATTAAATTAGATTATGATTTACCTATTGAAAGTATTGAGTACTATTTATATATACAATTATTATTTATATGAAATAGAAGGAGTTATTTATTTTAACTTATAGACAAAAGTAATAGTTGGGGGTTACAATGGAAGGGATTGACTCCTAAAATATATAGTTCGAGTTTGAGTAAGTTGTCTAAAATAACATCATTTTGACCGAACGATCAGACATCTAGTGCTTTTTAAATCGAGCATAACTCATTGACTTTTGATTGAGCCTGAACTCAATTGCTACACCTAGTAATAGTGAGTAAGTTTAAGATTTAGAAGTTAATCAAGATTTCTTGCTATGGAAGTTGAAGATGCATACTACCCTAACTAAGGGAAATTAATTAGCAACAATTGGTGAAAGTTAACAAGCTTCACAGATGACTCCAATTGAAAAGAAATAAAAGTGAATGTTATTGTAAATCTGTATTTAATTTTTAGCTAATGAAGTTTATCAAACGTAAAGGAGAAGAAAACGACAAAAGAGATATACTATCATCTCACAAAGCTATATGAAGCCAAGTTACTCCACACAAAAATTTCTTCAATAGAAACTTTGTACTCTTTGGGTGTTAGGATCTACTTTGGTGGCTGAGCACATCAATACTTTGACTGTTCTATTCTTTCACCTTGCATCGTTGAACTATAGGTTAGAAAAACATGAATATGCTAAACTTTTGCTTATGAGTTTACTTGCATCATATGGATAGCTTATTGCCATTTTAAACAATAATGTTCATATAAACTATTTAGTTTTTGAAAATGCTATAGTCACAGTTTAGAAAGAAGAGAGTTAGTGCGAGAATAAGGAAGACATGCAATGAAATTCACAAGTTGAAGCCAGTGATAAGAGCAAGATTTAAAAAATATGATCCATGTGGGAGCAAAAATAATAGTAGATCAAAATCTAAAAATAAAAAGAATTTAAAATGTTACAACTATGACAAGAAATATCACTTAAAGTAGTCCAAAGTACTTAAAATCATGTCAATCCTTAATATTATGAAACAACAATGACAATTCAAGCATGAATAAACTACATAATATATATCTCTTTCATTCAAGAGCTATATTTCACATGACCTTTTAAAGAGAATAGTTCTCTCATTATAAACCTATTTAGGAATATTCATGTATAATTGTGATGACTATACTTTAAAGGTAATTGGTGTTAGAGCCATCAAGTTAAAAATGTCTAATCATACAATTTGTAATATTTAGGAGTGTTAATATATCCATAAGAGTCAACAATTAGTTATACTATTAATTATCATTAATATATAATTAGGAATGTAATCAACATAGATTAGGGGATATTTTTGAAATTTGTATAGCTAAAATATGCACAAATGCTCCTTTCTACAAGAGTTGAAACACATAGTGAAATATAAACTTCATTCCAAACTTTTTTCTCTGCTTCATATAAAGAGATATGACTGTAATGATAATTTGAAGAAGAATTTGTTATCTCTAGGATGACTAGATGATATTAGAAGTGAGATTGAAATTATGAATAAGTTTTTGAAAATAATTTAAAGTGTATTTATATTTGTAGACAGAGAAATGACAGGTGAAAACTTATACAGGTTAAAGGGAGAGACATTATAAAGTTTAAATAAAGGATCTTTAATGTTATGATACGGAGAGACAAGTTTAAATAAAGGATCTTTAATGTTATGATATTAGAAACTTAGACATATATCTAAATAGGGAATTGAGATCTTTTTTAAGCATAAGCTACTCTCTAGCCTTACAAAGATATCGTTTCCTTTTGATGAGCATTGTGTTATAAGTAAGCAATACCACTCAAAGTTCAACGCATCAAACTTAAGAAGAAAGATTGTTCTTAAATTGGTTCATTATAATGTGTGAAAAGCACTAGTTCCTTCCTTATAAAGTATTGTTTATTTTTATTAATGATTATTTCAAGAATTGTTGGATTTATCTTGTTAAGAGAAAAATATGTGTTTTCAAAGTTGTTAAAGGAATTAAACTTGATTATAACAAAAAGATTAGGACATATAATGTAGAAGAATGTAATTGTAGTCAATTTGATTCTACAAGCAAGAAGATATCAAAAGATGATTCATTATAGCATACACTTCTTGATAACATAGAGTGATAATGCAGATGAACATAAATATATTAGAAAGAATAAGAGTAAAGTTGAGAACTTTAGGCCTTGATAAAGTTGGAAAAAAGCAATCAATACTACTTGTTATATAGTGAATCAAGTTTCATCAACTATAATTGATTTGAAGATATTGCAAAAGACATGGGTTTCTAAGCTAGTGGTTTTTTCAACGTCCATGTATTTAAAGGTCATGTTTAGTTGATGTATATTACTTAAGAAACCATAAAATTAGATCCAATATTAAGAACATATTTATTCTTAAGGTATGTTGAGCACGACTATAGTCAATTGGATATGACCTTTGTAAAAGATAAGTCAAAAAGGAAAGAAAAAGGAAATTACACTTCACAAAGAATTTTAAATATTATGATATATTGAAAGCATAATTTCAACAAAAGATTTCTTCTAAAGTAACACCAGAGCAGGATATCTAATAACTTAATCATTTTGAAGCTCTAGAAGTTCATCAATTATATCACATAAAATCACCTAAATGGTATTTAAGTAATGTAATAAATGGAAATATATCATATTACCTTTAAACAGAGGAAAAGGAGTGACCTACTCTTTAAGAAGCACTAGATAATTCAGATGCCTCTCAATAGATGACAACAATACAAGTGAAAAATAAAGCTCTTTATAAATATAAAACTTAGGAACTTATGTCGCTACAACGAGAAAGGAAGCTAATTGATAATAAAAGGCCATTCAAGATCAAATGAAAGGATGATGAGCAATTATAGCTTTAATGGAGTATTTTCTCTTGCAATCTGACTTATGAAGGTTAGAGAAGTCTTAGTGATATGTGTTATATTTGATTATAGCTAGAAAATTTAGATGTAAAAATGACTTTGTTTTATGGAGATATTGAAAAAGAAATTTATATGCTCCACAAAAAAATTTGAAGAAAAAGAAAATGAGAACTTAATTAACAAGTTAGATAAATCTACAATATAAAATAGGCACTAAGAAGTTGATAAAAGAGAATTGATTTCTTCATAATAAGTTTTAGATATAACATATTTAATATAGACCCTTATGCATAATTTATGAGATTCAGTGATAATGATTTCATTATCTTATTGTTATATATAGATTGTATGTTGGGTGTGTATCCTAAAAAAGATCATATTTTAAAAAAAATAAAGGAATAGTTAGTTATAGAAGTTGATTTAAAGGATGTAGAACCCAATAAAAAGAGATTCCAATGGTGCAAATTCATCTAGATAAAATAGTAGGAAGATTACAGTTTTTCAAAAACATTATCTAAAGAAGATTTTGCAGCTTTTTGATATGTAAAGTTTTAAATTGATTTCTACCCCTCTTCCTATTAATTTTAACTTATCCTCCATTATAAGTTCTGTTAATGAAGATAAGAAAATGGATATCTCAAGTATCATAGACATCAATAATAGGGAGTTTGATGTATTTTATGATTGATATAAGATTAGGTATTGCATATATAGTAGGAGTAATTAGTCGATATATATTGAATCTTAGTAAAGAGGATCAAAGCATTGCGTAAAGAATTTTAAGGTACATTAAAAGGACATCTAATGTTGCCTTACAATTTAGAGGATTATATTTTATTATAGGTAGATAAGTTGATTCTGATTCTGCAATAAATCCCATATAATTTATGTGTTCACACTTATTGGCTACACTATAAATTGAATTTTGATGCTGCAATTAATTATCATTTGATTAATAATAAAAGTATAATGTACGGAAGCTAGATATGTAAGTAGAGAAGATGTATAATTAAATTTGGTATTTAAAGAACTCATATAAACAAGAGAAGATTTTCTTGTTTTGTGACATTTAAAATGCCTTGTATATTTGAGTTTAGTTTCATTTTGCTTATAAGAAAGTGGAAGAAAGAAGTGTGCATATGTAAAAAAACCTTCAGATTAAAGAAAATGTAATGATAATAAGTTTATTTGGTGTCAATCCTTTTGTGAACTGATGAAAATATAGGCAATACATCAATTATAAGGTATAAAGAATAGTATAAAACTGATTGATTCTCAATCAAATTATAACAATTATAAGGTAGAAAGAATAGTGTAAAACTGATTGATTCTCAATCAAATCTTCAAGTGAGAGATTTAATAAATAAATAATTTATAATTATATATTTATGTGCTAATGAAAGGAAAGAAATTAGAATCATATGTTCTATTTAGTGATTCAAGGAAACAAGTATGTAGTGGAGACATAAGTAGGGCGCATTAATTAAAACTAAGTAAGATTAATCGTTATGGTTAGTTTGATTCAATTATAAATAATCAAGCACTTCTTATCTTAAACATCTAAGTTCTTAAGCAATTAAGATTTAAGATCTTATGAGAAATTCCATATTCTCATATTATTTTGTAATAGACAGAGAGTGACAAACAACATAAAGAGTTAGAAGGGTAAAATTTTGAAATCATATTTTTCAGTTTTACCTTGTCCATTATTCTAATCTCATTGAGTTGCGATATTACTTTATCGAGCCTAATTTTTTTCAATAATAGCTAAAAATGATCAGTGAGTGTCAACATACTGTTTGTTATAAAACAAAATTAACTAGGAAAAAAGAATGAAATGGATTTAAGTGATGAGATCCTTGTCATTCATTTAATCATAAAGATGAGGTGTCTTTAATAATATGTCTATAAAAATGATTTATTTACTATGTCCTTTTCTTCAATTTAGTCAATTTTATTTAGAAGAAAAATAAGTAGTTAATGAATCGTGGGAGAAGAAAATTTTTATTAATCACTGAATGGCACACGAGAGTGGTGAATTATGTGTCTATTTTTTGGCCTATTTAAAAACCAACGAATGAATTGTTCATTCTAATGATGACTACAAAAATGTCATATGAGCGAATCACAAAAACAAACACATTAATAACACAAGAGAATAATGAAGGAAATACAAAAATGATTCATAATAAGAACCTTTCATACAATATCTTTATTGTAATAGATGAATTGGTAAAGAGAAACTCTTACAATCATATTAGTTTAAACAGGAATCTTTTACAATCATCTTGCTTTACTAAAAAAAGAGGGATCATTTACAAATTAATCTTTTTAAAATTAATGAGGAATTCTCACAATCTATACCCTAAGCAAATTTTCTTTTGCTATCACCAATGAATTAGGGCTCTCTATAAATTATGCAATACACATATTCACTCAAATGCTCTCTTTAGCCTCTTAAAGGTCTTAAACACTCTTTAATATGCCAAAGTTCTAACCACAACTTAATTATAATCATTTATATTTAAAATTTAATAGGTAAAAGATACAAATTGTCCCTTAACATTTCTTAAAAAGTCTAAGTTAATCCCTGTCATTAGCTATGGTATCATGTTACATCTTAACGTTTTTAAAATGGTATTGGTAGCACCCTAAATCTTAACTGAGTTAAGTTTTTCGTAGCTTTTAGTACTTTTAGCATTATGAGTCATAAATTGACTCTATATCATGTTACAACTAGGCAATTTAGACTTACCTAATGCTGATATGATCTTAAAAGTAATTTCTTTAAGCACTTACTAAATGTGTGATTTTCACCTAAATGTTTTATAATAGGTCTAAATAAACTCTTATCATTATCTTTTTTTAATCACTTTCAGGATGCAATGAGTACTATTTTAGTAACATTAGGGTGCAATGAGTACTTAAAATTATAGTGCAAACTGAACCAGAGATAACGATAGAGACTTATTTAGAATTTTTGTGAAATATTGACTAGTCTAACCCCTAACTAGACAAAATTCACCCTCTCGGTAATTTTTAAAGCTCACCATTGGCTAGCCTATCCAAACCTTTAGGCTAGCTAGCTAAACCATTATATATATCGACTTAAAAACTTTAACTTTAGGTATTATTTTAAAAGTTTCTCAGAAAGTATTTCAATGGTCAAAAGAATTTTATTTAAAATCTTCCAAATTTATTCTTGATTATAAAAAAGTATATACCCTATGTGCATATAATGACGAGCTCTTTGATCATTGGATGACCAAGATAAAGTTACAAAAAGGATTATAATAATTTGTTATAACTTTTAATTGATTGATTCTTTCTTATTCTTGAGTTTTTACTTGAATTTTCTTGAAACTCTCTTGAATGTATATGGGTTGTATTTTAAGTTTTTATTCTTTGATTGTTCAATTAATTTAATTGGCTCTTTTATTGACTTTACTCTTCTATTGAACTTAATCTTTTACACATTGATTGATTTCATTGTAATAAAACTATTGATATTATAAAAAATAAATTCTTTAACAACCATTAAATTATCAATTAGGACCTCACTTGATCTAACAACCTTCTTGTATCAAATTTGTGTAGCATCTCCATTAAATTCTTTAAGGAAGTAAATAAAGGGAAAAAATGCATAATGCTCATTGGCTAAAGAGTCTATCCACCAAGCTAGCCAGCCTGCCAAACCTGCTCAACCTGTGCAAGGAACATTTAGAAACCTTTCTAATGTACAACAGAAATGGAGATGAACTTCAAGAATCTAACCTATGCAGGTGTTAAGGCTGCTCTTAAGGAAAGCTTCAAAGACTACAACCCCTTTCCATTAACCCCTTCTCAAACCCATCAACCAAGCACCCCCTTAAAGTACGTTTTCTGCCATTTGTTATTCTCTTTCCACAGCATCACATGATGGCTGTCTAGAAAAGACATATTCTAGTTCTTCCAAAAGATAAGGTTAGCACTTTACAAATTAACTTTTGTGGTTCCTTTCCGCATAACATATTCCCTCAGCTTGCGTTTCATATAATATGTCTTAGGTGGAACTTGCGATTAAATCAATGAATTGTTTCATTTTTGTTTTGTCTCGAGAACATGGACGACCCCAAGTATGCTTATGGTTACCCTCCCCCAGGTGTTAGCGTTAACTTCAGTGACACTATAGTGTTATCTTCCTAAAGTTTGTATGTTATTGCCATGTTTCAGCTTGTCCTGTACTGATGATGCTTTTTTCCTCTTGAGAATTTGAGCATCGTTCACTATATCTTGTCCGATCTTAGCCGGTCTTTGATTTTGTTCTTGGTTGCATGTTGAATAGCCAAAATTTCCATTTAGAAACGGTAAATTTTTACTTTGTAACCAAGAATGGGCAAACTCATCCATGTTTTCTCGTCCTTAAAAGGCCAAAACTTATATGTTCTTCTAATCATTGCAGAAACATTGCATCTCTGCATGGAGCATATTTGATTGCCTTGCACTTCAACATTTCCTATATACTCAGATGTTTAGATTTTCTGTTTTCTTACTTCTAATGCTTTATGGCATTCAGGTCATCGAGAGCCGCCATCAGTAATGGCACCACCACAATACTATGCTCCTCCTCCACCACCACAGCCACCGCCACCACCACCAAAGAAGGAAGTAGGCTGTCTTGAAGGATGGTAGACATGTTCTTCTCATATTTCTCATTAGTACTGCATGCTGAGTGATTATAAGAAGTTGTGGATGAATACAAAACTTATGCTTCATCTAAGTTTGTCTAACGATTACATGTTCTTTTTGGTTTTTGCAGTCTTGCAGCTTTATGTTGCTGCTGCCTCTTGGACGAGTGCTGTTGTGACCCCTCTATAGTGTTCGTCACATAATTTCTTGTTTTGCATAAAGTTAATTTACTGTTTTAAAATGTTCTTTGTGTTCTATAAGAAGTAAAGTTGTTTGCTTGATCTTGTATAGTTCATACATAGATCAGTATCCAATACAATTGCGATCTTTTCTTTCTCTCTAGGAATCAAATCCTCTTTACTCGTGATAATTTCTCTGGAAATGAATATATAGTTTATCATAACACTTATTTTGCAATTCAAGAAAAGGTTGCTGAGAAACAAGTTACATGAAAGCTTTCATGGGTTAGATTTATTCTAAACAATTTTAGCAGAAAAGGTTTTGTTCCCAATCAACTTGCAAGTGGCAACGCAAAGTGGGTGGTCAGAAGAATTTCAACGCAGAGTTATTCTTTTCTCAAATGTAAACACAACAACTTGATCTAACCCAATATTATACGTTTGAAAAGGCACAAAGAATCAAGTTTGCTTTAGCTGCTTTTGAGCTGTTATAAATTATAATTTAAGGGGTGGTGGGGTCTATATTAGCTTTTTGCATTTCTTTGCCAAGGTGATCATTTAAATATGGTTTCACAGAATGAAAGGGAAAGAGTAGAGAAGTAAGCATGCTTCCCAAAATTTATATCCTCAGGCTAATAGAATGAAATCAAGTAGTCTCCATGATTTTATTACATTATGTTATAGCCATCTAGTCAGGATATGAAGAGTGACTCGGATGAGAAGAATTAAAAGTATATATTGCGGCTGAAAGAACCAAAACTTTTTCCCCAAGGGAAACAACAAAGGAACTACTGGTAAAGAGCTTCTTAAGTTACATGATGTGGACCAGATATTGCTCATTGGCTTATTGGCTAATCGTTTTCTGACCCTACTGGGAAAACTTTCAGTAATATGGAGAAGGCTACGGATCGCATTAGTCATGGAGAAAAGGTTAACATCAGTACTACTACTGCTTAAGCGTGACCGACATGCAATGGATGTATGTCCTAGTCTGGTACTGTAATTAGGATCCTGGATGTTTACAAATAAAAATGAGTAAGATAACTTCTTATGTTATCCCTTTTCTTAAAAGGATTTCGATGAGAAAGCATGACCTAGTATCTCGCCATCACGAGGACAACACCCTTTCATGCTGTTATTTTCCAGGGAGAAAAGCAAATATGTAGCGGACAACTGGCCAGAAAACGATAGCTTTTCTGTCCTGTATCCAAATCCTAGATTTTTTCTTCTCTGCTTGGAACAAAGTAGGAATCCAGTACTAGTAATTTCTCAGGTGATGTCAGCTTGTCCTAAGCAGCAATCACATCATGTAAACACACATGAGTTTGAAACTCTATGCAGAAGCTGAACAACCGAACCCCAGAGTAGAAACAATAATCTAAAGCCAAATTGAAACACGGTCTAAATCTGGAAAACACATTCACGTGTACAGACAGATTGATTGATAGGCAATCATGGTCACAAGTTACAGGCTTATCACGGTTTCTTTCCTGCACAAGCACACCGCCTTTTCAGTAATCTCATCTTTTTGCCTGGTATCAGCTAGTTCACTCCTCTGCCATTTGTTAATTTATCGAAGTCGTTTTCACTAAGAAAGATGCCATTTATTGTTGCCAGTACCCGGAGTGAGTAAATGCAATAGAAAAAGTAAAGTTGATCAAATATAAGTGAAGATGTACGCTACTATGGTTTAATTTATCCACTGAAACTTGAAAGAGAGTTGCCACCAAAACGTGTCACTCATCAGAATCTCAAATAACAGTTCATTTTAGTACAATTCTTAAGCTTAAAACTGTTCTTACTGGGTTATAAAAACACATTATCCACAATTTATTACAAATACCCAACACGATCATCTCAGTCTGGAAGTCAAGAAAAAGACTTGAACGATGTTGTTAGTGTTGGCCAACGGTCTTGTTAGATAAAGATATCACTACCACAACACTAAAACTAAGCTGGCCACACTTTTTAGGTGTGGATATCCACCACTTGACGAACCTATACCTTGCCATATAGTGTTGGGAAGGAGAGGAGTCGTTAGATGAAGATGTGTTCTCTCTTTCAGTGTTGGATGAATGTTGTTGGATTGTACCAGCATAGCATGTATGGACAACTTAACGGACAAGAGACATGGGACATCTTCGAACCAAAGTCTGGAGTCCTAACACATACTCTCTATGAATTTCATGGTCCGAGAAGTGGGCCTATTAACATAAAATATCACAGTTACCATCCCATCTTTCACCAACTCTTGGATTTGATAGTTCATTCAACCTGAAACAATTTGATGTTAGAATTAGTAAAACATTAGTACATTTGTACTAACTCTTGTATTAATTCTTACTAACAAACTGGGCTAACATGTTTTACTTATGGGTGAGCTCGAGTCATAACACAAGAAACAGTGAAATCAAAAGCCCATGGAGTTGTTTCGTGAGCTCAGCTCAAGACAAATTGACAAATATTGAGCAAAGGAGAAAGTTCCAAGAGCTGGTATACGTACGACACACCCATTTTCCCATTTTGTTCTGTACATCAGGACGATTCAAGAATTGGAATAGAACAACCCTAATCCAACTGAGGACGCTGCATAGCTACACACGAAATTGAAGAGGTTGGTCAAGTAGGACTTGAAATGTGTGCAAGCCGACATGCATGTCCCTTTCATTTTCTGATTAAAATTTGTGTGATAGGTGAATGGAACATTTCAACTTTGTTCGGACGTGTTAGGTTCTTCTTGTGTAAAAAATACTGCTTCTAATTCTTAAGGTTGGAATACGATCTGATCATTAGGGTCTTCAGATCGTAACTTTGCTGCGTGGATGATGATGTATTAAGAATTTCATAATTTAGCAATTAATTAATTTCCCCTGATGAGTTGATTAGTGACTTCAATAGAAATTAAAATTTTAGAAAAAGGATCTCGTCCAATCATTTAAATTGGGAATAAAAGTTAAACTTAAAGGAGACAATGATCTATATAAGTTAGGACAATTAAGAACTTTCTGCCTATAACCAAGAAGGAGAAAAGAAATTGGGCGGACACAAAACTTAATTAACTACACTCTCTAACTTGAATATAAAATTTTGGAAATAACTCCTCCACTAGTTAAGAATAAGATTGCGTATTATTGAACCTTTTCGAACTTTACATTTTAGCAGTACTTAAATCAACTCTTAATTTTGACACCTTTACTATAATCTTAACCACGGTTTTAAATAATTAAACTGTTAGTTTACCTTTAATTTTCTTCACTTCAATCAAGATTTAAGTTTTTCCGGTTATCTCGACTAAAGTTTGATTATGATCATCTTTTTTTTTAAATTTTCGTGATAAATTCAATTTCACGCACCAAAATAATCACTTTATATTTTAGAAATATCTTATCATTTTTAAAATTTTTCTTTAATTTCTATTATGTGTTTCATGTCATAATATTTTACGACTCTCCCAATGCATAAGACTACCTACGTTATAAGGGTTAAGAGAAGATCGCCAATTATTTCTATGACTCAAACATGAGAATTTTCAATCACAAAAAGTAATCTGAAGGCTCGTACTCATGTTGTAACATTTTTTATTGTAATATATAAAATTGAATAATCTGATCAAGTGACTTATATAATAAATGAAATTACACCCAAAAAAAAAGATGAATAAAGCTGTTTAGGCCATAGTATCATCAATCATCGTGCCTTGTATCTTATATTTGCCTTGAGAAACAATGAAATGACTCCACCAAAAAAGACCTGCACAGAGGACAAAGGTTTAGGGATAAGAATCATTGTCACTAAAACCCTAAATTTTCCAAGTTTCAAACTCTTCCTTTTTCTTATACTTTTAAGAATTCAGGACTTCTGTATATTAACAACAAAGATAGCCCTCCCTCAACTTTAACTATTAGTCTCATCAGGAGACATTTGTTCTAATTTAAAATTATTACAAATATTACAAATAGATTTTTTCTTAAATTTATATTCATAAATTATTATATATTATATTATTGTCTATTTAATAATATTTATATATATTCGATATGGTTATTTAAAAACAACTTAAATAAGGCTGTGTACTATTGGATTTTTCTAGACCTCATTGTAAGTATAGGATAATTATATAACCATATTTATTAAAAATATTTAATAAAAATTATATCTAATATTCTAAAACATAAGAATACATTTTAGAAATTCCAAGTCTTGTCTTGTAACAAATTATCAGATTTTTGTACAAAAATTTATTTAAAAATACTTTATAAAGTTGTAAAGAAGGCAGAAGCGTACTATCACCGATTAAAAGTAAATCCGTGAAGAAGAAAAGGATAATTAGGTCATTTACTTAGCTTTTATAAATCATGAATTCATAATGACACGGCGATGTTCATACACGCGCTGCTTTTGGCTTTCGCGATCGCAAATCACATGCGCATAGCTTCTCGTTCACGACGCCAAACCACCATTTGGCTTCATTCCACGTCATCTCCCTCACATCTGGGCCCCATACACCCTCTCCACATAAACCCTAAATTCACGTCAAATTCACCCCAAATGCACCTCCAAACCCAACGCACCACATAAAAATCCTCCTCCGCATCCCACGGCCCTAATTTCTACCACGTGTCTGCATCCAACCATCTCAACCGTCCGCGCCAGATCACCCGGTCAGTCTCTCGGGCAGAGGATCAACAAGCGAACCAAAATCAACGGTCCAGATCATGCCCGTAAACATCACGGGCAGATCTGCTCGCCTTTAAGAAGAGAGCCTCGTCTCCTATCCTCCTCGCTCTTCATCAGGGTAATCCCACACAAACCCTAACCACCTTATTTACGCCTTTGCCCCTTGATGGTTTTCTGTTCGATCTGGCGCGTGGGTCAACTCCGTTAGCCGATTAATGTTCTCGCCTGAATTGAGCAGGAGCTTGACGGGTGGACTACAGAGACGACGATGGCATCTGCCGTTTTAGCCAATCGGAACGAACCAGATTGGACTCAGCCACGCGCTAATTTCATGGGCAAAGCCCCTTTCTCTAACCCTAACCCTAACCCTAAATTTTCCAAGAAACGTCAGTTCCAGCAACACTTACACGACGTCGAAGAACCTCCGGCCATAACCCAATCGGCGGCTTCGGACGACGCATCGTCGATAAACCACCACCGGAGAGCCAGCGACTTCAACACTGGCGGTTACGTCACGTTCAACGTCGCTAATTACTCGAAGAAAGAGTTGGTGGAGCTTAAGAATCGTTTGGTGGTCGAGCTTGAGCATATTCGGGTGTTGAAGAATCGGATTAACGCGTCAGAGTTCCAGATCCGCTCAGGGTCCAATTTCACGAACCCTAAAAAACTAACCCCGAACAACAGCAAGGTGTCGGGCAACAAAAGGCCGTTCCAAGCAACGAATTTTGGGACGGGCGTGAAGGGAACAAACCCTGAGAATGGTCAATTAATGAAGAAGAAGTGTGGTCCAATTTTGACGAAATTGATGAAGCACAAGCTAGGGTACATCTTCAATACGCCTGTGGATGTTGTGGGCTTGCAGCTTCATGATTACTACGATATAATTAAGAGTCCGATGGATTTGGGTACGGTGAAATCGAAGTTGGGGAAGAATTTGTACGATTCGCCTAATGATTTTGCCGCAGACGTGAGATTAACTTTCAATAACGCGATGAGATATAACCCTAAGGGTCATGAAGTGTATGTTCTTGCCGAGCAGTTTCTTTCAAGATTTGAGGAATTATTCCGGCCAGTTCGGGATAAAGTTGGGGACTTTGATGAAGGTTTTGAGGAAGAACATGTACAAGAGGTGCAAGCGAGTTCCTGGGATCATATTCCGAAGAAAGATAATCAAGAAAATTCAATACAAGCTGTTGCGGCGAAATCTGAGCAAATTACGGCAAGTGGGTCGAATCAAATCCCTAAACAGCAGTCAAGCACGCAGTTGCCTGTGCGGACCCCTTCGCCGCCCATACGTGCCCTACCTGTGAAACCAGTGAAGCAGCCAAAGCCCAAAGCGAAAGATCCTAATAAGCGGGAGATGAGTCTTGAGGAAAAGCACAAATTAGGGCTTGGATTACAGAGTTTGCCTCAGGAGAAAATGGAACAAGTTGTACAAATAATAAGGAAGAGGAATGGACATTTGAGACAGGAAGGCGATGAGATTGAGCTTGATATTGAAGCTGTTGATACAGAGACACTGTGGGAGCTTGATCGCTTTGTTACTAATTACAAGAAAATGGTTAGCAAGATAAAGCGTCAAGCTTTGATGGCTGTCAATAACAATGCGGCTGCTACTACTGCAAGTGAAGGGAATAAGGTAGCATATACGTTCATTACAACATTGTTTCTCTTTGTTCATTGGGCTGATATGAATTTTCAGATGTATTCAGTATTTTGGTGATCTTTTTGCTTGTGATAGGATGTGGCTGTAAACGATAGAACAGATGCTGCAACTGAGGCAAAGAAGCCCAAGAAAGGAGAGGCTGGGGATGAAGATGTGGATATTGGGGATGATATGCCAATGAGCAGCTTCCCACCAGTAGAGATTGAGAAAGACAACGGTCATGCCAGTAGCAGTTCTAGTAGCTCTAGTAGTTCAAGTGATGACTCGTCTTCCTCGAGTGGTGTGAACCAATCCTTCTCTAATGATGTCGAGAATAATGAATTATGAATTACTCGAGGAAATGCTAATTACTGCTTGGGAATTTTGGTATGCAGGTTCAGATTCGGGGAGCTCTTCAGGGAGTGATTCCGAAGATGCACATTCGTAGATCCTGGGAACTGAAGAAGTGAGCACAATGGCTTTCCGACTTGGCTAAGGTCTTCCAACTGCCTTGATTTTGGAAGTGGAATTTGTATCTAAGGTGTGACTTGTCACTTCTGGCTGTTTGCCTTGAAACTTCTTTAATTAAGCCACCAGTATTGTGAAATATTTAAATCTCTTTCCGTTTTCTGTTTTTTGTACAGGGGAGGGTTCTCAATGTTAATTGTTTTGTTGGCTGCTTTTTGGTAGAGTTGGAAGTGCAGTGCAGACAGAGGGCGGAGGTGTCGCGCTGGTGTAAAAAACAAAAACTCGTCTTTGAAGAGAGAGAACTGAATCCGTGTTTTAGGTTAGGAAGGGAGAATGATTAGGTGGTTAAATGATAGAAAGATCAAATGGTGGAATTACCCTGTACACATTACAACAGTAATACATTGTTTTTAGCTTCATTGGATCCACTCCACATGCCTCGAAAAGTTCAAAAAGTAATATGAATAAATCCAAGAAAGTAGACATGCAATTCTCAAGCTCGCTACAAACACCAAGTAAGCCTCTGGTGGGTATGGCCTGCCGGGCTTGATTTCTTCTAAACATGCCGTCTGTAGCCGTCGGATCTTGGCTTTTGTGCAATTTTTGATGTCATGCTCATTAAGCAGGGCATGCATGCGGGAGTTGCTGACCTGTAGCTAGAACCCTTTTTGCTCTGCAAACATGCGAGGGGACATTGGCACTGGACTTCAATTGTAATGCAGCAATTTTTTAAGTGCTTTTAATGGAGAATAAAGAAACAAACTGCGGCTTATAATCCTTGAACATGCTGAGAGGTTTTTTTGAATTACCCGATCCCGTATTGCTCTTCCCATATGTGATGTCTCACTTTTAATGAGGCTGATGCCATTTTCCTCCCAACTTTTGGGTATAAAATATACAAGAAAACTAAAGGAAAACCTTTTAAATAACTTCGAAATATTCCATATGAAAATTATTTTCATGTGACCTTTTCCCTTCTTTAGTCTATTCAACAGCAAGGACGAGAGAGAGAGAGCAAGTCAGCTGAACTTATAAAAGTACCAAGAAAATCGTCAAGTAAATCATTCCTTCAATAAACACAAGAAGACTGATCAAAAGTGATAAAAATCAGCCTCAGAGTTGTCGGACAAATAACTAGTAAATGTACCGTGTATTTATATGACATCTACCACAAGTAATCTATCAATTCACTTCATGGGAGAACTTGTGCTGAGGGGCAACCATAAAATAGATTGTAAAAGCCTGTAGGCAACTTTATCTTTTCTACAATCATTCAAGTTAAAACGCCTAACTAATAACTGGACCCTGTTCAAAAATTGAAGATGCATCTGCAAGAAGTTACTCCACATAACAATGCACTCATGTGGACTTCAGATTCAAAAATTGCTTACCGAACTGGGATTCACAAGCAGCTAAAGCCTCCGGGTCCAAATGTTTTAGAAGGGACTTATTCAAAGAATTGGTTGAGATCATCTGGAAGACTTTTCCACAAAATTTATGCACAGCAATTCGCCTTGCTTTCTTTTCCGGCATATTTGTCACTACAATCGTTACCAGATGACCAATTCTTTGTACATAATTTCTCAAATTCTCTTTTGATGCACAGCGGCTCTTCTCTTCAGTGCCAGAAGAAACCAACAATTTCAATACTTCCAACACCAGATCAAGCGGTTCAACCTGCCGGAATTCTGACTTTGTGCTGCAACATTTTTCCAAAAGAAAGTCAAGAAGATTGCGCCCAATCCATGGTCTTCTACGAAATATTTCTTTCAAAAATTCAGATTTTATCTGAGAACTTTTACTTTCAAAATATTCCATCAAAACAGTTTTAAATATGTCAAGAATTCTCTGTAATGCGGACTCAGAAAAGTGTCTGCCATCAACAATTTTCAGAAGCCAAAAGGTCGAGTTCTGACCAAGGGAACTAATCATTTTGTGTCGATTTAATGACACAGCTTGCTTCTTCTTAGATGGAGTATGTGCAGTTTTTTTCCTCTTGAAAGGTTTTGACGCCAATTTTAGGCTTTTTTCCAACAAAGTTTCAAGAGTGGATAGCTGCACCCTTTCATCACTTGGAAAATGCTTCACCTTAAATATCTTCTTTTGCAGAATTCCCCATATTCGCCGTCCAAGCTGCTCGCTGACCTCCATACTATGTGGATTTACAAATGCCTGTGCCAGGTTGGAGTATACTGTAAGAACTTGGGCGTCACCTGTTGAACACAAAGCATAAATATTGAAAGAAACTCAGAAATAGCAAAGAAGCCAACTTCTGAGAATATAATGTTCTGGAAAGGAAAAAATGAACAACATAGTTGTTCCAATTAAAACAAGGGATTCTCTTAAGAATGTCGGGAAACGGACATTTACCAATCCAACCTCTTCAAAAAATTATAAAATCCCTAACGTTGTTTCTAATTTTACACCTGAAAATCAGACATCACCACACATATGGAAACTGAAAAGAAAAAAAGTACTTGCCTGGGCTTTCTTGCAAGTAAATTTCCAGCAGCGAAAGAACACGAAGTTTGAAGAGAACAAGCTGAGATTGAGCAGTTTCATTGCCAGCCTGATTCTTTTTCTCTTTGAAAATCTGCGCAAGGTAAGAGTCCATGCGGAACATTGCATCATCATCCATTCCTTGATCAGAATCATACGTATCTGCTGACAGTTCTTTACCAACTTCCTCAACTTCACCTAGTGCCTCAGAATCATCCATGTCAGCTTCATCCTCATGGTCACCATCACCAATTTCCCCTGACTCAGATTCATCGATATCTTCATCTTCTTCAATTCCAAGAAAATCTTCATCTTCATCATCATCTTTGTCTTCAGTATTTGCTCTATGATGTCTAACTGGTTTTAGCTCTTTCTTAACGACACATAGCATTCGAATAAGACCATCATTTGTCACTTCCCGAACAAAAGACTTGAAAACCTAGAAAGATTAATTATGGCTACATAAAAATCTAATGGAACATTAATTGGAAGATGAATGGGAACTTTTGTTGGCATCCTAGCAAGCCAACTGATTCAGTTTTCAGTAGAGAACACGACATGTGGCCCGATGACTTCAAACCTAATTAGAGCTGCATGAAAAGCTTATAACTACATATTACAAGATGATTATGCAACCAGGAATAACCAAATTGTAAAGTCAAGTTGAAATTGACTAAACAAAGAAATGATACGGATACATACACATACAGAGAAACTAAACTTTCAACGTTGCAAATACCTGCTCAATAGCAAACCGAATGGGGGCTGATGACTGTGGCAGCAATGAAAGTAGTGTATCCAGAAGCACATTTATAAACTGAGAATTTGTATCACTATCCAACTCTTCATCTAAGTCCTCGATAAAACCTGAGGACTCATAGCCTTTCTTGCACAATATGATAAGCTCAGACACAGCTTCAGAAAATTCTTCAGGTTGAAGTAGCATTTGGAGAAGTAACTGGATCAGCAAGTATCTGATAGAATGTGCTCTATGTAGATCAGGAACAGCCTCAAGTCTCCTCTCCTGCCACAATCAAACCTTCAGAAAGTTTGACAATTCTTACAGGAATAAGCAAAATAGAAATCACAATTGAGATCAATAAAAACAAGCAACAAGTTTCAACAATGGCTAACTAATCACATAAATATTAAGATTAATTTGCAATTCGCAATAATCTATGATAATCCCACAAAATGCTCTCTCCAACAATGTTTGAGTGCATATAGTTCTGAGATACAATAATGCCTAAATATTGCAGGCATGAGAAGCTGGGGCAAACTAAATAATGCATTCAGAGAATCTACATCTGAAGATGACAAAATAAGTATTGATTATATTACCAGTTTGTAGAGCCAAATTTCTGTTTTTTGCAATCTTTTGAATGCCTTTTCATCGTCATCATTCAAAGGCCTAAAGAGAGAAACTGAAGGAATGTTATGCAATGTGTTGATGAACCGCATGAAATATGAGCCAACATCATTAGCATCATGTATCCCTGCATGAAGACATGATACCTTCAACTTTTGGGCACTAGCCAGCAATGATTGGATCTGCTCAATACATATCCTGCAGATTGCAGTTTAGGCAGCAGTTTTTGGCCATCTAAATTTCTCCTGTAGTTCAAAAGATGTCACTTCCGAGCCAAGAGAAGCATAGAAGAGACCTTGAACAGCTAGAAACTTCAGAATTTCCTTTTGTACCCGAAACTTTGCTTCAGAATCCAGGCTCAAATATTTCAAAATGCTTGGGAGTGATTCAACAATCCAAGTTTTCAAGAAATCTGAATTCCCCATAGCACCAACTGAACCCTTGTCCTCAATTGAACCACTCTCTGAATTGTCATCAGTAGTTTGACTCTGATCTGAAGGTTCATCTATCATCTGACTATCATTCACAAATAAATTCATTAATTCCTGAATATAAAGCATGCAGCCAGATTCCGTGCTAACTTCTGCCAATAAAGATTTTACAGTCTTTGTCCTTGTAATGCAATCGAATTTCCCATTACTGTGTTTTTGTAAAGCTACCACAAGAGCAACTCGTCTCATGTCGTCATTTCCTACCCAATCCGACAATTCTTTAAGAAAATGCTGCACAACTTTATATAGCCAAGAGTCCTTTGTTGAAAGAACATCCATCAGACACTTTACAAGTTTGTAAGACATAAGATAAGGAAGAAATGATGTGGGTAATTTTGGGAGAAGATGTAGCAGTATATCAAATGCCAAGTGCTTGCGGTCATGAGATGATTGAAGAAGAGATCCCCTCTATGACAACTTCACAAAAGGACTGGATATTGTTTGAAACTTCTTCCTTAAATGAATTAGACTTCCGACTTTTCTTGTGCTTCTTTTGATTACCACAAGCTGACACTATGTCTTCACCTTGTAAAATTGTGTCGGGCAAAAGAATGTTTACCAGGACCTGCCATAAACTGTGATCTCGAGGCTGGCAGAACGTAGATTCCTGCCAATATTAACATTAAAAATAACAAAGAGAATCATGCATTCAGTCTTGATACAGTTGAAAACTTGACAAATTGATGCCTTAAAAACATACCTTGAAGCAATTTGCAAGAGAGAACAAATGGTCAGGAGAAAAAAATTTACTAGGGCTGAATGGATATGGTAACATGTTTCCAAACATAACACTATCAACAGAAACCTTCTCCCTGACTTTCAAATCTAAAAGCAAAGCATCAGGATTCCCAACAGCAGTGGCCCCTTCAATCCATTCAAGCAGCTGTGGAGCTTCAAGTACATGACTAACCACAGCTTCACTTGGCAACTACAATCATAAGGCACATAACATACAGAAACAGTAAAGCAATCATATAAAATAAATCGTAAATTGCTGTGTTTAAATTTGTGCAACAACAAAAAGAAGTGAAAAGAACACCAGGAGTCTCCATGGAAGCATTAAAAAAAAGGAAAAAATTTGCATGAGAGAGGGAGAGAGACTGCTCCTCATGGAAAGTTCTTAATCCCAATGCAAATGATATGCAAGTTGAAACAATTTACATCCATGAACTCTTTATATCATTTAGGTCAATACGCAATTACAGCAAAATAATGAATGATGCAAAGAAAATTATAGTATCTACTCACTGTATAATATTTGAAAAACTGAAAGGAGAAAACAAAATGGCTGCGAGTGCCTACAATCACTTCTTAAATTACAAATGTAACCACGAGCCACTAGGCAAGAAATTCACTCATAATACAGCTGCCTACCTGCCCCATAATGCAGGCTGTAAGGGCTTCAAAACCCTTGCTATCCACTCACCATCCAAAGAGAAAAGGAATAACAATGAAAAAACAAGACCAATCCTTTATCATTTCCACCGTTAATATTTTAGAAGATGGAAGTATTCACCCCAACAAAACTAGCACATGTAAAATATTAACAGAAACCTATTGAAACTATGAATAAAGCAACACCAATAGAAGTAGCATCACAAAACACTCTGCTTGTCTTGTCAAAAAATCCGCATTAATTCTGAATAAAGAGCACCTTATGAAGCATCATAGTTAAACTTGCTTCCATTTACATAAATGATATACCTTTTCAACCAACTCTAAAATAACTGCAATAGCAGGTTCTTGCAAATATTGCTTCTTTGCTGCAAGGGATATAAGAATGCTGGTGAATTCCTTAATCAGGGATGAATTTTGATCAGAAACCCACTCTTCAGTAAGTCTCCCTGAGCGGGCAATAGCACCATAAGCAAATAAGCGACCCAAAAGACAATCCTTTACTTCCTGCAATGTTACAAGAAGACTTACAACAATTTTATCAGAAGAAAGAGCAACTAAATACATTAATAAAATCCTCAGCCACCTGACCCTTCATTGATGAAGAGATATCTAACAAATCAACTATCAGCTTCAATAGGGAGTCCAATTGATGTTAGAAATTGTACCAATTAATGCAGTCAAACCTACTGCAAACCATTGTCTTGCACACTGTAAAAGAACAAAGATTGTTTATTAAACAGAAAATAGTTAACAATAAACTATATGAAGCTCTAGTATATATAAAGCTCTAGTAATTCTATCTATATGTTAAGACAATCTAGATATTTGAAAAGAAATCATAAAGCATCAAACAATAAGTTCAATTCATCATAAGTTGGTGTTATATTTCAAACATATCCAAAGATGTAGTCTCAAGTGAACAATTCATAAGTGTTAGAGCAAATTAAACAGCAGAACAACAAATATGAAAAACCAGAATTGATGCATTCGGAACGTAACAACAGGCTATAATTCAATACCAATAGCAGCTTGGCCCAAATCAGTTAACATCAATAATCAAAATTTAGAATTCAAATTAACCAGAATGAGACAGCAGAACATAAAGCATTCAAAATCCATAATTGAATCTTATGCTTGTTCTTTCCATGAAACAACTTGGACAAATTATAGACCATAAATTTTAACAAGAATTTTCAATATCAAGAACGTAAATAGAATCAGATGAATCACACCTCCCTTGATGATGACACTCCACGAATGAGCCTCCGCAAAGCATATCTCAAAGAAGGGGCACAATCATGCAACCCATCGTCTTTTTCAGCTTCCAATTTCAATCCACCCTCAACCAATTCCTTGTTCTCCACCATATCAAATGCCTTCTGAACTTCACTCAACTCCCATACCAACCTCTCCACTGCAGCCTGTCGAACAAAAACATCTGCAGATGCCAAGTCTTTGAAAACGTCAATATGGAAAGCAGGCATCTCATTACTTGAAGAAGCCACAGCCTGTGCTTTAGTCTCACTAATACTCAAACTTATATTACTTTCTTTCAATCTCAATCCTTGTTCATCCTCAATAACAACTCGGTGGCGCTCTTTGTCCAATGCTTTCCTCTTCTTCCTTCTTTCCATAGGCTTCATTGAACTAGAGGTAGCTAAAGAAGTGCCTGGTGTGGCACTACCATCATGATGGCCACCAACAATTTCAACCTCTTTTTTCTCATCCTTCATCAATTTCTTAATGGGGTTGGAATTCACCTTATCATTATCAGTTTCTAGCAAATTTTCAACTTCATAATGCACAGAATCCGAGTTTCTTTTATTGGTTCTCATTTAATCCAACAAATTCTACCGTACAACAAAAACTGTGATAATAAGCGACAAAACCAACGAAAACCACTTTCAAAGCGGCTAAAACTCGTCCAAATCGGTAATATCAAAACAAACTATAAAAGCTTGTTAAGAATCAAAACATTATGAATGAATGAAAAGAAACAAAAAGACATACTGAAAAAATAATTCCTGCGAAGTTCGTTGGGAGAAACCGTTAAACAGAGAGGGATTGGACCGATTGGTAGTTTGTGAAATTATAGGCGTGGAGGGCGCAATGTTTAAATCTAAAAAACCCTACAAAAAAATAGAAGAAATTAGGGGAAGAAACAGATATAGAAGACAGGCTTAACAGTACAGAAGGTTTCAAATAAATATTTATATTTTATAATAAGATATTAAAAGTCCATGTTAAACCCCAATAAAAGAATTCTATAGAAGAAGCATATGGTTCGTTTTGTTATCACCATCAAGCATTTTGTCTATAATTTTGAATTTTTAGAGAAAATCATGGGGAAGGAGAGGGGTTTCAAATTAAAGATTGAGGGTTGTAGGAGGACAATGAAAATTTGTAATAGGAAAGAATTCACAGGTAACTGACTAAATTGTAGTATACATCAATTGAGCTTTCTAGAATGAAAAATTGATTAATTTAGTGTTCTTTATTATTAATATATGTGGTTCTCCTTATTATAATCATTGAAATTTAGATAATTTTATGGAAAACACCACTTATAAGTAGAGATAGCAAAAAAAAGCTCAACCTAACCTAGCCCAGCGTAGCCCAACCTGAAGTCAATAGGCATGTCCTGAATTGATCAAGCTTTGGGCCGAGCTTGGACTCAGGCTGCCTAGCTTGGCTGAATAAAAATAGCTCAAAATTTTTATATAAGATATCGTTTTTAATTTTTTAAAATAAAAATAAATTTAATTAAACTTGATTCAGCTTCGGGCTGCCTAAACTTGATTGGTCTTAGGCTCGACTCTAAAATCTCGAGTGTAGGACCCAATCTAGTCTAATTCGTTGCCAACCCTACTTATAAGTTATGATGGATTTTAGAATTTTATGATATTGTTAGTTTTAGTGAATTTAAGCATTTTATTGAGGCGTGTAATTGGGTCATAATTGACATATAATTATATGTACATATAGAGTTTGTTTTGTAGTCATGATGAGTAGGATTATAATCCTCCCCAATCTAAATTAAATAGGTTAGTTTCTATTTGATTGGACTTCAGGCCTAGCCAAACTTAGAGATGCGGTTTGAAAGGTCTGATCACCTCAAAGTCCTCCATAAAAATGACATCATTTTAGTAAGACGACGTCAGTTTGATATTGACCTGATTAAGTTCGAGCTATAGGCATCGGTTGTAGAGTTGGATAAAGCTAACAATGGGCCTAACTCATTACCATTCCTAATTAAGGAGACATCTTGTATATGGTTGCATTTAACTATGCTAGCGCATATATGTGAATGGTGTGAATTTAATTTATTTGATGAATGTTATAACACTATGTGAGGCCCTGAATAGCGTATGAGTACTTGTTTTGATGTGTGACATGTGAGAGTTTGTTGGGTCCAATATTTAGTGCCAAATTAGGGTATAAAGCATTTTTTAGCCAAAATGAATATCTAGTGCTTACCCTAAATAGGTATAAGATATTATATGATTATTTTGACACCATTACACTATTGCATAAGATATTGACGAGTATGGTATTAGAATTGGCATATGTGTTTTTAGTGATTATTTTCTTGGCATATTTTCATATATTGTATAGTAACATATAAGCAATGAATTGATTACCATAACATTCTAGTCATACTAATCAGTATATTTCATATCAATTAGAAAATAGTATTTAAAATTAAAGTATCATACCAGGTGTTGATACTAGCTGGTACTAAAGTTATTGGTTGGTGCTGGTAAGAAATGAAATATTAAAAATTGAATAATTGAAATAAAAAATTTATCTTTTCTAAACTCTAGTTATGATAATTTAAGAACTTAAAATATTTGTAGATTAATCATAAAACTAGGGGTTGTTTGGTTTCGTTTTTTTAGGTTTTTTATTGTGGTTTTTATAAATTAACAAACAAAACTTAAAATCGTGTTTGGTTATAAACACGTTTATATATTTTGTATTAAAAAAATAAAAAACTGCAACTATTTTACGAAAACGTAAAAATAATGCTTTTGTGATTTTTGAAAACAGGTTTCATCTATTTTGAAACTTTTTTTTCACAAAAACAAATCATACTCAAGTTTCTTTTATCTGCGCCAACTTTGTCTTCCGCATCTTCACCGGTGTTGCAATATCTCCAGGTTTATTTTTATATCTATCTATTGCTTTTGCCATTTCTCTTGTCTCTCTTGTCCATAACAGCAAACCCAACATACTTCTTGCCACTATTAATACTACTTCCTTGTCTGAGCTAAGTATATTGTTAATGATAGAATCAATGACATTAGTTTGGTAGTAAAAAACAAAATAGAGAAACTAGGTATGATGGAAGAGATATATGAACCAACATAAAACTATGAAAAAGAAGAGAGATATGAAGAAAATAACTATAGATGTAGCCATACTTATTAAAAGCAACGATGCAGAACTTCCGCTTTGAGCATAAGCTTTACTCTCATTTTCCTTTGAACAACAATTTTTATGACTGGAATAAGTTCTGGTGTGATGTGTTTCAGTTTTTCAAATTTTCCTTCACCCATTTGCTAAACATAACGCTAACTTCATCTTTTTATGGAAAACTCTGATCTTTTATAAAGAATAACATAGAACCATGAACAACCCATCAAATAACGTTATTAAAACCGAAGGTTATTGCTATTTTCTTGATCCTCAAGTCATTTTAAAGTGCAGACAGCTACAACTGTTTTCTTCTTTCTCACGTCTTTGTAGTTGATTTATTCTTGGACTTCACGTCATTTAAAAGTGGCTTTCTCATTAGCCTCACATCTTTATAGCTATTTTTTGCTGCTCTTCACGTCTTTAGTGTAGCATGGAGTGGAGCACTGGTGGCATAGAGTGGAGAATAGGGTGAAGTCTAGATGTTTTCTTGTCTTCACGTCATTTAATGTGGCACGGAGGCTTGTTGTGCATTTAATGAAACCAATTACTAGTGCATCACTTGTCTTGTCTTAGCCCCTTTTGGATCTGCAATAGAAATTATTTTACAACATTGTAATTCTTTTTCCCTTTCTTTATGATTTCAATATTTATTTTGGATATGGATTTTTTTATCTTCCCTGAACGTGCAGAACTGTGCACGTAATATATTCATTTCTCACAAAGATATGGACTTCTGTTACTCGTAAACCTTAGTTGTCTCACACCTCTCTATGTATAGAGTATAGTAGCTCAGGAGCCCATCCTCTACAATGCGAAGTGTTGCAAAGCTTGCCTTAGTTACGATAGTAAGAAGTATCTTCCTTTCTTTTCACCCCATTCTTTTCCTATCCCACCCATTTTGTAGATAAGGTAAGCGCATCTTCTTTGAATGGTGGAATGGGATGACTTCAATTCATAACTCTGTATCCCTTCACTTATTGGATATTCTTTTAAGATAAAATACTGGACGGTACGCACAGAAGGCTGCGTTTACAAGCCAATGCTATTTAAAAATTAAAATTTACAAGTCATTTATACTGTTTATGTCACTTATTCACCAAATCGGCAAGTTAGAAAGAATTTACTTACAGTGGGCATATAGCCGACCATAATTGAGCTACAGAGCTGCAAAGATCTAGACTTCCAATGACTAACATAACTGGGCTAGTATTCATCGTTGAGACCAACTAGTCTGAGGAGAAAATATATCCTAGCCGAATGCTTTCAACATTCGAAAAGTCTTATATGCACTTAATCATTTTGCAAAAAGAGTCGTTACTCAAACATCTTTTACTAATACACCTCCTGATATACAACATAATTCAAAATTCTTCCCATATTTTTAGGTACATTCTTATATTTAATTACTACTTTAATTATTTCCTTATGATTAAATTTTATTTTAATATATTTTTTTAATTTTTAGGATTGTATAGGAGCAATAGATGGTACACATATTGATGCATATGTTCCGACCGATGAACAAATACCATACAGGGGAAAAAGAATTAATCCAACCCAAAATATTATGTGGTGTTGCTCATTTGACATGGGTTTTACATATGTAATGGTTGGATGGGAAGGTACTGCAAATGACTCAAGTTTTTTTGGAAATAGTGACAAATCCAGCGAATCAATTTCCTATGCCTCCACAAGTTAATATATTATTTTAAATAAACATAGTAATTTAAAATAATATATTACCTTTATTTGTGGTTCTTATATCCTAATACAAATGAGATTAGGTACGCTTCACCTTATTGCTTTCTTTCTATGATTTTTCTATATGTATTCTTTCCTTTTATTTTTGCTTATTCTTCGTGTTCTTTTGTTAGTTAGTAGTTGCGCTTTTACTTGTATACAACTGTGCATTTTATTTCGTATTTTCCTTACTAGTTTGTTTTGTGCATAAGCATTTACTATTCCTTTGCTTCTAATTGCATGCTAACATTATGATTAGCCTAGTTTAAGTACATCATTTGCCTAATCATATTTCCCCATACATATGATAAAATTCATAAGATACAGAGCAGATTAGCATGATCCTTACTTAATATTGACATGCACAATTCGAGGAATGATGAGCAGACGTTTGCAGCATAACAGGTATGAACAGATATATATATATATATATATTTAATAACTTTTCTTTTAAACTTATATCTACTTAAGACGATTTTGGTCACCATATCAGCTATTTTATTTGGTTTTATTTTATTTTATTTATTTATGTACTTATTTAATTTTATTTTCCTACACTCTTAGCATATCAGTTTTCATCTGCATCACTTTTTATTGTCACTTCTGCATGTGGGTCTACCAGAAACAGCCTCTTTACTATGTAGGGTAAGGCTGCGTACTATCAGTGTTCGTGAACCGCAAGTGCATGGTTGTCGAAGTAAGTAATAAATCGGTAAGAACTGAGTCATGTCCATAGGGATTATGAGAAAGTTCAAATCTATGCTAGCTGACAGTGTTTGAAATCGGGTTGAATGAAATTTTAGGAAATTTAAAAGTAATGAAGAATTTTTTTTTTAAAAAAAAACTTAAATAAATTTTTAATCAACTACCGAATTCAATGCGAACAAAATAACTATGAATATGATAAATTTGTGCAGTAACTAATTAAGAAAAGATTGCAATAATTGACTAATTAGAAGTATTAACGGCAAGGGGATTGACTTTCTCTTAGGAAACGATATTTTTGTTAACCTTTAATATTGAATTAGCTATCTTCCGCAACTAAAATATCCTAACCTTGTAGGTGAATTTTAAGAGTAATTAATCCCCTTTTCCTAAAGATGAATTAATCTATCCACTCTAGACGTCACTTAGTAATCCCTTACTTAAGTTCTTCCTAGAGTTTCTTAAGTCCCAAACCTTCAATTTTTACCTCCTAAGTTTCTTGGGTCTCCCAACTCACAAGAAAATCCTAGTCCAATTTTTCTTCAATCTTCTAGCAAAAACTCCCTTTTTCCAAAGGGGAATTTATACCAAGGCAATTTCCAATAATCCAAAGGAAAAACAAACAAACCCAAGGAAAAATCAACAAGTATATGAATTTTCAGTCATGGATTCCAGCAAAATTTAAAATTAAAGCCTCAACAAAAATATCAAATCCCTAAGAGAAATTAAGGTTTTAGCCAAAAATTATCATGTCAAGCAGTCCATAAACATACAGCCTAGATAAACTCATGATAGAATCAATTAAAAATAAAAAGCATAGTTCCAAACTACAACAGAATAATGTGCTCTCCCCTCTCTCTTTGCGTGGATGCTTCTTTGGCGGTGAATGGATGCTGCGTTATTGGGCGAATGGAGGTTGGTATGTTGGTGAAGACTCTTGGTTGCGTCCTTCAAGTCTAGAGGCTCTTGGATTCAGCTTATGCACGAAAGATTAGAGATGAATTCAAGGCTTGCGTGTATGGAGACTGATGAATAATAAAAATGATGGGTGCATTCATGTGGGAGACTGGAGAGGAATTAGCTGCTTGAATAATTTGAGGCCTCAAGTGGGTTGCTATTGCGTGATTTCTGTATGGAGGCTACTAGAAGATGGCTTAAGTTGGTCCCGAAATTGAAGAAAAAGAGAGCTGCTGCTTTTATGCTTGCGTGAATAAAAATTGGAACCTTCCAGTGGAGAGCTGCTGCTTTTGTGCGTGAAACATGGAGGGTCTACGTCTTTTCTTTAAGGGTTGACTGCATATATGTGAGCTATAAAAATCATCCTCCACCTTGCTGCATGCGTTGTTGAAATATTGAGCTTGTAAGCGACATGGTTTGCATGCATGATTGGAGAGGTATTATTGGAGGCTAGCTGTTAGTCAATAAAGGCTACTTGGCTTTTTAGTGAAGAGTGGAGCTTGCGGGTCTTGCATGGAGACTGCTACATAGAAATAAGGGTGATGTAGGTGTGGAGGCTGTGAGCGTGATCAAGTGTGTGGAGACTGCTTTGTCTTGTAGTGGGGTGTTGTCTTTGCATTGGCGTGATTGGAGGCATGAAAGACAATGTTGGAGTGAAATAAAGGTAGTAACCAAGTGAGGCAGCATTTTCTTGCGTGAGTGGAGGGAGCTGGTCAATAAAGGCTGCTGCATGTGTTGGTAGTAGGTGCTGCATGCCTTGAATAAAATGGAGGCAGTCCTTTGTTTTTTCTTGGATGCTAGCTGTGGAATGGATTTTTTAAGGTCAATTTTGACAGTGCATAAAAACTAAATGGTGATGATTTAGGAGATCAAATTTTATCAGTATCTTTATCTTTGAGTTAGCTTCAATATTAGGTTGAATCATGAGATTTCTCCATTTGAGTCAAAAGTTATGGTCGAAACATTGTCAAAAGGTCATTCTGGCAATCCAAAATCTGACGCGAATTTTGGGAATTTATTTCTCCTAAATTCCAGCTCAGAAAAATCTGAAATTGGTCCCCAAAAATCCTTCAATGAGTCAAGAATTTAAGTATGAAATTTTAGAATTTTTAACTAAACCAATCTTGAGATAAAAATCCCAAAATGACTAAAGGTCAAGTCTACCAGAAATTTAAAAACATTGCAATTCGAGTCTATTTGTTTCATTTATGCATTTTATGTTAACGAACCTCGATTAATGCTAAAACATGATAAACCAGCTATAGATGAACATAAAATGAATGTAAACGACTATAAATTAAGTCCTAAACATATATGACAATATGAATGTATCAAATTCCCCCACACTTAGCTCTGGCTTGTCCTCAAGTAAGAAAAAGAACATAAACTAGAACTAAAGAAAATCTAAAAAAGAAAGTACAAAAAATCAAAAACATGCAATGCAAAGAAAAAATAATTAAGTATGTAGCATTCAAATCAGATCCCCAACCATATCAATTAATTTAAGCATGATAACTAGAATTCGGTTTACCACGATCAACACATAAAATCAATGAACTCAGTTTACATGTAACAGTCAAA
>JAOQMS010000179.1:37604118-37622016 GCA_027563885.1 Erythroxylum longipes | reverse complement strand
TATTATATAATGAAAATTGAAATTGTAATATTTTAAATACTTTGTATTGTTTTTAATTTTATATTTGTATAATGATGGTTGTCTTTTCTTCTAAAAAATTGTGGTTATTATTTATATGTGAAATATTTGAAAATTATTTTTATTTCATTTTAATTGTGATTATTATTTATTATTATGATTTTTGGAGTCAGGGTTAAAAATATACAATACAATTATACAATATGACAATGAACTATTTTGCAAATTTTAAAAAAATTTAGGACTATTTTATAAATTTAAAAAATTACCTAAAATAGTACTCAATATTGATCGATACTAATATAATACTGTACTAAAACTCAATCTAATACTAAATTCGGTACAGTATTTACAGCATTAGTTTTAATCGCAGGAGAGACTGAGAAATCTTTTTTAGTGTTAAATCAAGAACACGAGGTATGACCTTTAATGAGTTTGTTCCTCTTTCTGACTTCTTTTATTAGTTTCCTTTTCTAGGTTGATATTCTAAGTACTCTATCTTTTTTTTGATCTTTTCATTTTAATTTTATTTCTTGGTGATTTTCACCTAGTCAATATATTTCCTTTGTTTTTTGAGTTTTTGTTTGATTGTTGAGAAAATTTGAAAGAAGCATAAATAAGTAAATTAGGTATCAGGATCCACTGGAAAAGACCGTAGCCATGCGCATAATAATCAAACCTATGGTGCCAATCAAAATAGAAGTCGGGGAGTGGAATTTGGCATGATATTAAAATCTTAATTTGACTAAAGATGGATCACATATATGGAATGAAAATGAAAGGTGGGCGATAAGGCTGTTTGCCTATTTCCAAAGAAGAAGTGTCCCAACAGATCTAGAACTATATGTACCCGTATCAAATGGCGACGTGAAAATGAAGTCATATCTCGTATTTAAAGTTTGCCTTATCGCTTTTTCGCTTACAGTAAAGTTATAAAACTCAAGTTTACCTTTTAAAGGTGATCACAATCAAGCACTTTTTGAGTTATTTTATATCTTTTGATTAGCTTTTGCTATCACTCACTTGGGAATATTTAGCCTTGCATTGTGATCTTTGGTTGACAATTTTTCATATTAATAAATAAGAATTCACTCTTTAAAAGACGGGTTAGGATTTAGCCTGCAAGGCATAGGTTATACTTTATAGAGATGTTGCCCATAAAGCCCGCAAAATAATGTTATAAGGTTGATGCACTTGAGTATATAGCCTCGCGAGATTGGCTGCAAGAGCAACCAAAGAATAGAATCGCTTGGTATCTAGTAAGTTTCAGAACAAGGTCGGTCAGTTGGTATGTGATTATTGCGACAAGGCTTTTTGCTTTATCAGACAACCAAATGTTTAATATCTAAAGACATTTTCTTTTATGATTGGACTTATTCTTAAAAACATCACTTTGTAATTTTCATTATAATAAAAGTTGATATTAAATCAAATTAAAATAATTGTATAAAATTTTTCACTTGATCTATATTTAAATAATTCCACATAAACTTAATAAAATTATGTTTCAATATTTCTAATATCCTAACATAATTTTTAAATAGTCTAAATAATAAAATTATTTTAAGAATAACTAAATAATAATTGTATAAAGTATACCTTTTTATTAAGTGTTTTAAGATCGAAAAGATTCAACCTAAAGCTAATGAATAAATTTTGTTTTGATTATGTTTAGACTCAATCTAAAACATTCCAATGAATTAAAATTAAAATAATATCATTTCATTTTATAAGTAAAATATTAAACTCAAATTTGTCTTTTATCAACCAATATTAAAATAATTTCATTTTATTTAATCTAAAAATTGATCAAGTTTCAAGATTTTAAAATATATATTATTCAATTGAGTAATGAAAAAAGAAAAAGAATAAATAGGTATGGATGACAATGGACCGGGCCAGGATGGCCCTGGTCAATCCATGGGCTAATTGGCCCATGGTCAGGCTCCCAATCTGACTTCGTTTTTGGCAAAACAATGTCATTTTGTCAATAAACTTGACTCAAGCTCGACCCGTAACTCGATTGGGCCAAGAAATCCTAACCGATGGTCCATCAACCTCGAGTAGGGCCAGGTCAGGCAGGGTTGGATTGCCATCCTTATAAATGGGCCTCTATGGATAAACTTGATCTTAGCTTTGTTGACGTAAAACATCGACTATGATTAAAATAATGATTAAAAAATTCAATTGGTTTATTCGGTTTGATCGTAAAAATTTTGAATTATCCAATTTTTTGATTCAGTTTTAACTTTTTTGTTCGATTTAATTTAATGACTCTTATTATTAAAAACTACACAATTTGTTAACTAATCGATCAATTTTTGTAAATTAAAATATTCTTATAAATTAAAATAATTAATTAATTTTTATTTAATAATTTCTTTTTAAATTAAACTTATAAATTTTCGAAAAATAAGAACAATCTCTTTTGATCATATTTTAAATTATTTTATTTTATTTAATCTTTAGTTGATTTTATAACAACTTAATATTTAAATATTTTAAACATTAAATTTCTTATCTTATCATTTTAACTTTTGGTATATTTTTAAAACATTACTAAAACATAACGATGTTCATTTTGTTATCACAGTAATTCCATTGCAAATTTCAGTAAGCATTAATAACGTACATATGTGCCACTTACTTTGAGGCAACTAAACAATATTTTATGTCATCAATCATGATTTTATAGATACATGAGTTTTTTCTCTTTTAATTGCCACCTCATTTGGACAGTAACAGATCATTTGTTTTATTATTACATGTCTTTCCTATTTTATAAGCGTTCATTCGTAAAAAAAAAAAGATTCATAAAAATTAAATAAATACATGCTCACAGATATAGTGGGTACAAAATAACAGTAACCGATAACCTAAACCCAGTCTAGTCTAGTGTTTGAGCATTAAGCCTATCTCCAACCATTCTACTAAAATTTTACACCAAATTTAGTATAAAAGAGAATTTTATAAGAATCTTTTTACATCAAATTTGGTGTTACTCCAACCATTCTACACCAATTTTTTACAAAAAATATACCACAATAATTTAGTTATTAACTAAATTAATTTATATTTACACATTGATCTATTTTTATATATTTATTTATTTATAAAATTAAAATAAAATCATTTTTCTTAATTAATTAATATATACTTTATATTAAATTCATATTATTTAACAAATATAATTAGTATTATTGCAACGACAAATTAATAACATACACAAATATAATATTTTTATTGGTGTAATGCCTTTAAATACCTCTTGAAGTGCATCATATTCAGTTGAAGAAGATCGAGTCATGTGTCATGTATATTTTAATGTTTCACAAAACCCAGTCACTGGTAGAGATCAATCTATGGCTCAGTTTTGGTTTCGTATCACAATTGAGTACCATCAAATGCTACCGAATCATATCATCATTGTTCGACGTCCTTGGAGATCTTTACGAATTCGATGACAACTATAATGACAGCTATTGGAAAATTCAGAGTATGTGCTGGACAAATTGAAAACTTGAATCCAAGTGGTGCTTCTGAACAAGATATTGTAAGTGCTTTATTTATTTCTTTTTTTCTTTGTGTGAATTGAAATACGTTTGATTTATACCCTAAAATTTAACTTAAGTTACATTGTTATCTTGGAGCTCAAGAAAGCAAAAGATTTACTCATTCAAGATCCAAAATTTTAAAAAGGTTTCAAATGTGATCATGTATGGTCAATCATAAAAAATATGGAGAAATATGCTGATACTAGCAAAAAAAGGGGTCGGGTCATCGAAAACGATCTAAGCACAATGAAATGTCACTGTCCGAATCCCAAAAATTAGATAAGTCAATAGGACCATCATCATTTTGTATTGATTTAAATAATGATTTTGAAGTTGAAGATCCATTTATTGAAAGAAATGATGAAGCTGATCGTCCTATTGAGAGGAAGAAAGAAAAAATGAAAAAGGAACAAAATGAGGAAACGGAAAAACTTTTTATGTCCATGAATAAAGAAATAAAAGGAATATTTCATGAAAGTCAAACTCTTCTCGAAAAAAAATTATGAACTTCAGTTGTTACGAGCTCAAAATGAGGCAAAAAAATTAGAGCTACGATAAAGACCGAAAGATAATAAAATTTTATGTAAAGATTTGGATTCTATCAAAAAGTTAGTGATGCGTGAGGTTTTTAGAAATGAACAAATAAAAATTTATACAAAAAAAAGCTTAAGAAGGAGAACCTCAAGAAGGAATTCATCTAGTAACTTTAGCCAATATTTTGATTTCGGAGGAAATGAGGATGACCTTCCAAACTATTAATTATTTACGTTAAATTAATATTCTCAAGTGCTTTAGTTTTACTTTTAATTTGATTGTTGTAATTTTAGTTTGAATGTAATCTCGAGTTTGGTTGTAACTGTAATTTATTTTAGTCTGGTTGTAATTTCAAATATTTTCATTGAGTTTTAATTTTTTAAATCAATGTTGTGGTTTAATTTTATGTACCTTTTATTTCAAATTTACTTTTTATTCTTAACATATTTTATTAATGAATTTATAAAACTTATAAATAAGAATTAAAAATAAATTTAAAATTATATTCAATATTAATGTCATTTTAAATATCTCAATAATATATTTATAATGATATATTTTGCGTAAAGTAATATATATTTTAAATTTAATTACTTCGTAAATTATGTAAATAAATTAAATTGTAAGAAACACATAAAAAGTATGTTAAAAAGAAAATTGATAAAATTATCTTTTTACAATTTTTAATACATGAATAATAACACACTAAATTTAGTATATTACTATTCATTACACCATTTTGGTGTTGGATGTTGATGTCTTTCGTGGATAGAATTCATTTTGGTGCCTTCGTTGGAGACAGCCTAAGGATTTGTCCGGACAATGACGGGGGATGAAAAAATTTACAGAAAAGGTTGACAGATTGAACCCCTCACCCAAAAATGGACAACTTTGTCTTCATTTATAATGATACAGTGCATTTTATGATCTTCTTCAATATGTTTTTGTTCAGACAAGGAATGATAAATTAGATGAAACAAGTTTCTTCTTTCATTAAAAAAGTAAACAGTGGTTCAAATGAGATCATATCCTTTCTGTTCCGTTAATCAGTTCTTCCATAGGAAAAGATTAAGTAGCACGAACATACTGCTCCAACCTAAATGAAGGCATTGTCTCCGACATGTTCTTTATTACGTTTGGTTGCTGACTATGTCAATGGAGTCAGATGACAAAACAAAAACTTTTTGATCCTGCAGCGTTTGGTTACCGACGCCACCATTTTTTACTCTAACTCCGGTTAACAAAAACATAAAATTTTTGTTTCACGTCCAACCCAGTCACCATTTTTTGTTCGGGTGACAAAAACAAAATTGATAAGTTATTTGACAAAATTACCCTCAAATTTTATCCATAATCTCTCATTTGCCCAATTGTATAAAAACGCAAAATTAACAACTCCTATCTTCTTTCACCAGACTTCTTCTCTCTCTTGTCTATCATCACTGTCGTCTTTGCTATACCAAAGCAAACCAAGGCAACTAGTGCTGTAATCGGACGGGACGGTGAGTAAATCAACTTTATGTTTTCATATTCGTGTTCTTCTCCCTTTATTCTAGACGATCCTCACATTTTTTTGTTTTTCATGGTGTTTTCAGAAACCCTAGATTTTGAACAGTGGTACTTTTTTGGGGAATTTTACAAAATTCGGTTAGGGGTTTTGTTGTTGTTTTTTTAATTTATTTGTTATTCTCAATCTCTTTTATTGATAAATTTGATGCTGCCTTTTTTCTTACTATAATGCAATCACTTTGTTTTCTTGCTGCCGTTTAATTGCTACTATTTTCAAGCCCTTTTCTTGAAAAATGTGTTGCTGCTTTATTGTTTGTTGTAAGTTATTTGCTTCTATGACTTAGTTACTGCTTTAAAGTAGGTTGTGACTATTTTTTTTTTGGTTTATCATAGGAATGGATCGTGATACGTTGTTTAGTGCAATTACTTTGTTTGAAACTATGAATGTAGACATAGATAAGATGAGGATGCTTTTATTAATTTGCATTTATTTGTACACCAAGAAATTGTTTAGGGGTGAATGTGCCAGAGGTTCTAGGGCATTAACAATTCCTCTTAGGCAAAGTAACTTAGCATGTATTTTGGATGAGGGTGATAGGAATGCAATGTGGGATTTAAGAATGGAAATGCATGCATTCAAAGAATTATGTAGAATGTTGCAAGTCCATGGTAGATTGAGGAGTGATGGGCATGTGTCTATTGAGGAGAAAGTTTGTTTGTTCCTTCGAGTGTTAGCACAAAATGAGTCAAATAGGGTTCTCCAAGTTAGGTTTTTGAGATCTGGAGAAACAATCAGTAGGCTTTTTCATAGTGCTCTCAGAGCAGTTTTAAGACTTTAAGAAATCTTATTCGTCAAACCAACTCCAATCCCTGAGGATTGCACAGACTCTTGATGGAAGTGGTTTAAGGTTAGTTTTCAGTTATGATAAAAATAAATTTCATATCTAATTCATTGTACAATAGTTCTGAAATAATTTCATGTACTGGAATGTTGTTCAAAGGGCTGCCTTGGAGCATTAGATGGAACCTACTTAGATATAATGGTGCCTCAAGCTGATAAACCAAGATACAGAGGTAGGAGAGGTAAAATATGTACCAATATGCTAGGGGTTTGTGACATAAACTTGAATTTTGTCTATATCCTTACTGGATGGGAGGGGTCAGCCTCTGATTCAAGGGTCCTTCGTGATGCTGTCACAAGGCCTAATGGACTGCAAGTTCCAAGGGGTATGTAGGACTAAATCCATAAGAATTTAGTTAGTAAACTCTATATTTATGTTACCAATTATACCAATAGTAATTATTTAGTGTCATTTCTGTATAGAGAACTATTATTTAGTTGATGCTGGCTATACCAATGGGCTCGGTTTCCTTGCACCCTATAAAGGTACCAAATACCACATCCAAGAGTGGGCAAGAGATGGGAGGGCACCTAGGAACCAAGACGAGCTATATAATAAAAGGCACTCCTCTGCAAGGAATTGCATAGAAAGAGCCTTTGGCTTGCTGAAAAAAAGATGAAAAATTCTTAGAAATCCATCTTTTTTTCAAGCAAACACCCATGTTGACATAATCATTGCATGCTGCCTTTTCCACAACTTCATTAGGCTGCACATGACAATTGACCCTGCTGAAATTACTCCTCTAGAACCTGAACATATGCTTGAAGGGGAGGATGCACCTTTCCCTCTATATGTTGACCGTGTTGAGACAAGTAATGAATGTACACAATGGAGAGAGGATTTAGCTAAAGAAATGTTTGATGAATGGAGAAATCGTCATTGATTGATAAACTTTCATTTATGCATTAATAACTTTTATTGTAGTTGTTTTTATGGATTTTGGAAATATTAGATTGGATTTGTTAACATTTTAGTATATTTGAACGATTGTTTTTCTAAATTTTAATTCATGATTGTTTGCTGTTTTAGTATTGTTTTTTTAAATTTTAATTCATGAGTGTTTATTGTTTTAGTTGAAATGATTGATGAATGGATGTGTTAAAGTGGATGAATAAATGAATGAATGGTTTTGAAATCTTGTGGATGGTTTTGTATGGGTATGGAATGAAAATGTTCAGGATTCAATGGCTAGAGTGTGGACTTCAGCAGAAACTGAAGCTTTTGTTAGCTTTATGGAGGAGGCTGTTGTTGATGGATGGAGAGCTGATAATGGTCAATTTAAGCCAGGGACTTTTCAAATGCTTGCCACCAAGATGTTGGGCATGTTTCTTGATTGTGGGATAAATAAGAAGCAGACAAAGAACAAACACAAGAGATTGAAGGACAAGTACCAAACAGCTGCTAGCATGTTGGGATGTGGTTTTGGTTGGAATGAAGGAAAACAATGTGTTGAAGTTGACAGCAAGCAGGTGTTGGATGCATGGGTGAAGGCAATTAGCATATCTATTCCATTCTCTTCTTACAACATTCATCTTTTTACATATATATTAATTCTACTAATGGGTACTTGATCTTTTTGCAGAAAAATGGTACAAAGTATTATACTCCAGGGAAACCTTTCCCCCTCTACTTTAGACTTGAATTTGTCTTTAGGAAAGATAGAGCCAATGGTTCAGGTGCTCAGTCTGCTGCAGATGCTGTTGCTGAGATGGATTTGAATGAAAATTCAGATGGAGAAAGCCCTGCTGCGACTGAAGACCCTACAGCCCCTGCTGCTGCCTCTACAGCCCATACTATGGCTGCTGCAACCAATGGTTCAGGCAACATCACACCTTCTATGGCTTCATCAAGCAACACTACTGCCAACCAAGGAAACCAACAAGGGAAGAGGAAGAGGAAGAGGAAGAGGGATATTGAAGTGTTGGAGGCTCTTGCTGCATCCTTTGATATGGCTATCCAAAACAGTACGGATAATGCTAAAATGCTTGCTGATGCAATAGTGGGGCAGTTTGGAACAAAACTAGGTGAAGTGCTGGGGACTTTGGGTTTCACAACTCAAGAGGTTGTCAAGACCGCAAAGATGTTCTCAAGGAACCCACAAGCAGGAAAAATATTTTGGAGTTTGACAAATGAACAAAAGGAGGCTTATGTGAGGGATATGTTACAAGAAATGTGATTTGGCCACTTGATGATAAAGAATGGTTGCAGAAGCTTTTGATAAATGATGTGCTGTTGACTTTTGTAGTTAGATGTTATTTTCCTTGTTTAGGAATCATGAACATGCTGCCTAGCTAAGATATTTAACATGATGAACTAGGATATGGATTAGTCTTTTGATGGTTGTGGTTGGTGTGTTATGTGTGGTTTGCACTTTGTTAATACATGGATGAATGATGTTGATGAGATGTATTTGTTGACAGGTGAAGCAACCATGGGTAAATATGGGTACTATGTCATTTTTTGTGGCCGTCAAGTAGGAATTTTCACGGATTGGGATGAGGTGAAAATGTTAGTTGACGGATATCCTAATGCCAAATTCAAGGGATATCGGAAGAGGGAGGAGGCACAAAGTGCTTATCTGTTGTATGAAAAGAGGTGGGCTCGTCTTAATCATAGTCAAATTAGGGAGGAAGCTAATGAGGCTTTAACATCTAGCGTCAACTAAAAAACCGCTAATGATCAAGCAAATGCCATAGCAAATTTGAAGGAAAAAAATGCAAGGCTTAACGGAATTTTACTTCTTGTATTTGGAATAGTTTTCGGCCTACTAGTTAAAGACTTCATGAAATAATGTATTAATTTGTTACGTGACTTGATCTTCATGTATGTTAGGAAGCGTAATATAACTCAATTAGACTAAATAGTTATGTATGTTAGGAAGCACTTTATTTGATATTTTCCAGTAATATGATTTTATCTTTTATTATTATTATTATTATTATCAAGATTGGAATTAAGACCATCTTCATACTAAAAAAAATTAGTTTATTAAAAAAAATTCAGAAAACAAACACATTTTATTGTTTCTTGAAAAAACTAATTTATTTCATAACATTTTCTAAATTAGTCCAATATAGTAATAAAAAAAAAAGTTAGGTAACCCTTAAAATACATAATTATCACATGAATATATGATTTTCATTAAATTACACTGTAGGAGTAATGTTATCTTTTTCACAGTTTTTTCTATTTTGTCTACTGCAACCAAACACATAACTATACTTGAGACAAATACAGTTTATCTGTTTTGCCACTACAACCAAACAGCCTTCTGTCTACTATTTTTATTTTGTCTCTGTCTCCAATTTCTGTCTCATGCCAGGGTACGAAGCTGGATCACAGCAACCAAACGCACAAGGATGTCATATTCCCTAATTTAGACAATCATTTATTTTAGCTGTCAGATCATTTCAGTTTTTCAACAAACTTGTGCTAATTTTAGCATTAACTGCATTTATTAGATGTAAGTTGTATATCTATAAACTAATTATCTAATGCTTAGGCTAAACTAGAAGTAATCAGAATTAGAACACAATGGTTAAGTACAAAAAGAGTTAAATTACTGCACCAAAAAATATGATCTTTCAGAAGTATAAGGCTCCATCCGAGTCTCCCTATGTATATTTTGCATAACCAATCTGTGGCCAGGACATCAACTATTCTCCATTGCCAGATTCAAACAACACGAACCGGAAAAAAGCATTAGGTTATATGAAATCTAAAATGGGTGTGGCATGTTTTCGGAGCACCTTTTGGACATTGGAGGAGACTTGACACTTGTTTGTTTATTCCCGTGTGGCGACGTGCCTGTTTACATGCAGTAGATATAGATACTGGTGTCGAGCGTTTCAAGGAAGCTGCAAAGAGCCTGTATAATCAGTACGTGTTGTCGTACGACCCAATCTTTGTTATTTCCGGAATATGTTGTGTCCGATCAAAGTAATCTAGATATTACAGTGTCCTTCTCTGGTGATGCAACGACCCTTTTCCTGTTTCAGTTGGTAGCTTGTGGATTTTCGTTTTATGGCGCTGTTGGTTGGTTCTATGATTGTAAAGGTCCAATCTTGACCTCTATTTTACGTTCAAGATGTTTTATTCCTATAAGGTAGGGATTTGTCTCTCTTCTTCTCGTGTTTATGGGTCTGGAAGGAGCCAGAAGATTGCGCATTGCTGCTTTATTTTTCTTACAGGTGTTGATGGCATCATGAATTTGAAACCATTGGCAACTTGGATTCGTTAGCAACTACTGGAGAGATTCTGATTTATGTCCTTTCTTATCCCATTATATGGGTGTTTGTGAACATCTTTTATCAGGCAGTTTTGGTTTCGTTTGTTTTCATCCCCTTCTCAACTTATCTGGAGTTAACAAGGAGGGAATTTTGATGAGATTTTCGCAAGTCCAAGTGTTTAGGGGTTTTTGGATGTTATGAAACTCAAATTGGTACGTTGAATAAAGTCTTAGCAAAAGCTTTTAGAAGCGGTTTGGCTTATTATTTATAACGAATTGGATGCAAAGAAGTAGCTACTACAAGGAAAATGGGATTGGAGAGTAACGAGTCTGTAGGGGATTTGTTGAGAGAAGAATCCTACGTTAGCCCTCCTTATAGGAGCACCTCTCTAAATCACACCCGTATGCAAGGTATGGTGAGACAGAAAGCTTATATATTTGATGGCTATGGAAATCATTACAACAAAGAATGGGATCTTGAAGAAGGTGTAGAAAAGGAGTTCTGTTGGTATCATGTGGAATTACCAAAAAGCAATCATAAACTTTCAGCATCAGCACAATGCCTTATTGATGTTCTTTGCCCTCCTTTGAAACTCCAGGACATCCTGGCACTGGTCAGCAACGGACCCTTTTGTGCTCATGTTGATGGTGCACTTGTGTTTAGAGTTAATTCCCACGGTCCTCCCTCCAGCAATTATACCTTCAGATTGGCGGCTAGAATTACCGAGAATTCGGTGATTACTGTGTCTTTAGGCCGTGTTCCAAGATTGGGTTTCTCGCCAGTGGGCCAATCTCTTCTCTCAGAGATTCCAAGTGTGGAGAGTCCCTCTTATCAGGATGGTGGCCAAAAGGAAGGGACTCGGACTGTGATTAAGGAACATGTTCTTGAGTTTTTATTAACAATGAACCACTCCGAGGAGGCCGATAATCCTGTCCCAAGATCAGTTTCAAATCTTGTCGTTCACATTATTGACACACATTTTGATCACCTTCAAGATGTTGTCACTGAACTTGAGATAGAGCTAGACTCGGTGGAGCTTGAATTGGACAAAGGTGAGATTCCCATGTTGACCACACTCAATAGTATGGTAGGAATAAATATGGCAAGCTAATTATCTGAGCTGTTAGTTGTTTTTATGGTTTCTTCTCGGAAGTTTTTTCTATTGTGAGTCTATTTGCCTTCACTGATTACTCTGCCTTTGGTTGAAACAACTCTCCAAATTTTTTTAAAATCTTTTTGGTAATCACAAGTCAGGATGTCAAAGTTATGCATCTTTCTTTCTCATAAATATTTGATCCATTAGAGTCTACTGTTGATATGTTGGCATAACTATTACAATTGCTATCAAACTGTTCAGATTTTCATAAAAGGATTTAGTTGAGGATGAGTTAGTGACCACATTTCTGCATAGAATTAAGGATCAACATACCAAAGCAGTAGGAAAAAAAAACAGAACAGTGCACATCTGAAATCAATCAGTTTGTATCATATGACTCACTCAAAGACTATTTAGTATCCTTGAGTTTTGAACTGTTTATACCGTCACTTGCAATTACCTCAAGCACGATATCTTGGATTTGCAGGTGGTTTTACTTTGAAGAAGCAAATGTTAGATGACAAAAGATTCCACAAAATGCGTCTTAATCTACAGAGACTACTCCAGGTAGTTCTAATCTCCTGTACCTTTTCTTCCTGGAAACAACTGATATAAGAAGAGTTAAAATATCTTAATGATAGTGGTGTTCCAGCAATCACTAATACTTGAAAGAGTAATAAGTTTGCAATTTTATGTCTGCTGTTCCAATTCTTTCCTTCCCAAGAGGAGGAGTAGTGACTGATTAGGAATGTTTTGTGTTCAAATATTAAGGAACTATACAATTGTGCAAATAAAATTTGTTAATCTTAGGTCATTGCCCATGGTGAGCAAGTATTTCCACGGGTGAAAGAGAAATGCTCTTCAAAGCTATGGTTTACTACTGAAGACATTAACTCCCTGGAAGAGTTAATAGGACGACTAAGGAGACTAAAAGAAAATGTAGGATTTATTGCCAATCGTGTCACGGCGATTCAGGCTGGTCTTGATAGCTGGCAGTCGGAGCAAATAAACAAGAAACTATACTATCTCTCTTTTCTATCGATCACATTTCTTCCACTGTCCATTGTTACAGGAGGTAAATGTTTCTGCCACATTAACTTTGGTGTTGGTACTTAAAAGTATTCCATGGATGATTTCAGAAGTTTATAACTATGACTTATTTGGACAATTATTTTAGTTTTTGGCATGAACGTGGGAGGAGTTCCATGGACAGGGCAAGCTGACCCAAAGTTGAAAAATGGTTTCCGCAATGTAATGTTTCTGTGTCTGCTCATGGTAGTTATTCTTCTGCTGTGCTTCCTCTTCCCAGTTCTTCATACTCGCTTAAAGGCATGGCGGAGAAGGAGGGCTATAAAAAGAAGCTGGTCTCTCAACAGGAAGTCATTTCTGAAGAGAACAATTGGAATCCAAGAAAGAAGGGGCTACCTTCGGATTTGAAGGAAGGAAACGGAAGTTCTTGCTTCAATTTCAAGTTAGTCCTTGACGGACAAGCTATTTTCCTGATGATATTCAAGGCCTTACCTAAAGAAAGCGTCTAAATAGCATATGCTTGTTCCGAGCTCAGGTACTTGGATAGCATACAGGTGAACTTGTTCAGAGATTCCTTTACCTGTTAAGATGATTGGGTTACTAGTTCTGGCCTTTTTGGTAACCCTGATACAATTATGTACAGCTTATAGTGTATTCTTTTGACTGACTTAAAACACCACTTGTTTTTACTATCAATCTATTCTTTTTCTTTATGTTTTTGGCTTTTCCATCAACTTGTTTGTACCATCATTTGAAAGTACTTTGTGTACGTTGACAAACATGGTTGCTAATTGCAGCAACTTTACAATTGAACCTGCATCAATTTAATCAGCAATCAAATACTTGTTTCTTCAGCTAAATGCATGATGATTGTTCTTCTCAACAAGGAGAATGCTTCTGAAAAACGAGATGCAGCTAACCGTAAGACCTGAAGTTGTTGCAGATTTCACTTTCATTAACAGTTTAATTAAACGCTGGACTGGCATATGAAGAATTTGTTTTTTTTTTCTATGAATGTTCTATGCAGTTTGGTGAATTATGACTAAAAGGAATGATGCACCAAGGACATGGAAACTACTAGTTCAAAATCAAGTTAATGGAAAGACATATTTTTAACATATCACAGGTAGAGTGAGCCTTAGAGCAACTGGTAAAGTTACTCTCTTATAATCACAAATTGAAGTCACGAAAACAACAAGAAAAATTTGCATACGTTATAATTTTCTCCAAACCTTCCTAAAGCAAGGAGTCTTGTGCGATGTATAGATTCACTAATTACGTTAACCATTAGTATCACAAGACTCAGACTTGGTTTGGGTGAGTGATGGCAGTTGATAACTTGCTGAAATCAAACTACTGAAATGATAAGTGTTTATTCTCAATAAGTACTTATGTATTTGAAATTACTGTTTTGGTAACTGCTGAAATGTGAAAATAGGTGTTTGACAAGTGCGAAAGAGATAAAATGACTAAAAAGTCCATTGATTTAATAAACTATTAATTGTTGTATAAATAATTAAAATATATTATTAGTCATATAAATTTAAAATTACAAATAATAAAATATTAAATTAAAATAAGAAAATATAAATAAAATAAATTTAGTAGATAAAATATTTCATAAAAATATATTATTAGTCATATAAATTCAAACATGTGACTTGCTTTCTATTAGTTGAGGGTATAATGGAAAATAATAATTATCAGAAGGTTATTAATAGAAAGTAGAATTTCTACTGCAGAAGCACTTTCCTACCGTAAGTCCGTAACCCTCTTTCTACTTATTGATTTATGCGGTAGCATCGCATTTTCTTCTAACCTCGGGTTGTTCGCCTGCAGTGTAACACCCACATACCCCCTAAAAGGATATACAGATGCAGCATAAAACAAAACTAAAACATGTCAAACAATCCCTTACATATATTTCTGAAAACTCAAGCAAACCAGTATTATAAACCATCAGGCAATATTGTATAATTAAAACATCTCAAACATATAGTACTATTCCCAAAAGTGCCATACAAACAATAGTCAACTTGTATTAAGGTTAATACAAACCATTAAACAGAACACAAATTACAATATGTCTCTTTACATTGAAAAACAACTTAAACTAAAAACAAATATACATCTTCCAAAAACAAAAACACATGCTTTTTTGGCCACAGCGGTTGTCCTTGTCCCAGTCTTTATACCCTTTTATCTGAACTTACACGGGGCAAATTCATCGTGCTAAGCATATAGCTTAGTGAGGAATAACTAAACATGATACATAATGGTAACTGTCTCTAACAGTCATATGATATTGACATATACAAATCAAATCACATATAAAAGCGCAATCCAAACAATATGTATCTCAGAATAGAATATGCCAAAATAGGATATATTGGCTTCAAAGCCATGCTTACAATTATCAGAACAGAAAATCATGATATCGGAACAGAATTTGTCTTTGTCAAATTCGTATCTGGTTATGTCAGAACAAAAGTTAATTATCTCATAACATTTCTTGATTATAACCGAACTGTGCATGTAATCGAATACAAAACAAGTTAACCTGCTAATCCTTTTTCTACATAAGTAGGTAACGGGACCAGAACAGAAGATACCATGTTTGGTTTTTAAACCAGAAGAGACTTAAGTCTCTGAAACAAAATACACAGAAGTGTCTAAAATCAGAAGACACCGAAGTGTCTGGCACAAAAGACACCTTAGTGTCTGGTTACAGAAGCAGCTGCTAACCCTTCTAGGCATGCCTATTTACCCATGAATAAGACTCAACAGTTTTAAAACAAATCATTTTAGAATTTAGAATTTTATGCAAACCTTATCAAAACAAACAAGTGCAATTATGCATCAATAGAAATGTTGAGTCATCAAACATTATGCATATGCACACAATTAGCAAACACTTCCAATACATTCCTAAGTATAAAACTTCTCGAACAACTGATGGTCCAGTATTGTCACAATATTATAGCAGAAATTTCCAATTGGCAATCATTTATATCTAATTCATAACATATAAGCTTTAAAAGCTCATTCATTTATGATCACACCAAGCAATTCAACATTATGTTCATCATTAATAAACCCTATATCTTTTATATTATCAACTCCATTTATAAACCATAACTCAAACACCTTTTTCTCCATTAATCTAACATCACCTAGGTTCATTATTAATCTCGCTTAAGTCTAATAAAACCATTGTTAAAGTTCAAACCGTATACATATATATATATATATATATATATATATATATATCAACAATTACACAACTAAGATTAGTTTAGATTTCTTAGGACAGATTTCAGGTCAAATTTGTATGACTATTTTGACATATAAAAAGAGGTTTCTGGGCAATTAGTTCAGAATTTTGCAAGTTATACCCAAAATATTGTAGACTATTCTCAAACAATGACAAAATCATAAATTCAATTGTAGGCCAAATTTCATCATCCTTTGGAATAGAACCAAAATTCCATTCCTTAATGAAAGTTGTAGGCATATGTGTGTAGTTTAATCCACAATGAAAACCACCCCATTTGGATATCTACAGGTCAAGTTATAGCCTAAATACCGACGGCTGTTCAGTGAAATCCGTTCAGTGAAACCAGTACAATTCATTCACATCTTACATCTTCAACACCCTTACCCTAACATTCATCCTTTTCACCACAATTCCACCTTAGTCATGCCTCATTTACACATCAATTTCATATCCAGACCTCAACTCATCAACAAATCCATACATATTCTATCCAATAAAGCATCAAAATAATTCATATGATAACATGCAATCAAGATTAGTATTCCCATACTTTCTTTAACACAATTTCCTACTTCAATAAGCAAGTCACTTTAGCCTTTCAAGCAAATATCACAACTCTAAGATTAAGACGACCAAGAGGATAGCAACATAGAAAGTGGCAGGATCTGGCTTCTTTAATGCAGTAGCAAGAAAATACCACAAGTGAAGATGATGATCCAAAAAGCATGCAAAATTTCCGGGAGGTGTGAGTGAGAGAGAGTTTCGGTGGTGAGAGAACAAAATGATCTAGCATAATCCAAAACAAAAACTCCAGTAGAAGCTCATCTCCTCCGATGCTAGGTGTCACCAAATGGTAATAGCATGTGGCTTCATGCATGTTTTCTACTTGTCCCATTTAGGAGCTGCCACTCATCCACACAACATACTGCCATTTGTCAACAAGAAATTAGTCTACGTATAAATCATCAATAAACTATATTGATTTAGGCCGAATTTGAAAAAGTTGTCTCTATAAAAGTTGTAGCTTATCCTCTTAACTTTTTAATGATTTAAAGTTTGTAATTTTTAGATATCAGAATCAAAAGATATGACACCTATAAGTTTGAGTGTCACATTAAAAGTCACACTGGATGTCACCCTCATGTTTGTGCACGAGAGTGACAAACTTGTCATCCTTTAGATGTCACCCTCGTGCTTGTGCACGAGAGGTGACACACTGGTCTTGCAAAAATCAGTTCAACCTTGAGTTTTAAGTACTTTTAAGCCTTCTTTTCACTAAATCTTCACCTAAATCTTATGTAAAGTATCCATGACATATTTTCCGAGACCCCGGGTTCAACACTAATACCTTAAGTCTCTATGATGACAATTTAATTCCAATTCTCCAAGTATGATTTATTAAAAACATAATTAAGTCATATGGAATTCTCATCATATCATAATTTTAAAACTTATCATTCATGTACTTATATGAACATGTAACATTTCGTCTAGTGTATAATTTAGGGTCTTACACACAGATTCAAACACGTGACTACGTTTAAAAACTACAGTGGGTAAGTACTTATTCCCACTGCATTGCAAATCCAAAGCACAATCTTAGAGTTACTTTAAAAATAAAATAATGTTGAGAGTTAGAGACAAGCGATACATATTAAAGAAATACAATTGTCTGTTAGAAAATGAGTGAATGACATTCCACCTATCAAGGTGGACTTTTGATAAAAGTTGTTGACACAAATTTGCCTAT
>JAOQMS010000179.1:37592588-37604018 GCA_027563885.1 Erythroxylum longipes | reverse complement strand
TTTTAATTTATTTACTAAATCTCTAGTAGATTAATACCTTTGCTGAATCCTTGCTCGAAATCCTCAATTTCATCACATTATCTTCTTTTTCTGAAGTTTTATACCAAGAAAAATATAATTTACAGCCAACATCTTGGAAGCCATTCAAATGGTTGATCCAGGAACAGCCAACTCATGCCTAATCTTTTTTCTTGAGACTTTGTGATCCTCACTCACATTTTCTAAATATGCAAATTACCCGACTCATTTAACTTGATGATTTAAATTCAAAAATTAAAGATACTGAATTTTAAAAATAAGCATTTGACTCGGATTTGAATTTAAAATTAAGTATAAAAATATTACAAAATTAGGTTTGTAACATATACCAATCCACAATAAGTCAACCCAACCTCATTATAAATAATTTATGATTTTTATCTAATAGTTGCTTAATTCTTATATAAATAATATATTCTTTAAATCTGACCATAATTATAATTATAATTTTTATTTATACTATAATTATTATTGGGTGTATATTATCGTAAAAATTGTATTTTATGAAATAAGTTTACACATTTATTTTTATATAATAAATAATTATTTATATATATTATAAATAATTTCTATTTTTTTAAAAACTATATAGAATTATGGTTTAGACTTAAATTTGTATAGCGACCTAGATTTAACTTTATATAGACTCATGATTATTTTAAAAATTAAATTAAATTTTAATTTAATAAAATATTTATAAAAATAATTATATAATAAATAAAATGACAGAGACGTGTGTTTTCACAAATTTGTGTGGCACCGTTTAAGAAATTTAGTAAGTCCTAAATTAATTATTTTTAAAAAAGGTAGATTATTACTATTATAATAATAATAATTTTAGATAATACAAAGTGACCGCTTCCCCAAGAAAAGCAGGAGAGATTTAAAACCAGAAGAATGCGGAGTGGACGGCCATAATCAAGCCACGTAGGCGTCTTTTTTTTAATGAAATAAAAAATAAAAATTAGCAATACGGATAATTAATTTATATAAATTGAGTAAATTAAACCCTCGTTGAACTCTCTATCTGGAACCTTCTAAGCCTCACCAGAAAAGTCTAATTGACACCTCAGACATGGATATATAAGTTACTCTCTCGCTCATAGTTCTAAAACCCTAAACCCTAGAGAGCATTTTCTCTTTCTCGATCTCCTCCACCGCCAATTATGGCCACCGCTGCTTTGTTAAGCTGTGTTCGTCGCCGCCACGTCGCCTCCGTTCCTGTCACTGCCGCATACAAATGTGTACGTTATGTGTTTTCATTTCTTACGAATTAAATATGGTTTGTGAATTTGGTTGTGCGAGTTATAGTATTGGTGGTATTAAGAAGTGATTTTTGAGGATTTACGTATCGGATTGCTTGTACAGTTGACTGGGAACGTGAAGCCTTCGTGGGCGCCTTCTAATGTTAGTAGCTGGGCAAGCTGGACTAGAACATTCAGGTGATATGGTTAAGGATTTGGATGTTTTGTTTGTGTCTGTGTTGAGGATTCTTGTTCGCGTTGCTGAATTGATGTATTTGTTTGTTCGTGTTGTAGCTCGAAACCTGCTGGAAATGATGTTATTGGTATTGATTTGGGTACCACAAATTCTTGTGTTGCTCTTATGGAGGGAAAGGTATTAACTGTCGTTGTGATCAAATTCTGTTTTTGGCTTGTTATTGGATATGGAGCTTGCATATGAGCCTTCTTGTTATGTTTTATGTGTGCAGAACCCCAAGGTTATTGAGAATTCTGAGGGGTCTAGAACTACTCCATCAGTTGTTGCCTTCAATCAGAAGGGAGAGCTGCTTGTTGGTACGCCAGCAAAGCGTCAGGCTGTGACCAATCCTACCAACACAGTGTTTGGAACAAAAAGATTAATTGGTAGAAAGTTTGATGATCCTCAGACACAGAAAGAGATGAAGATGGTTCCTTTCAAGATTGTGCGGGCTCCAAATGGAGATGCCTGGGTGGAAGCTAATGGACAGCAGTATTCCCCTAGTCAAGTTGGGGCTTTCATCCTGACCAAGATGAAAGAGACTGCAGAGGCTTACCTTGGAAAATCTGTTTCCAAGGCTGTAATCACTGTGCCTGCTTATTTTAATGATGCTCAACGACAAGCAACTAAAGATGCTGGGAGGATTGCTGGCCTTGATGTTCAAAGGATTATCAATGAACCCACTGCAGCTGCTCTCTCATATGGAACAAATAATAAGGAGGGTCTAATAGCAGTTTTTGACCTTGGAGGTGGAACATTCGACATTTCAATCCTTGAGATCTCTAATGGCGTTTTTGAGGTACATACAGATACCTCTTTCCAGTCTTCGTTTCTGATAAGATTTTGCTATTTTTGATGAGCAACATGATCCTCTTTCTATATGCAGGTTAAAGCAACGAATGGTGATACATTCTTGGGTGGAGAGGACTTTGATAATGTATTATTGGACTTCTTTGTGAGCGAATTCAAGAGAACTGAGGGCATTGATCTAACAAAGGACAGGCTAGCTCTGCAAAGGCTACGTGAAGCAGCAGAGAAAGCTAAGATTGAGCTCTCATCAACAGCCCAGACCGATATCAACTTGCCTTTTATCACTGCTGATGCATCCGGTGCAAAGCACCTGAACATCACTTTGACCAGATCAAAGTTTGAAAGTCTGGTTAGTGGCTTGATTGATAGGACAAAAGGGCCGTGCTTGAACTGCTTGAAAGATGCAGGTATATCAACGAAAGATGTAGACGAGGTTCTCCTTGTTGGTGGAATGACTCGTGTTCCCAAGGTTCAGCGGGTGGTTGCTGAAATTTTTGCAAAGAATCCTAGCAAAGGTGTAAACCCTGATGAGGCAGTTGCTTTGGGAGCTGCAATCCAGGGTGGAATTCTTCGTGGAGATGTTAAAGAGTTGCTACTCCTGGATGTGACTCCTCTCTCTCTAGGTATAGAGACACTTGGCGGGATATTCACCAGGTTGATCAATAGGAACACTACGATCCCTACCAAGAAGAGTCAGGTAAGACATGATCATTCTATCCAATTTTAGAAATTGTTCTTTCTTTAACAATCTCCTTGTTTTGGCCTTTTATCCATTTAGATTTGTAAAGCTAGTCGTTTGGAGCGCAAAAAGATTAATCTTTTCACCTGCTTTGTTTCTTGGCTGAAGTTGTTTGAGTAATTATGACCTGTGCCGTACCTTCGATACATTTCTATTTTAGTTGCCTTCAGTTGCTCCATGATAACCATATCTTGTTTGTTAATAGTGGTTGGTTAATGCATGACTGAATTTTGCTTTGAGTTCAGGTTTTCTCTACTGCAGCTGACAATCAGACCCAAGTTGGCATCAAGGTGCTGCAAGGTGAGCGTGAGTTGGCCTCGGAAAATAAGATGTTGGGAGAATTCGAGCTGATGGGTATACCACCTGCCCCAAGAGGCATGCCTCAGATTGAGGTAACATTTGATATTGACGCCAATGGAATTGTCACGGTGTCTGCCAAGGACAAGGCTACAGGAAAAGAGCAACAAATCACTATCCGTTCATCTGGTGGTCTCTCAGAGGATGAGATCGAGAAAATGGTCAAGGACGCTGAGATGTTCGCTCAGAAGGATCAAGAAAGAAAAGCCCTGATTGACATAAAAAATAGTGCAGATACCACTATATACAGCGTCGAGAAGAGTCTGAACGAGTACAGAGACAAGATCCCCACTGAGGTAGCAAAAGAGATTGAAACTGCCGTTTCAGATTTGAGGCAAGCAATGGCTGGAGAGAGCGTGGAGGAAATCAAGTCTAAGCTTGATGCAGCAAACAAAGCCGTGTCGAAGATTGGTGAACACATGTCAAAAGGAGATGGTTCCCCTGGGGGGCCCCAGGGTGGAGACCAAGCCGCGGAGGCAGAATACGAAGAAGTGAAAAAATGAGAGCATGACGTTTTGAAATCATTGTCTTGAATCATGTTACTTTTTTAGGCTTTTGTATGTTAGCGCCGGAGGAATCTTTGGTTGTATTTTTGATACATCTTGAGAACGTTTGGATAACTTACGTGAATTGGTTGTGTATGCGTCACTTCCTATTTATTAATAAGGATAAATCTTCCTTACCAGTGACCATTCCTTTGAGCAAGCATGTCTTTGACACGACTTTTATCCCCATTTTGTCTTACAGGATTATACAAGCTAAGAGTAAAAAAAAGAGTAATGATTGATTTTGTTGGTATTCCATCGTCTCGACAGGGCCAGTTTTAACTTTCTCAGTCTGGCTTTCCCGTGTGCGGTACGGTATGAAGGAAGTCAATTTAAAACCCAAATTTGTATATGACTTACTGTGTGGCGCAGGAATTAAGAGGATTGTGTTTCCTTGCCCTCTTTTTAAGTATGGTGTTTTCAGACGTATTAAAATAACTTTATTATTTTGAACACGTTCAAAGAGAATTAGAAGTTTTAACACTTTGCATCTCGTATTCTCCTCCCTCCTCGTTTTAGGATTCTGCGATTTTCAGTTTCTGTAAGTTTTTCTATCTCTATTGCCGATTAGCTCTTCTTTAGTCTTTTCAATTTTTGTATTTACTCTTTTCATTTCCTGAAAGTTTCCATCTTTGCGGGCTCTTTTTCATCTGTCCCCTCGATATATTCTGTATTCGGATTGCGAGATTTGGGTTGATTTCTTTTCATTCATTTCTCAAAGTATCATCGCATTTCTTTTCTCTAAATATCTTTTTGCGATATTTTTGCTTCATGCAATCTCTGCGTTAGCTTTGAAAGCTTTTAGTCTCTCTCTCTCTCTCTCTCTGCTTTGGAGTTTGGGGGCTTGTGGTGGGTTTACAAATTTTCTGATTTTCAATTGAGTTTTGTTGTTACAAGATCAAAAGATTGGATTTGGAAGTGGAAGTGGGTAGTGATTAATCCTGGATTTTGGGACTTTGACGACACGCCGCACTGCCGCAATTGTACGTCTTGAGCAAATAGAGAAGGGGTAAGGCAAAGATCAACAGAACCGTATTTGTTTGTTGGCTTCACTTTGTCTTTTTTTTGGATTCTATTGCTTTACTTCCACTTTGTTGCGTTGGGTGGTAGTGGTAGATCTGTTGAGGATTCTGTTAAACTAGAACTCAATCATGTAAGCATCCAGCCAAACACCCCTTATGCAGTGAATGCCCACTTGATGAACATTCTTGGTAAAACTGTTCCTGTTAGTAGTAGCAGCGATACTCGGTAGTCACAAGACAATATTTTCCGTTTATCAAAGCGTTGAGAACCATAGACAAATAAGAGTGATCCAGGCGGAGGGAGGCATACCTATGCCCACGATTTGCCTCCCAACTTTTAATAGTATTGGTATCAAATTTTGTTGTGATAGTTAACATGGGGAATTGTTTTAAGTAAAATTTTAAATTTATAAAATAGTTTTTAAGGTATTTTTAAAATTTTAAAATAATCTTTTAATATATTATATTGTATGATTTATAATTTTATATCAAACATATTTCTAAAAATTATAATAATAAAAATTTGAAATAATAATAATTAACTAATTTCTATTAATATTACTGACATATAAATAGTAATCATAACTAATATAAAAAAGATCATATAATTATAAAATTAAAAACAACAAAAAATACTTAAAATGTTAAAATTTTATCTTATAATATATAACATTACATCAAAATATCAAACAAAAAAAAGGAGTTTGTACCGAGTGAAACTTGAAATAAAAACATTTACAATTATATTTATATTGCTATATAGAATTTAAAATACACTACAAATATAAGTAAAATTAAAAGAATAGAAGAAATAAAAATCTAAAACTTCATTTAATCAAATATTCGCTCATATCGCATTGACTTTAATTCTCATTTAGTATAAAACTTTCATCATCGAGAGGAGCTTCATTATCATTATCATTCAAATTTATTATATCAAATGACATATTAATACTTTTCCATCCAAGATTGTCTTTCAAGTCATTCTCATTTATCAAAACAGAATTTTCAGAAACTCAATCAGCTAAAAGATCGATATAATCAAGATAAATTGGATCTATATAACTACTTATCCTATTAAGAGTTCTAGTAAACAAATAAAATTAAATTAGTAAAAATTACAAGAAATTATATTCAACTTAATAATGATAATAACATACCTTTTCTGAAGTTTTAAGTTGATCGAATAAAGACCAAGTCGTTTAATCTTTTATGTTCCAATCTATTTATTTTTTAGAATGGATGAATTTAAATGTGCTATAATTCCTTTTACATGTATTGCACTAACACATTGACTCAGAATTCGAATTACAGAACTTTGAAATTCTAGAATACTATTCTTGAATTGGTCTCACCAAGCAACTATCAGACAATAAAGTAATATTATAAACAAAATAAAATGATGATTAATTTTCAATAAGTAATAAAGGTGAAAAATACCTAGATTAAACTTGTCTCTTTGACAAATAGCAATAGGCATTCCAAAATCGTCATAATCATCCTTATAAAGCTCCACTTGTGAGCTTAGGAAATCTTGGATCATCTTATAGGAAATAATTGTTGTAATAATTAATTGCATTTCCCTATTAACTTCATCTTTCTTTGTAAAATTTGGTCTAAAATCGAGAATAGAATCAAAAAATGCCTTAGCTACAAACAATGGAAGGTAGAGTTGTCTTTCCTATCACTCATTGTTGACTGCAAGATAAAGTGTGTACAAAAAAGACCTATTTTTTATATTAACCTTGATTGCCTTCTTCGTCCTCTTTATAGAGTCATAAAAATAACCAATTGTTGCCTTCTCATCAGTATCAGCTAGACGAAGTACTCTTACAAAACGCTCACAAACTTGGATTACAAATTGACACTATGATCAAAATTCATAATCTTCAAATGTAATTCTAGAAACCTCAACTTGAGCATTAAACCTAGCATAGAATCATTGTCAGTAATGAACTGAACAATGTTTTCTGACCCAACTTCATTCACAATTTCATCAAATATCTGAAACAGAGTGTCAACATTTCTAACAAGGCTAGATGCATCAATAAACTTCAAAAACATTATCCCCTTAATAGAATAAACCAAAAAAATTGATAATGAGTTCATGTCTTTTATTTTTCCAACGATTACTTATAATTAGGGATAGTAGTGGGTTTTCAACCTAATTAATATTTGCACTATCCGACCTGAAAAATAGACATGGAGGCTAAAAAATATATTTTAAATGGATGCTGAAAAATGGATGTGAATATGGATTTGGATATGGGTCTAGTGATAACCCGAACCAATGGATACCCATATCCTACCCGTTTTTTATTAACTCTATTTTTTATATTTTTTCTTGAATATTTATGGTTAAATATAATAAAATATTAAAATTTTCTGAGCAGAAACAACTTTAAAATCTCCACTTTACTCCTCAGTCCTCACCTTTATCATCATATTTTATTTTCTTATAGGATGTTAATAATGCAAATGATATAGAGATGGAGTTTTGAATGTTGTGGAGTTCATGCAAAGACAATTTGAAGCTTTGGATATTTCAGTCTTTGTTTCAGTTATTGATTATGAAAAATATATGTTGTCTTTACACTAGACATTATGATTTTTATTATTCCAATTTTATGGTTTTTTAAGACATACAAATCAAAATCTTAACTTATTATTATTAAAGTAATTTTGATTTAGAGCGTTCGCAAAAATCTGTTCTTTATATTTTTTTATTTAGAAGTTATATTTTTGTGTGTTATATAAGCCGATAGATATCCAAAAACTTGAACAATCCAATGGATTTGGATATGGGTAGTAAATCGTAAAAACTGATGGATATGGATATGGATATGGATATGGGTTGAGTCATAAAAAATGGATATGGATATGGGTAGAGTAATACCCAAACCAAACCCTACCCATTACCATCCTTACTTATGATTGAACATCCATAAGTTACCCAAGTCATTCTTCTTTCATCCAAATAACTCTTTATTTCATAAACAAATCTGCTTAGAAGTTTATCTCTATAGTCATTAATTGAAGGAGACTTATATGCTGGACTGTAAGAGGCAATAACATCCACCATAGGGCAATAATAATAAGACTAGGTGACTGAATGATACACCTGAATCATATCACCATCTAGTCATTGCCATGTCTACATTCTGAGTCACTTTTTTAGATTGTAAGGCATTACATATTGAAGGCTGAAATCCAAGAGTTGTTCGTGGTGCAAAAAATTAAACATATGTGTTCTTCATTTCCTTATATCAGGTAAAACATTCCTTTCTTGTTGCGTTGGAACACCATTACCTTCAACATACCCACTATCATCCTGACAACTGAAGAAAGAACTTCCATTATCTTCTATCTTTTTCACGTTGATACTCTTCAAGTAAAGTCTTCATTTTGTCACTTCATATCATGACTCACTTTTTTATAAGGCTTGACTTCACTTTGATCATAGCTAAATGTTTCTTTAATCTGGTGATTCCCTCACCTTTCAAATGCTTATTGCAATACACATAAATAGTGTGACTCTTCATTTTAAGAACTAATCGAGCATGAGCCCAAGCTAGATCATCAAATCTTCCTTAAACGACTGAATTATCAGAAGTATTTGAACTCCCCACCATTTATCTAAAAAAATAAATGAAGGCATGTGTTAAAATTAAATTAGTAAATTTATATTCAAAAATACAATTACTTAACTATTAAAATTCAACATTCAATTATAAGCATATCCAAATTCTAGATAGAATCTATCTTACATCTTTCTTCATGATAACAAACATTGCAAAAATGACTTTTCTTTATGAAATGTATACACATTGTAAAAATTATTTAAACACTTACGATTTCACATTATCTTTATGATATGTATACACATTGCAAAAATTATTTAAACACTTACGATTTCACATTATGTTAAGTAAACTAATGACTATTCTTTCATAAGTTCACATACTATTTTCTATTATGTATTTAACTACCCGTAAGATAAGATGATGAATGTGTATTTGCTACTTATAAGATATGATTAATATTTTTAACATTATTTCTTATTGACAACAATAAATATAAAAATACAAACATTTAATTTTCTTAACTTAATTACATATATTAAATGATTTAATTATATATTAAATATTATATTTAAATGATTAATCATATGTTAAATACCTTTTATATACAAATAGTATTTAGTAAATTGTAATCTTTCAAAAAATATTCAGTAAATTGTATGTTTCATATAAATTAATTAACAATTTAATGAATTAATTTTGATATTATTTTTATGATTATTAAAATAACAAATAATAGGACATGTTTTTGAATTATACACAATTCATAATACTTAATTAAATGTTCTTCTATAATTCATACACAAAATTTTTTAATCTCATTTCTTCATAAATTTACAGTGCTTAAATGTTATTGAACTATATACAATTCACACAACCAATTCTAACTTTCAAGCCCAAATTAGCTAATGCATATTATTAACCACCTATCATCTACTTGGGGTTGCCTATATCTACCAAAAAGTCAATACACAAATACTACATCCCATTGGTAGAGAAGATTAAGAAAAGGCTCAACCATTGAACACGGAAAGACCTAACATATGCTGAAAGACTCACACAATCAAAATTGTCCTTAGTTCACTCCCCATCTATTGGTCAGCTCATATTATCCTCTCCAAAGGAATAATAAAATTAGTAGAAAGAATTATGAGATCCTTTTCATGGGAAGGGAGGAAGGTGGGGGAAAGTGTTGGAAAAGGTAAAATGGAAAGAAGTGTGTAGACCTAAGGATAAGGGACGACTAGGAATCACTAAGATTAGTGTCATAAACAAAGTCTTAATCTCCAAGAGGCTATGAAGGCCACTTATGTGCTAAAAAATAAAAGCGTTTGGGAGTTGGATATAAATCTACAACAATTCGTAGTTGATGTCATTACTAGTCAAAGTTAAAGAGGCCTTGGGGAACAGTATTCAATATAAAATAAGAAATGGGAAAAAAAAGCCTCATTCTACTTTGACGGTTAAAGTAAAGAGGGTCCCCTCTTCTAGTCTAATCAAATAAATCATATGTTATTTATGTTCCCTGTACAAGCTAAAGTTAAGGACTAGATTGGGATTTGATTAACATAAATTAACAGAAATTAAAATGGCTGAAATTAAATTAACGTAATTTAAAAGAAATTAAAGGGTCACCAACGTTATCGAACTGATATGGGTCTTCAATATAGAATTCAACCTATTAATAAACATTCATTGGGGGTTGTTTTCTCTTAAGATTAAATTAATAGAAACATGTATTCTAAACATTCTTATTAGTCAACAACTTAGATACGATCTTAAGTTTAATTGATTAATAGCTTTAAGAACTAAGAAAACAATGAACAAGACAACACATATATGATATACATTTAATCTAGTTAAGCGTCTTCTTAGAATTTCCAACTTTAACGTATAGATGATAATCCTAATTGCTGCTTGTGATTAGCAAGACTGAACGTCATATCCTACTAATCTAACTATAAATTAAACAAATCAGTTCCTAGTTGCGTACCTTAGAAATCAATCAATTCAATCATAGAAATTAAATTGGAAGGCACTTAATATTTATCAATGAAAGAAACTTTATATAGAATCTCACCATACCAGATGATAACGAGACTTCCTTCAACCAAGAAGAAAAGTTTAGCTATTCATAACAAAAGTAAGAGCAAATAGAATAATAACAAAAGATAAGGTCTCCATCCCTGGTCCTTTATGAAAAATACGAAATCTCTAGTCTAAAAATAAGAAAAACTCGAAAAGAAGCAATCTGCAGCAAAATGAAAACAACAACTCCCTCTCTGTGTGAACAGTACACCTGAACAGTACATGTTTATATATATATTTTTTGATTTTCTTCTCCTTCATCTTATCATGATGTTCAACAAGTATCTCTCCCAGATCTTCAGGCTATAAATCCCCACCAATAAGGCAACATTTGAATTTCAAAATCATAAAGATCTTGAATGTATCAGATCTAATTTAAAATCAAATCTACAGAAAATCCTTTCCTTTATAAGGGCCTACGCTTAAACATCTAATTTTTCTGCCAGTTGGGAATTCGACTTGTCTTCCTTTTAATTCCATCTTTTTGGTCCAATTTCATCTTTCATGTGTTGAAAACCACCTGAGAATAATTTAGAAACGAGTCCATCAATTTTGACACAATAATTTCAATATATTAAAGAAGTTTATCCCAAAATTAGTACAAAATTGACAACTTGACAGTTAATATCAATGTAATTATATTTTTATTACTAATTATAATTACATAATAGATAAAATTTAAAGATAAATTATTTTTAATTAATTAAATTTATTCTAATTTCTTGTATAATATTTATTAATTAATTATAAATAAAATTATTTTATTTTAT
>JAOQMS010000179.1:37551083-37572395 GCA_027563885.1 Erythroxylum longipes | reverse complement strand
TTCACACAACAATTACAAAGAAACATTCCAAACATCATAAAGGGCATTTTATCGAACACCTCATAGGCAATATGTATTATCTCAATCTAATCACAAATCAAATGCATTTTTTCATTATTTAACAACAATAACACATATAAACAACAAATCAACCAACAATGACACAAAAAAAATCGCAAACAACAACAATAATCAAGTAAATTTCATCACCCAAACACTCATGGTTAACATAAGGGGGGGTGGCGTTTCTGGTAATTGTTAAAGACGATGAACCAAATGACGTCATTTTATTTATTAACTAGTTGACATTTACCGACGGAATTATATTTTGTTGGTATTTAAATTTCCTAATTATTTCACAGCATCTTGTTACCGCTACATTTTGCGATGGAACTAAATTTCTGTCGGTAAAGTTAATTTAATGTATACCGATGAAACACATTACGTCGGTATATAACAGAAGCTGAACTACATTTACCGAAGGGTACCACTCTGTCGGTAAATGTCCGAAGCTAGTTAATTGTGGAAAGCATTCCCGCAATTATTACCGAAGGTCATGGTTACATCATCGGTAAACTTAAAATCAAGTTTACCGACGGTTACCAATGGACGATATTCCGTTAGTGAATAGCAGACACTGAACATAACTTACCGACGGAATATGTTCTGTCGGTACATGTCCGAAGCAATTAAATTGCAGGAAGCATTCCGCAATTTTTGCCGACGGTAAAGATTATGTTGTTGCTATATATCGTCGGAGATTTTGCGCAAAATTCATTCCCTTCATTATTGCCGACGGCAATATATTTCCGTCGCTATATATAAACAGTACAACGTATGTACTGATGGATTGCTGATTTCTGTCGGTAAATAGATATGGTTTTTTGTCCGTCGCAAAATTTCCGTCGCTATTTCATGATTTTCTTGTAGTGCTAAAAATGATGAATTTTTATAGAAAAATCCTTAACCTAACAATATACATCAAAATATATGGAGGAGATCGCCATCTGGACGATTATGCAATCTACATCAAATTCTGTTTTACCTGAGACTTGATCATTATTTCTAAACCAATGTCATCCATAGAAATCTTCTGTAGTTTACGTAACCTAAAATCTAAAATATCTCTATACTAATAGTATCTAACATCAATATGCTTTGACCTATCATAGAACATAGAATTCTTGGCAAATTGCAATGCACTATGACTATTATTATATAGCACATACCTATCTTGTATATTGTCACACTCCTTTATGTATCTCTTTATCCATATCATTTCTTTACTACTTTTACATTTAAAGAATCATTTCATTTTTGTAACTTGGATTACCAATATACAACCTCCTATAAAGATAATCTAATAACTTTAAAGGAAGAAGATTGTTAAGAAGAGTGCTAATATTCCAAATGTCACTTCTTTGACCACAAATAGAAGATGGTCGTGCCCATCCTACTCTAATACCGATTTATTTGCTTTTACTCTAATACCGATTTATTTGCTTTTTTTTCTTTTAAATGGACAAACTTTCCTTTCATGTAATTTTCTGTTGCATGCAAGGTTTTGAATTTCGTAGGCTAGAAAATAGTACAAAATTTTGTTATGTAGTATCAACCATCGATAATGGGTGGTATCGACAATTTCATCTGGTACAGGATAGTACTGAAAGTATTTGAAATATCGATCAAATATCAACCGGTACCATAAAGTTTAAAAAATTTAGGGATTTATTTGCAAATTAAAAAATTAATTAAAAATACTTTATAGTTTACACTATCTCAGTCTCCTCTCTGTCTCTAGCCGGTGTGCCACTGTGCCTAGCCCAATCCCAGTGTCTTATTTGCGGGCCACTGCTTGCCATCGCACCACGCGTCTCCACCATCTAATTGCCTGCCTAACGCTCTCCCCAACCACCTACCTAACAACTCTCTCCACCACTCTCTCCAGTCCAGCTGCCACCATCTCTGATCCCTCTACTCTCTCTCCTCATCACCACCCACTGTCTTCGTAAACTTTGTCTAAAACGATCCTCTCCAATGACAAGTCAATCGATGATTTCATGGGTTTTATGATCGATACATGCAATAATAAAAGATTGGTGAGGTGGGGTTTTTGTGGTTTTGGTTTTCACCTAGGAAAGTATTGCATGCTTGGAGGGTTCTTTTAGACCTATATAGTGAAAGGTTAAATTGTGGTTGGAGGTTGTGTATAGCACCTTTGAACTATGGTTTTAACCAGCGAGAACTCAATTGGTGTTAGAAAGTCAAGTGGATGTTGGTTTTGGTGTGTAGTGGAAATAGATAGACTATAAAAAAGAAATGTTACACTATACTATTTTAGGCATTATTTGTGTTTTAATTTACTTGGGACATTTTTTCGTATAAGGAAGCTAATTTGTTATAGGATTGTACTATCTTAGAATATGTGGCATTGGAAGTTAAGAAATTTGTGGAAAGAAGGAATCCTAAAGAATCAAGAATCCTAAATGAGGTTGGATTTTGCTGGAAAACAAGAAGGGTGTTCATAGTGTGACATACATCTATTGACTTTTATGCGACCGTGTGTCGTGTGAGCTCTAAATGAGAGATTAAAAAGTACACAACATATTTTTTGTTTAAAAGCATTCCATGGTACGACATATATCCTTCGAATTTTGCAACTGCATTTTTTGTGTGCTTCCGTGATTAATTACATGTTCTTACGATGATTTTTGTTGCTGCTATTCGTGGGTTTCTTCAATGATCAATTAAAAGGTTCATAGCAAATTTTTGTTAGACAATTCCCCAAGATTATGGTCTAATGCAACTGCAAATATAGGGAGTGTTTTATGACTCAAGTATTCTTTTGTTTCTTGTAATTATTGATTTAATCACTTGAGATATTATTTTCATCTTTATTCTCATTCATTATTTCAAAAATTCTTTGATGAGATTAGCATGAGGTGGTCATGCTATTAGGTGTGAAATACTTTCACGGGTGTGAGTACAAGTGGATAGCGTTAAGGAGTAAGTGGTGTCAGATCCGTAATAGCCTTGTGTAAGATTATTGTACTTCGGTTTCCAATAAACACTTTAAGCTCATGTCGAACTGTTTTGGCAAATTTCTGGTGTTGATTTAATTGCTACACATTAAGTTTTTCTTCTTGTGATTAAATTCTAGAAAAATCGTAATTGTTAATCCAATTACTTTCTAATAAAAAATTGTCAATTTCAATTTAAAGCAACTGTGGAAAAACAGGAATTTTATGGAACTACTTCGATCGTCGAGTTTTTCAATTGATATCAGAGCAAAGTTCACCTCATCAAAACTTGGCATGTCAAGTTGGTGAAGATTAGTGTTCCACACTTATGGCTACTAGAGAAGGAGCGTCGATTACAAGACCACCTTTACTAGATGGCTCTAACTATCTTATTTGGAAATCGAGAATGAAAGTGTTTATTTAAGCACAAGGGAATAAAGCCTGGACTTAGTGTTGAAAGGCTGCACTCATCCTGTGATGACTGATGAAAGAATGAAGCAGTAACTAAAGATTCATCTGAATGGAGTTAGGTTGAAGAAAAGGAAGCACTTCGTAACTCTCAAGCAATGCATGCAATTTTCTGTACTATAGATGAAGGGCGTTTTAGTTTGATATCAGTATGTGAATAAGCAAAAGAAGCTTGGGATACATTACAAACCATACATGAAGGATCACAATCAGTAATAGCATCAAAACTTCAAATATTAGCTACTAAATTTGAAGAACTTAAGATGGAACAAAGTGAAACTATTGGAGACTTTTATGAGCAGTTGCGTGATATCTCCAATCAAGCACATCAACTTGGGAAGCAGTATTCAAATACAAAACTTGTCAAGAAAATCTTGAGATCGTTGCCTCCTAGATTCATACCAAAAGATTGTAGCTATTGAAGAAGCTCATGATACTAATGACTTATTTTTGGATAAGGTAATTAGAATTCTCACAAACTTTGAGATGAACCTATTGAGAGACAAGGGTGAGAAGAACAAAGGATTGGCCAAAATCGTAAATTTGTGAATGATTCAGGATACAACTCTAATGACACTACAAGAAAATCATAAAATAGCGTCGAAAATTTACCGACGGAATAAAAACCGTAGCTATTTTATCTACGGAATACAAACGACCGTCGGTAAATACGTCGTCAAAGTTTAGATACAGAGACGGAAACAACTGTCGTCGGGAAAACTGGAGGGAAGGAATTTCGCGCAAAATCTCTGACATATAGCGATGACGTAACCATTACCGTCGGTAAAAATTACAGGAATACTTCCCTCAATTAAATAACTTCAGACATTTAGCGACAGAATATGTTCCGTTAGTGAGTTTGGATAAGCGTCTGCTATTTACCGATGGCATGGAGTCTGTCGGTAAACTTGATATCATACTGTCGGTTTGATATGTAATGCTTATTTAGTAGAGGAAGCTAGTACATTTTATTCATATTATTTTAAGTCGCATGTTCACACAAGAGAAAGAAAAGTTCCTCGTAATAACGATGGGTGAGGAACTACTGATGTTGATGGTAACTTATCCATCTTCACTTATCCGGGACGGTCATATGGACGTTCAATAAGAAGAATGTTAACAGACGAAGAAATTGAGGCTGCCCATGGTTACATTTTATTGAACTGTGAAGAGGTTCAACCTTTCGTGCAGTAAGTATCAAGTGATTATTTTGGTTTTGAAATTTAGTACTGTTATTCATAACTGGAATATATAATAATGTTTTTAGATTATACGAGAAATTGTTACGGGAGCTCATGCCTGACAAATCACAGGATGTTATCAATCAAGAAGTTGGGAGACACTTTGCTCGGTGGTTCGAGCAATATGTAAGTTTTCACTTTGAAATATTGAAATGTATCTATATTATCAGATTTAAATGTTCAGATGACATTATACTATTTAATATTATATTTTCTTTTCTGTAGGCCTTAGAAAATTCAATAAACAACAAGTTTATATTTGATCTTACGAAGGGACCTTTGCGAACTGTGAAATCATATCCGGTGTATTTCGTTAATGGATACAGATATGATACAGAATATCATGGTCATAGCATGACAACAATAAATAGTGGAGTTTGCATACAAGGAGAAGTGATAGATTATTATAGCAAAATAATTGAGATACTTAAAATTGAGTATCATTCATTGCCAATAAAGCAAACTGTGATATTTAAATGTGATTGGTTTGATCCAACTCCAAATTTTGGTACAAAAGTGCATAGGCGATACAATCTAGTTGAAATCAACAAGCAAAGAAGATTTAGACATTTTGAACCTTTCTTGTTGGCAATGCAAGCGATCTAAGTTTATTATGTCGCTTTTCCCAGCTTACGACAAGATAAGTCAGATTGGTAGGCTGTTTGCAAAGTTAAACCTAGAGGTGTTTTTTATTCACGTGGAAAAGGAGAACAGAGAGTTGAAAGTGAAGCGTTTCAGGAAGAGACTTATGAAATAAATGCAACTATTGTATATGAGGATAATGAACCTTTGAACGATCCATGTAATGAATATGTTGAAATTTTATCTGGAGATGATGAGGAGGGCCAGAGATCTGAAGAAGAGCCTGAGTTTGATTCAAATTCTTCAGAACAAGAAGATGATTTTGATTTACAATTAAGTGATGATAGCGATTAATTTGTGTTTATAATTGAATATTGTATGAACAAATCAATTATTTCCTTTTCAATGTATTGTATAAATTATTGAAATGAAATTGTAATATTTGTACAAACTTCATTCAAATATTGATTCAGGTTGAAAAATGGCACCAAAGAGAAGACAGAATTTTCCGGAGTAAGATTTAGACCACGATTCGGAGGTTTTTACTGTACAGGTGAAGGATCTGGTAGTTTAGCAGCTAGAGATGATACACCTCCACCCCCTCCACCTATTACACTAGCAGATGAGGCTACACCATCCACCACTCCATCATTTACCACCCATACATCATCCACCTCTCCTTCATCCGCATTAGGGGTAAATAATGCAGATGAAGGAGACGACTGCCAGCCAAGAGCCGAGGGACCCAATGGACGCAAATACATCACAATTGTTAATAATATGTAAGTGAAAATACATGAACCATTATATGTTATAATTAAGTTATAGGTTTAAATTTTAAATATTGTATAAAATTATTTGTTTTTATATTAGGTTTTTTCCATCTGGACCCTGTTCAAGAAACATGACGTCGAAATTCAAGGAGAAGATTGATCCTGAGGGCTATGCATGGAAGAATATCTCTCAGGCGACAAAGGAATTTTACTTTCACGAGTTTGAGGTACGACAGAAATTATTATTTTCTTTTTTAATTAACATTTTATACATTAATTTGATAAATATTATTACATCAAAAGTATTTATTAAATATTTTTCCTTTTATTACAGAAAGACTTTTTTTGGGATTCTCAATTTGATGAGATTATCTATACCATATGGGATTCGAGAGCGCGTACATGTTATCGCGACTTTGTTGGTGCGATATACAGGGCGGTTGTACGACCGCCTTACATTTCTGAAGAAATATGGAGTTGTTGGCTGCAATATTGGACATCACCTGATGCCATGTCCGTTTCACAGCGTAATTCGGCTAACAGACGTGGAGGACCCGAGGGAGAGAGTCTTCTCGTACATACGAGAGGATTTATTACTCACCAAGAGCATGCACAGAGACTTGTAAGTATCTACAATTTAAAGTTATATACTAATCTCTTTTTTTGCTTTATTTTAATTGAATTTGCTGTGTTAAAATGTGTATGCTATACTGGTGCCATATACGGCTGTAGTTTTAGTTTTGTTCTTTGTTTAACAGGGGGTAGATTTCATAAAAATAGAGGAAACTCTGCTGAAATTTTTATAAAATCTATTTAACTTATAATTAACATTTTATTCTTATGCAGGAGAAATCTATGGGCATGAGGCCTACACCTCGTCAGCTATTTCTACACATTCACACTAAGAAGCATGACGGTGTTACATTTGTCAACAATTGTTGTAGAGAACTCAATGTATGTGAAATTTATGATTTAATATTAATAATCCTTAATAAGTATCACTTACTAATTATAAATATTGCTTTCTGATAGGACCAAATAAAACAAAGCATCGAATGACGGTCTCAACAATCTGAAGATGTTGATGACACTGCAACTTATCTTGAAGCAGTGGGTGGTAGGGGCCATCGTAGGAGGATATTCGGCTTAGGTTCATTTGCGAACACTTGTTATTCGCAATCCTCTACGTCCATTACAGCAGCATCTGCTAGGCAGTCTACCACCAGTCAAGTGGAAGCACTTGAGAGCATAGTGCAGACATTGTCGACTCAGTTGCAACAGACGTTGCAACAATCGATGGCACAGCAACAACAGTCGATGCAGTTTATCTCTCAGCTCCGTCAAGAAGTGGATGAGTTGACAACCAAAGCATCCGCCATCTTCAGATCAATATTGTACTTTTGGTCATTTAGTTTGTATTACAAATACTTATTATTTACAATGTAATGTTTTTATTATCAATTAAAATATTTTAACTTTTAATCATTAATCAAAATTTCTATTTCTGCAAATTAAATGTATACTATAAATTTCTAATTATTAAAATTACGCATTAACCATAATTTAAATATAATGACAATATATATTACATTTTAAAAAAAATTAAGAAACACATTTACCGACGGAAAGAAATGTCCATCGGTAAATACAAGACAAATTACCGACGGTGAATGAGCACTTCCACCGCTAAGATAAAATGAATTACCGATGGAAATAAATTTCCGTCAGTTAAGATTTAGCACATATACCGATGGTAAGATTATTACCATAGGTAAATATGCCGACGGTACAACACAATCGTCGCTAAATTGTACCGATGGTCAGGCACAGAGCAAACCGTCAGTATAGTTACCGACATAAAGGTAATATTCTGACGCTAAATTTACTGACGGTAGAAAATTTACCGTCGGTAAAGATACCAACAGAATCTGCTTTGACCGTCGGTAAGTATTAGCTACAGCCGAATCTACGACGCTTTCATCTATCGGCAAATTTCGTCGGTAATATGTTTTACTGACGAAATGTTTGTGTTTTTCGTCGATAATTTCTGTCAAAAAATGACATTTTTCTTGTAGTGTGAAAATGAAGATATGGTGTTGCTGATTAGGGATGATAATTTCGGCTCGACCCGCCCGACCCGGCCCGATTTTCGGGCCGACCATGGTCTGCCCAGGCCAGGTCACGAGCAAGACTAAGGGCCGACCATGATCAACTCGCAGCCGCCCATTTTGACGTCGTTTTGTGTATTCTTTTATTATATATATATATATATATATATATATATGTGTAGGCCGGGCTAGCTCGACTGGGCCACGGACCGACCACGGGCCGGTTGGCTCGTGGGTGGGCCGGGCTGCAGGTCGGCTAATTCCTACCCGCCATGTCAGTGGCCCGGCCTGGCCCATTGCCATCCCTATTGCTGACAAGAAATTTCAATTAGTGACTGAAGAAGGTATAGAAAGATAGACCCGAGTTTAGACATAATTGTGTGAGTTCATCAAACTATAACTTCAAACAGTAAGCAAAAACTCAAAAAAATGATAAGAAGTAAAAGAAGATACAATGTCATGAGTGTTAAGGTTTTGGACATGTGCAAGCAGAATGTGCTAATACTCTTAAAAGGAGAAAAGGGAAATCTTACACCAACACTTGAAGCGAAAACGAATATGAAAGTGAGTATGGCAGTGAAGAAGAAATTGTTAGTCATCAGGCTGTGTTGGTTGCTTTATATAAAGAAAATCTAGTTGCTTGGTTAGTAGCAACCAGTGAAGAAACTAATGATGAAAATATAGATGTTTCAGTATTAAACACTAATTCAGATAGTGACAACGATGACATTAACTCAAAATTTAAAAAGGAAGATGTATGTAAGGCCTATGAACTGATGTATAGCAAATGAGTGAAGATGTGTATGCAAAATGAGAATTTTAAAAGGGAGAATTCTACCATGAAAGATGTCGTTCAAGATTTAGAGACGATATTATTATCAACAATAGATGAACTTGATAAAACCAAGCTAAAGCTGATCAATACAAAGAAAGTAATAAGAATGTTGAATGGTGGTACCGAGAAGTTAGATAAATTGCTTGAAATTGGCAAAAACAAAGAAGATTTTCAAGGTGTTGGATACAATGGTGAAAGTTCTCAAGTGAATAATGGGCAAAATGGTAACATTAGATTTATTAAAGCAAGACCAAGTAAGCAAAGAGAAATTTCAAAAAGAAGCAGAAAGATCATGCCTACATGTCACTTTGTGGTGTAAAAGGTCTCATAAGGCCAAATTGTTATAAGCTACTACAATTGCTATTCCATAATGCTCAAAACAAAAAATGCAGACATTCTTGGAAGAATTTTCAGTAGCAGAGGACACCAAAGTAGACTTGGGTTAAAAAGAACCAACTGCAAGCACTTATGGCTCTGAAATCAATGCATGGTGCTTCTCATAATGGATGGTATTTTGATAGTGGGTATTCAAGGCATATGACAGGTGAAAGAAATTATTTGATGAATTATCAAAGTTTTATGGATGGTCAAGTCACATTTAGTGATGGGAAGAAAGCAACTACAATTAGTAAAGGCACTCTTTACGTGGATGGATTGCCTCATTTTGAAAATGTGCTTCATATGGATGGTTTAAAAGCTAACTTGGTGAGTATTAGTCAGCTTTGTGATGGTGGGTTGTTAGTCAAGTTTATTAGTGATAAATGTAAGGTGTTAAACAAATAAGGAGATTGTATAGTAAGCAGTAGAAGATCGGCGGATAATTGCTACATGTTGCAGGTTATTACTTCCTACAATCTGGACATATATGATAATATGAATTTATGGCACCAACAGCTTGGCCATGCCAATTATGACCTCATCAACAAGTTGAGCAAATCTAAAGCGGTAAAAGGCTTGACTGTGATGAACAAAGATGATGAGACGATTTGCAGTGCGTGTCAAATGGGAAAATAAACAAGAGCACTACATAAGAAAGGAAGAAATGTTATAACTTCTCGAATACTGGATTTAATATATATAGATTTGGTAAGCCCAACGCAAATGCAACAAGCTAGTGTTGGTGTGATGAGGTATTTCTTGACATGTGTTGATGATTATTTAAGATATACATGGAAAACTTTCTTAAAAGAAAAATTGGATGTATCTGAGGCATTTAGAAGCTTATGTGTGCGGATTCACAACTCATGCTTTGAGCCTCTATTAGCAAGGATAGAAACGTGGTAAAAAATCATGTGGGTCTCTTGTTTAAGGTACGAGATGATTTCTTTCAGGTGGTTAATGTGCGCCAACCTATTCAACAAAATTACACAACGAAAAAGGTAAGTTATATTCCTATCTCATCACCTAAAATTCAGGGCTATTGATGATTTTTGTATTATAGATAAATATGCACATTATATATAAGAAAAATGTTTACAAAAAAAGGTTTCAAAAAGTTAATATCTAGGCTTTATGGGTTTTCTAAAGTACATGTGATTGGTGTGTATGTGGCTTTTCCTTACTTGTTGAATAGTAAACTTGATGTGAAAATAAGGCTCTGATGACTGAGAGTTTTTTTTAAAAATTTGATTTACAGAGTTATGTCGAGAAAATGTTGATCCTTAGCTGGAGACCTATAGGAAGATTCAGTTTTTTCAATTCAGGTTTTCTATGATTTGAGTTTTTTAAGTTTTATTCTAATGGGTGGAAAAACTTGAATGATCATATAAATGGCATGAAAGATGTGTTGGTGATCATGTTTGTTGAGTGATTATCAGTTCTTTTCACTACGTATTACAAGAATCCAAAGTTTTTGTTAATATGGATAAACTAGATGTCGTTCATGAGAGGCAAAAGGCTGAGTAGTTACTGCTAGAGCCAAGCAATACTCATGCAATTATTTTCTATAACCTCAAAAAGGTGTATCCAAGTAAAGGTGGAAACCATGAGAAAGTTGCAGTTAGAGGATTATCTCTTGTTTTACCTCGAGCAGAGTGCTTTTGGTGTGCTTGGTCCAAATGGTGTAAGGAAAACCTCTTTTATTAGTATGATGATTGGTCTCACGAAGCCAACCTCGGGGACAACATATATTCAGAGTTTGGATTTACAGACTCAGGTAGATTGTATTTATACTTGTATAGATGTACGCACATAGCATGAGGAGTGAGTAGTTGTTATTTTATGTTACAGAGACTTAAGATATTTAATTTTGATTTGGACAAGAAGGTGATATCAGTTCATAGTTTACTAAGACATTTTGGATTGAGTGATGAAGAGTTATAATATATTATTCACAAGGACTCCCATGTAATAGGAAGAAATAAAATGGCTAATTTACGTTATGTGATGAGAGCTTTGGACCTACACTTGCAGTTTTTCAATGAAATCAAGAGAGGAATTCATCCATTGTGCTAGTTATTCCATGAGTGATTCTAATAAGGACATTGATGAAGAGTATAGAGCTGCTGTCCATACGAGGAATAAGCTTGACCTTGCTCATGGAATAGGATTTGCATAGAATGCTTTATGTGTGAAGATCTTTGTTCACTTACATGGAACTAGTATAGAATTGCGGGAAAGATTTGATTGTCTTCTCAATGTTGGGGTTTAATTTCTCAAATGTCTGTAGTATGATCATCAAAGCACCAAAGATCATTAATCGAAGCCTATAAATGATAATCGACAAGGTGAACTACCTGCTCCGTGAGATGGGTTGCTCTTTACATGATCTTGTTACTTTTCCAGCATTTTTGTGTTTTGACTTAGAAAAATGCATAAAACCTCGATATAGATTCCAAGAGCTGGTTATGGAAAAGGGTTTGTGTACACTTAAATACTTCGTTGTGAGGTCTTTAAGTACTTCAATACTTACTCAATTTTTGCATGCTCAAAGTGTGTCTCATGTTGATTTTGAGGTCCTTGAGATTGATCGCATTGAAGGCATTTTTTAGGAAGGTATGACTGCTCTTCAACAACTCAAGCAACAAGTTATTCGTTTCACTTTTTCCCATGATTTTTTGTTTGAAGGCAATCCATGGTGTGACATATATCCTTTGATTTTTGCAATTGTGTTTTCAGTGTGCTTCCATGATTAATTAAATGTTCTTATGATGATTTTTGTTACTGTTGTGCGTGGACTTCTTTAGTGGTCAATTAAAAGGTTCACAACACATTTTTGTTGGACGACTCCCTAAGATTATGGTTTAATATGGCTGCACATATAGGGGAGTGTTCTATGACTCAAGTGTTCTTTTATTCCTTGTAATTCTTGATTTAATCACTTGAGATATTATTTTCATCTTTATTCTCATTCATTGTTTCAAAAATCCTCTATTGGGATTAACGTGAGGTGGTCATGCTATTGGGTGTGAAATACTTTCATGAGTGTGAGTAGAGTGAATAGCGTTAAGGATTTAGTGGTGTTGGCTCCGTAATAGCCTTCTATAAGACTATTTTACTTCGTGAAAGTTAATTAATCTAGGTGAGAGCCCTGTAGACGTATGCCGTATTTGCCAAACTACGTTAACAAATTTCTGATGTTGATTTATTTGCTGCACATTTAGTTTTTCTTTTTTTGATTAAATTCTAGAAAAATCGTAGTTGTTAATCTAGTTGCTTTATGATAAACAACCGTCATTTTCAATTTGAAGTAACTGCGGCAAAATCGGGATTTTGCGAAATTACTTCAACCTTGGGGTTTTATAAGAAGGACAAGTAGGAGATGAGTGTTGTTTTCTATTTAAGGAGCCGTAGGTTCACGGGAACAATTAACATCGAGATGTAATCGAAGTACCCATTTAAAGTTAGGCTGGGTTGAGTTTTGTATATTAAGAAGTGAAGTGTCAAGTGTTTAGAGAGTTTTGAGATGTGAAATTAAGTGGACTAATCATTTTCTATTATAATTTTAGTTTTAATATTTTTGAAATTTTTATGATGCTCTTATTTATCTCTTAATTTTTTGTTAATTACATATATTGTAATATGATATTTTTTAAAGTTACAAGTAGACGAGGGAGCTATACTTATTACCTGGATGCTAATGGATGGTAATATGCAAGTATTGATTCGATTAGACAAATTGTAATGATTTGTCATTACAAAATGTATTTCTAATGAAAGAAGATGCTATATATAATTATCGGAATTTAAAATGTTTACAGGCCTTTCTTTTTTTGTCTGTATTCTTTAGGAAAAATTAAGCTTGCTACCTTTTACACTAGACTTATTTGGTTTATTAAATTGGAAAGAATAATTGACATTTAATGTTTAGCAAAATTAGAAATAATCATAATTAAAAGTAAGAAATATTTAATGTGTATCATTAAAATCAAAATTTATTTACTCACTGGTTAATATCTTTTGTCATTATATATTGTCTATCATTAAAATCAAAATTTATTTGGTCATTATTTAAAAGTTGTCTTCTATATTCACCATATATATATATATATATATATATATAAGCTTGCTACCTTTTACACTAGACTTATTAGGTTTATTAAATTGCAAAGAATAATTGACATTTAATGTTTAGCAATATTAGAAATAATCATAATTAAAAGTAAAACATATTTAATGCTTATCATTAAAATCAAATTTTATTTACTCACTGTTTAATATCTTTTGTCATTATATATTGTTTATCATTAAAATCAAATTTTATTTGGTCATTGTTTAAAAGTTTTCTTCTCTATCCGCCATTGCTTAATATCTTTAGTTGGTTCTTCGACATGAACTTATTGTAAATTGTAATTGTTACAAAGCCATTAATCTTTATTATTCTTTTTATTTGAAGTTGTGAGAAAGTCATTGATATTTATTATTCTTTTTATTTGAAGTTTTTATGAAATTATTATTTACTATATGATGAAATTATAATATTTTAAATACTTTATATTGTTTTTAGTTTTATATTTGTATGATGATTAAATGATCTTTTTTATATTAATTGTGGTTATTATATATATGTGAAATATGTGAAAATTATTATTAACAAAAATAAATATTTTTTTTTAATTTTAAATTTCTATTATTATGATTTTTGGAAATATGGTTGGTGTAAAATTATAAATTATATAGCAAAATATATTAAATGATTATTTTGTAATTTTAAAAGTTTTAGGAAATATTTCATAAATTTAAAAAATTACCCAAAACGGTACCCGATATTGACCAGTACCGATATAGCATCGTACCAGAACTAAATTAGGTACATTACTGATATGGTATTCATAGCATTGGTTGTATGGTTATTAGTTTTTTTATTTTTTAAAACTAATATAAATATAAAAAGAATTGATATTTTATTTATTTGATAAAATTCAAGTGGTCTAGTATATTTATTGGTTAAAATGAGATGATTAAATCTTTCTAAATTTTTTTAAAGAAATTAATTAAGACCTTGTTTCCCTTTTTTTCTCCATTTTTTATTTAGTTGCCTTTTTTTTCAGCGTGAATGTCAAAACGAAGGAAATCAATTACTAAATCACTTTTAAGAAAGCCAGTTAGATCTTCATTTTTTTCATATTAATGAGTCTGGAGATATATATGCATTTATATATATATTGATATATACACACAAACAAACAAATATAAACTCTGAGTAAATGTAAGGATGATGGTAATATAATAATGTGCGACCCATTTCCAATTTTAATTTAGAATTCTAGAGTGTTTGGTGCGTCTTAAGCTGCTGTAAGACCCAGGTCTATTTTTAATTCAGAATGTCACATCAACAAATGTGCTCCCCAGTTATGATGTAAATTAAAAAAATTCACGTTGGCATTTAATTGGCATAGCCTATCCTTCGTTAAATTCTTGTTTAGTTAGGATCCGAATTGAACTTTTTGTAAATATTAGGGTTTAATATAAGCGCAGCCGAAAGAGTAATTTAGCTCCTAACGTTTACACTGAAATTTAAGTTGAATCCTAATGTTTCAAAACATTCAACCTGAATCCTAACATTTTAAAAACGTTTAAATCAAACCTTAATTGGATGGAAAAACTGATGGAGTTGGCTCCATTAGTTACATGCCATATGGAAAAAATTTTCCTGCTTTGTATTTTTTAAAGAATTTTAACTACAGTGGAACCCACATTGATGATGTGTATCATGTTTATTTAAAATGGAAGTAAGTTCCACTTTAATTTAAATTGTGTGCTTGGTACCTTGAATTTTAATGAACATGGGTCCCACTTCATCTAAAATTTATAAAAATTTTAGCAGAATTTTATCTATTTTTATGATATTTGCCCTCTATTGAACAAAGAAAGTAACTCAACAATACAGTCATATATGGCACCAGACATTTATAACATTATCATATGTTTGTTGGTAGAATTACGTTCTAAAATGGACATTGCCTTGAGTGATGTCCAATACTGCTGGCAACGACTCCATATTTGTTCAGAAATATAAGGCGGCCGTACACTATTCTTGTGTATTGCACCAACAAAGTCTCAGATAATATGTACATACTCGTCTCTCCTATACTTTATAAATGACCGCGTCAAATTCAGAATCCAAAAAAAATCTTTTTGAAACAAAAGGAAAAGCATACGATAAGTACTTATAATGTAATATTTATCTAAGAAACGTGTAAAAATCATTTTAAAATAAAAAAATATTTTTGTACCTCAAACTCCTTAAAATAAAATTCCGTTTTCGCCTAAGAGATATTTTTCTATATATAACCCTCGAGATCAATCTTCTCATTGAATTTGGACGTCATGTTTCTTGAACACGGTCCAAATGGAATCAACATAATATTAAAGTAATTAATTTTATACCATTTTTAAAATTTAAACATATAACTTAATTATAAACATACAGTGTTTCATGTATTTTCACTTACAAATTGTTGACAATTGTGATGTAAGTTCTTCTATTAGCTCCCTCAGCTCTAGGCTAGAGGTTGCCTCCTTCATCCGCATCATTTACCCTTGATATCTCTGTCCGTATAGGGGTAGTGGTAGTGTAGCAGTAAGTACGGAAGATGATGCCTTATCTGCAAGTGTAGTAGCTGAAGGTACAACATTTGATTCGTTTGCAGCTGCAGAATGTGATGCTTCACCTGGACAGTAACTGACTCCAAATTATGGTCTGAAACTTGGTCGCATTATATCGTGTTTTCTCTTTGGTGGCATATTTCAACCTGAAATTCATATTTGATTAAATATTCCCGAAATATAACAATTTCAATTCAATATTTCACACAATATATTGATAATTCAATAATTGATTTATTAAATATAATATTCTATTACAAACACATTAATTGCTATTAGCACTTACCGATAACACAAAATAACCGTCAGTATATTCACCGACGGTAACACAAATTGTTCGTCGGTAAATTTGCGACAAAAATATGTGGTTCGTCGCAAACTATTACCTACTGCTGTTTCTCTGATGCCTTTGTTCATTGGTAAATTATGTCGTTAACTTAGCTTACCGATGGAATGTGTAGGTTTTTCGTCAGTAATTTCCATCGCTAAACTTCATTTTTCTTGTATTGTTTGTAAATCCTTATTTAAACTTAGTGGATTTGCTTGTTGATTTAGCCTGTGATTTTTTTCCTATATATTGAAGGTTTTCATTTAAATCTCAATGTTTGCTTCTTTATTAAATTTTTATTCTCATACTAATGTTTGTTGATTAAACTTTAAGAGTGTGTTAACATTGCTCTTTGTTTGATCTTTTAGAGAGTTATGTTTTTTATCTTCCAATAAGTGGTATTAGAGCCATTGTGATGGAAGATGGAAATATCTTTATGCTAAAGTTGACATCAATAAGCTACTCTATTTAGAGGCCCATAATGAAGGACTTTCTGTATTACAAGGATCTTTTCAATCTTATTGATGTGGATAAAGGTGTGAAGGTTGATATTTCTTTAAAACTTGAAAAGATGTCAGATGGAGAATGGGAGAAGATGAAGTGGAAAACTCTAGGCACAAGTCGACAATGGATTGATAGTAGTATATTCAACCTCGTGTTTCAAGAAATTGATTCTTTTGAGTTGTGAAAAGGCTAGAAGTGCTCTATGAAAGGAAGACTGCCATAATAAGGCCTCTTTGATTAAAAGGCTTATAAACTTGAAGTTGAAAGCTGGAAAATTTGTTTCAGAACATCTAAGTAATTTTTTAATTAACAAACTTACAACAATGAAGATCATTCTTAATGACAAACTTCAAGCTTTGTTTTTGTTGAGTTCACCATCAGAAAGCTAGGAGATGCTGGTGATGACGATTAGCAATTCATCTCCTAAAGATGTGCTCTTTTTGAATGTAATTAAAGAGAGTATGTTCAATAAAGAAATCAGAAGAAAAGAGATAGGAGTTGATAACGTGCAAGCTTTTGTGGCAGAAAGTAGGGGAGGGAGCAAGAGAAGGGGTACCAAATGGCTTGGCAAGTCTAAGAACTAATCAAAGTTTTAAGGTGACAAAAAGGTGAAGACATGCCACTATTGTGACAAGCCAGGACACGTTAAGAGGTTTTGCTACAAGTGAATGAGGGATAAAAAAAGGCAAGTTCATCATAATGATAGAGATGAAAAGAGTACAACCCTAACTACTTTAAGCGCGGTTGATTAATGAAAGCTTTAAATCATTGTGTTCCAAAAGTGGAGTACTTCTTAAACTATGAGAGTATATACTTTGGGAGCGTAAAGATAGGTAATCAAAGTTTCGCTAAAATTATTGGTATGGGTGATATCTGAGTTTAAACAAATGTTAAATGCTTATTGACCTTGAGAGATGTATGACACATCTCAGATTTAAGGCTAAATCTATTATCAACAAATGTGTCATATTGAGAAGGATTTAAGCACATTTTCGAGGATAGGAAGTGAAAACTGTCTAAGGGAGCAATGATTGTTGCTCGAGGAGAGCTATGTTGCACATTGTACAAGATACACTTAAAGGTATGTAGTCAGGGAGAAACATATATAGTCTAAGAAAAAACTTTTCCAGATTTTGGCATCAATGGTTAGGGAATATGAGTGAGAAGGGATTAAAGTTATTGGGTGGTAAATCTCTCAACACAGTCAAGAACACTTTACCCTTAATCTTTATGATCATTTTTTGAAAGGAAAGCAACATTGAGTCTTTTTTAAAAGACGATCTATAAGGAAGTCAAAGCTATTGAAGCTAGTGCATGTATATGTTTGTGGCCCAATTGAGGGGGAGTCACTGGGAGATAACAAAATTTTTGTTATAATCATTGATGATACTTCGAGAAAGACTTAGGTGTACATGTTGAAAGCAAAGAATTAAGTATTTTTCATGTCATGGTAGAAAAGGAAGTTGAGAGCAAGTTGAAGTGCCTGAAAACAGATAATGGAGGTGAGTATACTTTTAAGTTGTTTGAAGATTACTGTACATTGCATGACATTAGACATGAAAGACAAAACCTGGTACTTTATAGTATAATGGTGTTACTGAGAGGATGAACAAAACTATTGTGGAGAAGGTTCGTAGCATGCTAAGAATGTCTATATTGCAAAAGATTTTTTGGGGTAAAGCAATCAGAACTATATTCTATTTGATCAATCGAGCTCTATCAGTTCCATTAAATTTTAAGATTCTTAAGAGACGTGGACTGGTAAAGATCACACATATTATCATTTGAGAGTTTTTGATTGTAAGGTATTTAAACACATACCCAAGGATTAGAGACAAAAGCTTGACTCAAAGGCAATACCTTGCATCTTTATTGACCATACTAGTGATTAGTTTTACTTTAGACTCTATAAACTAGAGAAGAAAAAGGTGGTTAGAAGCAGGGATATGGTATTCTACGAGCACGAGAGAGCTGTTGATCATTTGAGAGGAGATAAGGTTACTTAAAATAGCTCATCTTATGATGTAGTTAACTCTTCTCCAATTTCTCCCACTACTGAGCAGTCTATAGGTGGAGGAGATGAAGCATGTGATCAAATACACATTGATGGTGATCATGTACAAGCTAATATTGATAAGCTACATGAACCACATTCGAACATTGCTGAAGATGAAACTACTGAGGATGATAAGCAGGGGGAGAAACCACATCCAATAGCTAATAATATATAGCTTCAAAGGTCAATAAAGGAGAAAATTCATCTACAAGATATCTGAGTTCATAATATTTGTTAGTTACTACTGAGGGGGAGCCTGAAAATGTGCAAAAAGTTGCATCTTTTAATGAAAAAGATCTCTGGCTCATAGCTATGAAGGAAGAGATGAACTCTCTGAAGAAGAATGATTACAAACTTCCAAAAGACAAAAACGCACTGAAGAATTAATGGGTGGTTCAGTTAAAAAAAGGGTATAGATTTGATGAAATCTTCTTGCCAGTGGTTAAGAAGACTTTAATTCATACAGTTTTGGGTTTGACTGCCTGTTGAGATCTTGAACTTGAATAGTTAGATGTTAAAACAACCTTCTTGCATGGAGATCTAAACGAGGAGATATACATGGAGCAGCCAGAATGCTTCAAAACTAAAGGCAAGGAGAGTCTAGTATGCAAGTTGAAGAAAATCTTATATGGGATAAGCTCCAAGGTGGTGGTATCAGAAGTTCAATTCCTTTATGACAGAGCATGGTTATAAGAGAACTTATGCTAGTACTTGTGTATATTTCGAGAAGCTCGCAGGTGAGAAACTTCATCATGCTTCTTCTATATGTTGATGATGTGCTAATTGTGGGTCAAAATATTAGAAGAATCTAAAAGTTGAAGGAGGATATGTGTAAATCTTTTGATATGAAAGATTTGGGACTTGTAAAGAAAATTTTAGGCATGGAGATAACTCAGGACAAGAAAAGTAAGACATTGTAGTTGTGATAGGAAAGGTATATTGAATGAGTGCTAAAAAGGTTCAATATGATGCATGTCAAGCTAGTTAACATGCCACTGATACCTCACTTTAAGCTGAGCAAGCGTATATGTCCCTCAACTAAAAAGGAGAAAGATGACATGTCTTCTGTTCGATACTTATCTGCAATAGGGTCTTTAATGTACGTTATGGTGTGTACAAGACCAGATATTGCACATGCTGAAGTAGAAGCTAGTAAAGAGATTCTTTGGTTGAAAAGATTCCTTCAAAAGTTGGATGTGAATCAAAAAGACTATATAGTATTTTGTGATACTCAAAATAATATTGACTTGAGCAAAAATACTATGTATCATTCCTGCACAAAGCATATAAATGTCAGATATCATAGGTTGAGATCTGTGATTAAGGAGCAATAATTGATATTGAAGAACATTCATACGAATGTGAATGGTGTTGATATATTGACTAAAGCAGTTCTCAGAAGCAAATATGAACTTTGAAGTAAGCTTATTGGGATGTCTCTCAAGTAGCTATTGAAGCATAACATGTCTTCCCCATAATTGGGCTAGAGGGGAAGATTTTTGAGTTTCCAACACTATTTTGAGACCTTTGGTAATTAGTAATGCTTCTATAATTTGTAGGATTGACGAACGAGTGAAGACATGACGAAAGATGGTTGAATGAAGTTCTTTTGAGGGAGACGAGGTCGCGTAGGGTGCTAAACGCCTGTGTCCTTAACTTAGACTACATGTGGATCAACCGTGTAAGTCTCTGAAAGCCTGTGAAGAAAGGAGTGAAGGGCAAAAACATACAAATTCGTATACACGCTCGTGTTCATGACATATACGACCGTGTATGATGATCATGTTACTTTTTGTAACTGTATATATCTGTGACTTAAGCACGTTAAAAGAGACACAATCACTTGCATAGTTGTGTATGTGATCCTGTATAATGTAGAAAAACTATTATGATATAAAAGAGGACAAGATGTAGGTTGGAGTATAAAGTAAAGGCCAAAACACCAAAATGGGAAGAAAAATAGAGAGAGCATGTAGTATAAGATTCTCATCTTTTTTGTTGTTTTTGTGATTGGTTTGAGAGTTTGTTAAATGACATATCAACTTTGAGGATGTGCTTGTTTAGTGAGTATGAAAAAAGAGGAATGGGTATGGAATGAAAGATTGAGTTTTGTAACGAACTATGATTATAGAGTAATTATTTTGATTACCCATTTTTTGGTAATACCTCATTCCTCTCCTAATCTAGAAGAATGGGTATCATTGTTATGTAAGGGTGTACTTATTATAATTAATTAAAATATAATTATTAATTAACTAAAATATTGTAATTAGTTAATTAATTACAATATAATTAATTAAAATATTATTAATAATTAATTAACTACAATATAATTAATTAAAATATAATT
>JAOQMS010000179.1:37540334-37550983 GCA_027563885.1 Erythroxylum longipes | reverse complement strand
TAACACTAAAATCCTTTACAATGAAAAAAATTTAATCGTCATAATTATTAATTTAAACAATAATAAATTTAATCATCGTAAGGAATTTAATTAAAAAGTGATAAATAAATTTAAAATTTAAATTTATAATATAAATAAATTTAATAATTATAAAATGTATTTAATATAAATTAATAAATTTAATTTATAATAGCTATATATACTTCAGCAGAAATATAATCATAATAATAATAGTTAAAAATAATAACAAAAACAACATTAATAAGATATGCGCCTATATCCCTCTTCGACTCGGTTACGTGACTTCTTAATTAGAACAGTAAATTAAAAATGTGAGTTGTCCCTACAATTTTTAAACCAACAATAATATATCGCATGCGGCACAGAATTAATACAGCGGTAATGGAACAGAAGAACTCAGTCCATAGTTACGAGTCCACCGACACAAAAAGCTTAAACACGTGATAGATCCATCAAAGATTCTGCGGTAACTGTGGTCGACGAGGAAATTAATGCCTTGTCAGAACAGCAGGACCAAAATGAATGCTGTAAGGACCCACCTCAAACTATAATAATAGTAAGCTCTTACCACGAACTAGTGCGTGGCTGTGTGAGCTCATGATAATGTTAATGTAGCAGGTGCAAGCCAGCTGCGTCCCACACGCAGCGACAACCTGTCAATTCTGTGTATTATATTATCAGAAATGTGAGTCATGACAGAGAAGCATCTCTTCGTCATAAATTTGGGATTATCTACACGTAACTATTAATTATTAATTGATTCTATCGGTTATTAACTAATAATTGATTTGATCAGTTGATTATATTAACTATTAGTTATTAAATCAACTATTTGTTATTTGATGTTTGATAAAATTAGTTATTTAATATTAACTGTTTATGTATAAAATAACTTATAAAGACATGGTTTTAAAATATATAATGATATGAATATTATATATCTTAGTATTTTGTTGAATATTTTTATAAGAATTTAGATTTTAGATATTAAATTTTACAAAAATTAAGTTTATAACTCTAATAAAAAATATAGAACATATAATAATAATAATAATAATAATAATAATAATTTTATTTCTTTAAAAAACATTGATTTATTATTTCTTTGAAATGTCTCAAAATCATTTTTTGAAAAAGGATGCATGACTTTTAATTTAAATAATATAAAATCCTATTCAAATTTTATTATTTGTGTCATTATCCTGGACAAGAAGTGTACACAGGAGATAAATTAGTCCATTATTGGCATGAGGTTACAATGATTATTTCCTATTTTTTGTTAAGCAGACAGATAAAAACGCATACCCTTATCACAACATCTCTTCCTAAGTTTGCTTACTTTCCAATGGTAAAATGGTTGTATCCTTATTGAGTTTGGGGTAGTCAGCTGATTACCTCAAACGTTAGGGTAAAGTAGTTTCTTGATTTTTGACTGATTGGGTTGAATCAGCTAACCTAACCAGCTAAATACTAAACAAATTTAATGACTGATTGATTGAGTCAAACAGTTAATTTTGATCAATCAGTTAATTTTTAGCTGATCAGCTATCATCCAAACAAGGTCAAAAAGTACGTATAATTAAAATTTTGTTATATATTTGTAAATTATTTTAACACGGATAAGACTAAACATTAGATGGGTATTTTTTTGTTGCATTGGAAACTGTGATGGATATATTAAATAAGGAGTTATAATAATCCGAGCTTTGATATCACTATAAATTTTAAATTTTAAATTTGAGCCTATATTTATCTCCTTCTTAAAAGATATTTTGTAAAGCAAAAATTACCGTATATTTATAAATTATTTTAAAATTGCTCAATAATGTGGATTCTTAACACTTCACATCCCTCGGCAATGTTAAATGCATCCCAAAAGTAAGACAACCTGTCACTTCTGTATATTATATTATAAAAAATGTGACTCTTGATAGAGAAGCACCTCTTCAATCTTTCTGCAATTATTGTTTGCCAATCCGTTTAATGCGAATGAATCACAATCACTGTCTGCAGCTACGTTGCAATCTAATTTACCTCACAAACATTGATTTCTGTTGTTGCAGTCTAATTTACCTTGCAAACTATTGGTCAAAGGCTGTTTGATCGACACTGCAAGATTTTCTTTGTTCAAATTGATGTTTTATATGAACTGGAGTAGTCTCTTTTGATTGATTCATCTAGCATTGTAAAAGGTATTCAGATACAACAATCTCATCCGGTCTATCTTTTCTTAGTTCCAACTTAATAGGGTTAACTTGGCAGTTTTTCACTCTTAATTTTCCAATACTTCATGAAATATGCAGTTGACACGAGCTCTATTGATGTTTTGATAGTTTTAATTATTTTATTAGTAAAATATTGTTTTATTCTTAAGTTTTCATCTTTTTAAGTTTTTGTTATTTTTTGTAGTCACTTGACAACAACTTTTGTCAGTTTGAAAACATTATTTCATATTTTTATTGAATTTTCTTTGATTCTTCAAAGAGTTTCGTAAAAATATTTTAAAAATCGAACGTTGTAGGCTGAATTGGCAATTGACCGAACCATAATAAAGGATCGTGTTATCAATGAATTTGGTAATCCTTCATTGTAGAATTGCAACTTAAAATAGAGATCTGACCGACCGGTGGTAAGCTCTTAATGTACTATTGCAACTTAAATTAGAGATCTGACCGACTGGTGGTAAGCTCTTAATGTACTATGTTCCCTTTTATTCCTTTGCCTCAACTCAATTAATTGGAATGGAAGCAAGATATTAATATAATGACAAGGTGTTAAAATTGAGCCAAGATTTTAAGATAATGGCTTAAATATGCATTTTCAATCCCTGTAATTTACAACGTTACCAGCAACTTACAGTTCTAATTTTAGATCTATTCCTGAGTGTTAGCAAGAGATATTGTCGGGCTTCCTATTTCAAGTATTTTTCTTCGCGACTTTAGAAGAAGTTGGTGAATAGCCATGTTAGTAAAAGGTTGAAACTTTTGTTTAGTTACTGAATATGGAAATGGAAGGAAAGGTAATCCGATATTTAGTTTAGCATAATAGACAGTCATTACAAATTGGAATCACTAGAACATGAATACATGATCAACAAAAAGTCCCAAATTCTTAGTTGAAACTCTTTAATACTTCTCTGCTTCTTGACATTAAATTGGTGGATATTAGGTTTGATCAAGTAAAAAATTGTGCAGGTTTTTTTCTCAAAGCCATAAGTTGAAGCATGGCATGCTCTTAGAACATTCAGAAACCCTTTGTTATTGGGGAGAAGTTTGGAACTGCTGGTTAGAGAATGGAGTTATTGGCTTAACAAACTTCTGTTCAAGTTTTGTATAAATTTAACATTGAACTCGGCGGTTCAATGTAGGCGGAGGTTAAAACACATTATCATCCCATAAAGGTTTAAATCAAAGAGAATATGATCTCAAATAATTATTTTTTAAGAGTAACAAAATAGGAAATAATAAAATTAGAATGAATTTTAATTTTAAATAGTAAAAATAAGAGATAAAAAAGAATGTGATATTATTATAATATTATCAAGATATTATTAAGATGTTGATTTTGATCAAAATATTATTATCAAAATCATATGTTACGGGTGGTTTTTTATATTTAATTTTCTTAATAATTATTTTGTTGACACTATATCAAGTAAAGCAAGATTTTTGTAATTCTCTATTTTTATTCTTATTATAAAATTATTTATAATTATTTAAAAATTAATAATTTTATAAATTTATTTAGAAAATACATATTGATTAATTATTTACAAATTTAATCATATAATAATTAAATATAAATAAAAAAATTCATTATTTTTCCTACCAAATACTAACACCACTATTAATTGTTTAATCTGATTACATAATCAATAATTCTAATTTTATGCCAATTCTACTTTCATTCTTAATTTTATTTTTTATTCAATTACTAGGATTATTTCTTATTCATTTAACAAAATACTATTATGTCTAAAGTTTAAAATTTTCATCTTATTTTTCGTATTTAGCAAAATAATATTGTTTTATTACATTAATAAGACCTAAATTTTAAAGTTAATCTTTTAAGCCCGAGTTCGACACTCAAATAAAATTGATTGATTCATAACTCTTGCTTTCTCAAGGGTGATGCATTTGGCATCTTAGCTCATGAAACCGCAAGGTTTACAATGCTACTTTACGCCGAGAGATATCATATTCCATCGTCTACCGAGACAAAAAGCCTTAAACACTTGATAGATCCATTTTTCCAAACTATCAAAGATTCTGCGTAACTGTGTCGGTCGATCAGGAAATTAATGCCTTGTCAGGCATCACTACTGAATGCTGTAAGGACCCCGCCTCAAACTATAATAATAGTAAGCTCTTACGGTCTTACCACTTAGTAGTGTGCGGCCGTGTGAGCTCATGGTAATTTTAACGTACCAGGTACAAGCCAGCTGCATCCCAATTTCCAAAAGCAGCGACGACCTGTCAATTCTGTGTATTATATTACCAGAAATGTGACTCATGACAGAGAAACATCTCTTCATCATAAATTTGGGTTTATTTACACGTAAAAAAGTACTTATAACTGAAATTTTGTTATATATTTATAAGACTAAACATGTGATGGATATATTAAGTAAGGGGCTACAAATGGCCGAGCGCTGCCCAAAATTATTAAGACAAGTTTAATAATTATGGATTTATAATATTTGAGCCTATAAAAAGAGAAACAAAATTTTTTGTCAAATTTTTATAATATTTTATTCTGTTCTAAAAATTTTAGTCATTTATTTATGTAAATTTTGTATTTATTTATACGAGATTCACGTAAAACTTACATAAATAAATAGCTAAAATATAAGAGACAGAATCAAATTTCGTAAAATTAGATAAAAGATTCATGCTCATAAAAAGGTACTTATATTTGAAAAAAATTACCATATATTTATAAATTATTTTAAAATTGCTCAATAATATGGATTCTTGGCACTTCACGTCCCTCCGCAATTATTGTCTGCCAATCTTCGCAAGACAACAGCCACCAACTCCTGTTACAACCACTTGTCCTTTGGAAGAATAGAGCACCTGTTTATAATTTGAACTTCAAATCCAAGGTCAAAAACATTGTAAGATCACAAGGTTATGCAATTTTCTCTCCTGTCATTTTTGCCATTTCAGAAATCAAACATATCCAAAAAAGACATCTCCACTCATCACTCTTTAAAGACTTGTAATTTTAAAGTCAATAACATTCGTGTGTTTTACACGTTTTAATTATTAAATTTTTACGCGCTGCCTTTGCTAAGTTACTGTGTTAATTAATTTTTAACCCGGATAACAACTAACCCAATTTTTATAATTAACACATTTTTTATTAGACTTCGTAAAATAAATCAACTTCTCAACTTTGGTATATTTAATAACAACAATCCAATATAGAGCTTATTAAAACATGTGAATAACTCAATTAAAGACTTTATTCATGCATTAATTTCAAGTCTTTTAATTGATTCATTTAAAATTTTGTTAAAATTTTTTTAATTAAATTATTTTGCACTTAAGTTTATTCAAGGCTAATAAAAATTACAAGATTTTAATCCATTGAGGTGCGATATTTGATAAAATTATCTGATGAAATGAACAGAAATTTTGAATAAATTTAAGATATAATATAACTTATGCATAAATGAAATAAAAGGATGTCATGATAATGTATTATTTGTTTCATTATGTTAAAACTATTGAATAACTAAGCAAGATAATAAGATAATGAACTCTTACTGCTTATGCTTCTTTGCATTTTTAATGAATGATGTAATTGAGGTTAGTGAGTTAAATAATATTGACCTTTTCTTTCATAACATATTCATAATAATATAAATTATATGTTTTAAATAAATCATTTAGTAAATTAATAATTCTTAATGAATTCAAATTAATTATTATTTATAGGTTAGATATATTTCTAATCTCAATCTACTCTCTATTAAACTTAAATTTAAATTAAATTATTTTTAGGAGGTAAGGAGAAGTCCACCTAACTTATTATCAATTCCTAACGTCAGCTTTTGCAGTTCGAAGCAGACACAGTACAGTCTACAAAGTGAATCAAGAGCATCCATTTCACTTTTTCTTGGCAAGTTGGCTACTTTCTAAATACATGACTTTTCCATACTTGGTTTACTGTTTTACCATTTATGTTTTGTCTGCTTTGGTTATTATATTTGTAAATAAAAAATTCATATAAATTTAAACACTACACGCAAAATATAATACGAGACATTATTTGAAACCATATTATTTATTAACTCTTTAAAATCAACAAGCGAATGTGTATTTATTTAATAAAACATAATTTTAGAAAAATTTAATCATATTATTTCACTATAAGTCATCATCATGATGTTAAACCTACAGGGACAGCACAGCTGCGGGTTGGAGCACCCGTTTTCATTAAGGTATTTCAATCACGTACAGCGGTACAGGTCCATATATTTGTGTAAATTTTACGTAAATATGTGGATGAGAATTAGACAGAATATGATAAAAACTGATCACCTTAAGACAGCGAAGCATCTCCTCACACTTCTCTGCAATTATTGTTTGGCAATCAGTTAATGGACAATCACTTACTGCTACATTGCCGTTCCATGCTTCCTTCTGGTCCAGAAGCTTCGTTTGCTCTTGAGCTGTCGTCCAAGTTTTTCTGTTTGTGCTCTTGATACATTGGGTCTAAGCTTTCTTATTGTTTACTCGTTGCGTCGTTAAGTGATTTTGCTTTGTTTACTCATCACGTCGCCATTTTTTGGTCTCACCTTTGATGTTGGAGAGTTAAGAGTATGCTTATTTTTAATTTTTCAACAAAGGAAAGACATACGATACGGATAAGACGAGAAACTTATTGGCGGCCAAGATTTTGAACACGCTTGCCTACAGAGCAGACCACTCCCTATATCCTCCAAATATGTTTCCTAGTCAACCAATGACACAAAGTAAAAGTTTTTGCTACAAAATTAGATTCACAATTACAAACTTGTGATTTCAAAATTTGCACCAATGATGGTACAAAAGACGGTTAAAAATATTCAAAGAAATTGACTAATCTTGTTTAGCATTGTGGACCAAGCAAACAATTATTTCTCAGGCCTTTTATATTGGACTGTATTTTAACTTCCATAAGTCAAATGTAATGTATAACCTTATACTCAAATGTAAATGCAACAATGCAGGAACATCGGATCATCCTTGTCAAAAGTTAAAAAAATATAAAAGTATGTATGGGCGAAGATACGAGATATAATTTATAATTGAATTGTGGATTAAAAACCTGCAAGTAATTAAGAAACTTTATAGTCTATCCTAAACTTGGAGATTACACTAAAAAGAACAAAAACAGAAGAACAAGAAAAAGGAAAAGCAGAAGACATAAGAAAGTGGATAAGAATAATCAACTGCAAGAGCTGAGCACTCTTGAGATCATTTAGAAGCGCGTCACGCAAATTATAAGGTAGAATCTGCAAAACAACCATGGAGAGGATAACAGATACTTCGTTTTAGTTAACCAATTCTTATCTTATTTTATTACCGAATTGGAACATATTTAGTGGCACAAACAAACTGGTGCTTGGAGATTCTATATATATAGTTAAAAATAAATTGCACCGAATTGGAACATATTTAGTGGCACGGAGAAACTGGTGCCCGTAGATTCTCAATCTTCCACAGGAACTTAGTCTAGGGTTTAGATCTTCTATTCTGCTAACGCTGTGCCAACTCTGTATCGTGTGCGATACGTCGTCATTTTGTTAAAAAAATCGGGAATAACTCATATTCTCACTCCAATGTATTAAGTACAAAGCCACACAGCCGAGCCAAAGATGAGGCATAGGCGCATAGTATAGCTGTTGTTTTAATTTTAATTATATTACTTAATATTATTTTAATTATAAATTAAATTCCTTATTGTTATTATTTTTTAAATTTATTTGGAATATTATTATTATAATATTCCAAATAAATTATTATTAATTTAATTATTGTTACAATAAATAATTTCACCATTCTTATTAATTTTGTTTTTGTTTGTATTATTTACTATTATTACTATTATATTTCTGTTGAAGTATATATAGCTATTATATATTAAATTTATTAATTTTTATTAAATTTATTATTATTATTATTACTATTAAATTCCTTACGATGATTAAACATATTATTCTTTAAATTAATAATTATTACTATTAAATTTCTAGTTCCTGTTAATAGGATAATATTATTATTAAATTTTTTCATTGTAATCGATTTTATTGTTACATTTATTTGTATAATTATAATAAAATTATTTATGATTAATAATTATCTTCTTATAATTAGTTAATATATAATAATGGTGAATAATCACGGGCGTGACTAATTTGTGTCACGCTCGTGAGTTTTTCACTTCTGATTTTTTTAAAACTTCTACTATTCCAGTTTCAACTTTTTTTACGATGAGTATGAAAATGTTATTTTATCCTCATTAATCATTATTATTATTAAGAACAACATTATAGTAATAATAATAATTTAATTATATTATTTAATATAGTTAATATTAAAGAAATTTATTAATAATAAGAATATTAGTTAGTTGGTAATTATCATAATTCAAAACAATTAAATAAAAGAATAATTTAAGAAAAATATTTGTAATTAATAATTAGATAATTTATAATATTAAGAAGGAATAAAAAATTAGCAATAAGAATAATAAATGTTAAAATAATTTATAACATAACAAATTATATATTATTTAATAATAATAATATTATTATTATTATTTATTATTATATTATTAATTATTATATTAATATTAACAACAACAACAACAACAACAACAATAATAATAGTTGTTAACAGTAAGTAGGAAATTAATAATAATAATTAATAAGTATAAGAATATTATTAATTCGTTTGTACATTTTATCCATTTACGATGTATACAATAATACTAATTATTATTATTATTATTATTATTATTATTATTATTATTATTATTTTATGTTAAATTTATTATTATTAATTTATTATTTCTATTATTATTATTATTATTATTATTATTATTATTAATTTTTTATTTCTATTATTATTAGTATTATCATTATTATTAATTATTATAATTATTTATATTCTTATTCTTATTATTCTTATTCTTATTCTTATTATTATTGTTGTTGTTGTTGTTGTTATTGTTATTGTTATTATTGTTATTATTATTATGAAGTTATTTCTATTATTATAGTAAATTTCCTTATTGTTATTATTTTTATTGAAAATCAAATGTTATTTGTACAGCTATAGTTAAATTCTTTATTATTACTATAATGTTGTTCTTAATCTTATTAAATATAATTCTTTAATATTATTAAATGTATTTGTCATTATGTTTATATTTAATATTATAATCGTTATTAATATTATATTTATTCATGAAATTTATTTCTGTTATTATTATAAAACTCCTTATTACTAATAAATTAAGTCTTATTATTTTTAAATTTAGTGTTCTTATTAACTAAATAATTTTAATTATTATTAATTATTAGTATTTCTAATTTCCTACTTCACTATATATACTTATTATTATTAGTTGTATCATTCTGATTTAATTTCTTTATTATTATTATGATTTATTAAAATGAATATAAACATGAAAAGAATTCATGGTGGGACTGTTTGCAATAAATATATAATAATAAAAATGAAATAATATGTTATGAAGTTGACTGGGGAGTTTAACAAATTGTATACTTACGAATTAACTAATATCAAGAAGGGAAAAGGTCGTGTTCGTGCTTTGTCGCGATGGAGAGATTTACTGGAAAATGCAGTCGTCACGATCGCGACCCTTGGTCAAAAGTAGCGTCGTCGCGATCGTTTTATGCGGCGATCGCGACTGTCAATCAGAAGCTGAGTCGTCGCGGTCGTTTTAGGTGGCGATCGCGACGTACAATCAGAAGTTGCGTAGTTTTACTATTAATATGATTATAATAATTTAGTTTTTAATTATTTTACTTATTATTATCCAATATATTGGTTAATAATTTTATTATTATGACTTATTATTATTATGATTATTATCATCATCATTATTATTATTAAATCTTTATTTTTATTAAATTTATTTATTTTTATTATTATGACTATTTTCCTTATCATTATCAATTTTATTAATTAATTTTAGTCCTATTATTGTTATTCATTCCTGATTATAATTAATTTTGTTCTTATTATTATTAAAATTATTATTCTTATTAATTTTAATTGTTTATTATTATTATCATTAATTTGATACCGGAGTATATATACATATTGTTAATAATTTTTTTATTCAACATGTTTATTATTAGGGTTAAAATTATGAAATTCCTTATTATTATTAGGTTTAAAATTATGAAATTCCTTATTATTATTAAATGATTATATAATAATAATTATTATTATTATTATTATTATGAAATTATTATTATTATTATGAACTTATTATTATTATTATTATTATTATTATTATTATTATTATAATTCCTTACAATTATATATTAATTAATTAAATTTATTTCTATTAATTATAATAACATTCCTTATTGTTATTAATTT
>JAOQMS010000179.1:37520541-37531670 GCA_027563885.1 Erythroxylum longipes | reverse complement strand
GGGCTGAACATAATCACAGAATATATCATGGGTATCATATTACCAGGAAGACCAATAGCCAATGTATGTTTCAAAACCTATGGTTATATGAGCATGTCCCAGGCTGTCTCATTTCTCAATGATTTCAAACTCGGGCACTACATGAAAATCCCTCCAAAATCAATGTTCTTGGTTCAGGTAAATATTCCTTTGTCTAGTTTTGCACGCTACACTTTGTTGTCATGAGGAGAAATGTTGATATAGATCCTTTTTTTGTTTATTCTATGTCCATGCCAGTTCATAGGAACAATGCTAGCCGGGACTATCAATCTAGCAGTAGCATGGTGGCTATTGAACTCCATAGAGAACATATGCCAGGATGATTTACTTCCCCCTGACAGTCCTTGGACATGCCCAGGTGATCGAGTCTTCTTTGATGCATCTGTTATATGGGGTTTGGTGGGACCTAAAAGAATCTTTGGATCTCTTGGAAACTATCAAGCCGTGAACTGGTTCTTCCTGGGAGGGGCAATAGGACCAGTTATAGTATGGATGCTGTATAAGGCATTCCCCAAGCAATCTTGGATTCCCCTGATTAACCTCCCGGTTCTCCTAGGATCCACGGCAATGATGCCAGCGGCAACAGCTGTAAATTACAATTCCTGGATAATAGTTGGGACAATTTTCAATTTCTTCATCTTCCGTTACAAAAAGCACCGGTGGCAAAGGTATAACTACATTCTTTCGGCAGCACTGGATGCTGGAGTAGCTTTCATGGCAGTGCTGTTGTACTTCTCAGTAGGCTTGGAAAATAGAAGCTTGACTTGGTGGGGTTCAAATGGTGAACATTGTGATCTAGCAGTTTGTCCAACAGCCAAGGGAATAGCGGTGGATGGCTGTCCGGTTAACTGATGCTCTTATCCTTCTGTTAAATGTCTGTTACAAGAAAATGTTTTATACCAATGATTAGCTGGTTATAAAAATGCAAGATCCACCCTGGTTCATACACATGGAGAAATGGTGGCAAATAATTGTTTCACTTGCATATGTGAAATATGTTATATTTGCATCTCTAATATAGCAATCAAGCAAATCTTTAGAATGATCGGGAAGCAGTGTTTAACATATATTCACATTCTCCTTTCAGAGCACAACAGCATCTTTTCAAGTACTTCAATGAGCAAGGAATAAGATTTTTAATTAAAAAAAAATTTCTCCTCACCAATGGTATTACTATTATTAGTTATTACCACAACTTTAAGCCATGATAAAACAACATATATTGTTGAGAAATACTCAAGAAATTCCCATATTCTAAACATAATGCTGCACCTACAAGCAAGGAATATTAGCTCACTTGAACAAAAATATAGAGACAGAACAGATATGCAACAGGAACAAAGAATGAACATAAAATGTTAAAAGTAATTATGTGATCTATTCTTAGATTTGTTTACAGAGATATGATTTGAGCATTCCGTCAATCATGGTGGCCCATAGCTTGATGTTGACAGGCATTTAAACTGAAATCCACCGATTATACTCATCCATCCTTATTATAAAGGAGCTGGAACTGGATGAGCCACCTCCACCATATGCCTTCATTTTCAGATAGTGAAAAAGAACTCAGGAATTGCTTTCGGATTAGTAAATATAACAATAAACATTTAAACAGGATGCATACCTTCGCAACTTCAGATGTATCAGTGGTACTATCAATAGTCCTCAAGCACATCTTAAGATTATTTCTCTGCCAATAGACAACAGCTCCGATGGGCCTGGCATAATTTAAGCAGCCACTGTAAGACTGAAGGGAAAAGACAAAAAGTTGCAAGTATTTAATCCGAATAAGGTGACACATAATTTGACCGATTAGTAAACTCGACCTAACTTAAACTACTAAAAAACCGGACCACACTGATGCAATGCCTCAAATACCTAAGACCAGCAGTAGAGCTCTTTATGCTAAGTTGTTTTCCAATTTCATCACTTAAGTAGGAGTGGTCATCTGCTCTAACTCCCTGAATCAAGAGGGAAATTCCAGAACTTGATATTGTCCAAAAAATGAGAGAGATTGTAAGACCTATTAAGGATAAAACAAAGACAACCACAGAAAATAACTTCTGATTACCAGGCACTCGCCATAAAATCCTCTACCAAGCCGAACTTTGAAAACTTTGTCCAACAATTTACTAGCAGCATCTTCCCTGGAGGATATGTAAGACTTTCCCTTGGAAATTAGATCTATAGCATTCATCGCAAGTAACTACAAGAAGGAAAAATTACAGAAATATCAGCACTGAGAAGTCGTCTGAAATGATGGTAAGGATGTGAAAGGAAAATCTAAATTCCAAAATGCTTGCAGATTCTTAAAGAATAACAAAACAATAGATGAGTTCAATCCAAATCAACCTCTCCATAAAAATGCGGGTTAGTGATGCAATTCAGCATAGTGCGCTTTTCATTAAGTCCGACATTGAATGCTCTAATATCAGGCAAACTCCATCTTCGAAGGTCTACATCTTCAATGTACTTAAGAACCATCTCGACACTATCCCTATTTTTCAAGTCCAACAATTCATCTGCTTTCCCCTTATCATAACCAAAACAAAAAGATTAAATCTCAATATTTAACACCACACCTCAAAGCCACTGATATCAAACTAAAATCACAACAGGCAACTTACATAACCAGATTTCAGATTAACAAGCTTGCTAGTGAAATGCTCATACACGACGTTAGAGCTACTCCTCTCAACATCAACAAATAATTTAACTTTCTCTGGCAAATCTTCAATAGAAGAAACCATCTTTAAGGCGGACTTTCTATGATCAAAACCTATCACCCTATAGACCGAACAAACCACAACACTACATAAGCTACATTGCCTTGTTGGAAACTGATCGCAACGTATTTGAGCCAAAGAATTTAGCTTACTCGCAGTTAGATTGCCGCGAAATTGCCGAAGCAAACCCAGGCTGGCCAAGAAAATCAAGGAGATAACAACTTGCCAGCCCTTCCATTCGGAAATCCTCAATCCTGAGAACAACCCAGCAGCAAAGTTAACATCTTTTTCTGTTTTCAGGTCTAAAGTACATAGCTTTAAAACATCTTTGATAACCCAAAAAAGCTAGAGAAAGAAAGGGTATGGCAACCAAAAACCTGAGAGGTTCAACAGAAGAGAAAGGCAGAATAACAGAAGGAATACGGCATCGTAAGTGGAAGAGATGAGCAAAGAGGGCAGAGAAAGCTCCCGAGAAAGATGGGTAGTTGTAGAGCACCAAAGTTGCAGTCTTTTCTTCTCTTGCTTTCGCCATGAGTTCCAACGCCGCGTCTGATCGGAACTCTCGAGCTCCGTCGCCGTGGATCGAGGGCGCCGGTGATAAGAGAGCCCTCCACTTTCTTCGAAAGTACAAAGCCATCAAGTACTGTTCACATTATTTTGAACGAAAAGTTAAATACGTAGAGTTTTGACTGTTTAAATTAGAAACTTTTACAAGTGCGAGTGAGTATCAGAGATTGGACTGGACCACAGGGTACGAGTTTTTGAAGTAAAATATGTGTGTCGTGTCAGGAGGGGCACGTGGCTCTGGTATATTTTGTCCTATGCTTAATAAATTAAAACCCCAGACGTGGAAGTTGGATGAGATATTTTCTTCTCTCTTCTTCTCTTTGCCCTTTTATGGTATGTATGCAAGCCAACGTTGGACTTATTTCCGACGACCACTCTTTCTTCAACCCTTTTATTGCCAATTGATTGGTTTTGTTTTCTTCTGGTTCTGTTCACCGTCTTTGTGTTTGATGCGCTGTAGAGATAGGTCCTTAACCGGTGCACTTGTGCATCTTTTTATTGTTCATATTACATCAAGTTTAGGGCTTCATTTCATGTATTGTTTTGCCTTTGCAGGTTTTTCTTGGTCGGTGGTTTCGTGGTTGAGGTGCATAGAAGCCTCTGTGGTTGTGATGCTTCCTTTGGTTTCTGTTCTTAACTACAACGGGTGTTTTGAAGAGCTAAAACATGGTTACTGCATACTCGGGTAAGTTTTTTTGGTGTATACAGTTATGTCAAGTGGTTGCTTACAGTGTTCTCTTAATGGATTATGTAACACAGAAAGATTTGGGCTTTGATTCTTGCTTCATTTTACGTTTTTTCCCGTTCTTTTGCTCTCTTGACGAGGTTGGAATGTCAAAATGGAAAAGGAAGTGATTGAAATAATTTTCAGCTCTTGTATTGAAATTTATTACAGTGTTTCAGAATGGAGGTACGAATGATTTATTTTTTGTCACAGCTGTGAGCCTGTGACAATTGGTGTCCCATATGCTCTATATTTGCTAATTCCAAGCTGCATGCACCAATTTCCAATTGCATTTCGAGATGTTGCCCTAGAGTATGCTCCGTGTTCTGTTTGCTTTTATAATGTTCTTTCTCCATCTGTAGATGATATATTTATCTGGGCAATTTTTTCGTGCAAGGTCATAGATGTTAAACTATTTTACTTTCATCTCTTTTTGGAAATTGATTATTGTCTGCAGACTTGGTTGATTGAGGTGTATTTGATTTGCTTGCATGGACTTACAGTTTGAAGATAGATCTTCTCTCAGATATAAAGATACAAGATAAAACTATTTCATATGTTCTTCATCAAAGGAAAGGAAAAGAAAAACCTCAACAAGTAGTTATTGCTCTTACTTTCATTACTCGCAACTAAATAACACTTCTCATCTATTTTAACAAAACAAATATGCACTTTCTAAAGGTTCAATTTCAGACACTAACATTTTAGAAAATTATGTTTCTTGATAGATATGGGTTCATACATAGAAATCTTCAGATTGTTTTCAGAGTTCCTTTTATATTTTAGAAAGAAAAATAAAAAAGGAGTCGTAGATCTTGGTTTACATGTCAATATGTCCAAGTCTCTAAGTTTCTTTCTTCCTCTTTGAATTGAATCGATGACATTTCTTGATACTCTCCTCATTCTCTGAATAAATTCACTCCAATTAAGTTAAGAGAGCGGAAATAAGGCCAGGGCAACAATATCAACAATATGCTTAATTGAAATAATTGCCCTACGATTTTAATCTATACTTCTAATCTAAGTACAGATCAATACACATTTTGCTAAAGAAAGTGCATATTTGTTTGATTGCAAGTGACATTTGAAATAAATGATAGTGCTAAACATATCTCTTTAACTAAATTGATAGATCTAACTACTAGTGTATGATGTTGAAGTACTTGATGGTTGAATTCAAACTTCATCTCTTGGTAAACATCTAAATGGAGAATACTTTATCATTCGTCTATATAGGTTCTTTCTACCACACATACAATTCTTTTGACATGCAACGAGGTATTAATGCAGTTTGTTGGGGATGGCCACTCTATTATTTGCCTTTTAAACTCTCATATTGCCTTTTAATTTTCTTCACTTAGATAAACAACTTTATTTCTTATTTATACTAATATTTTTCTTAGAACATCAATAAATGTACATGAACAAACTTATGAGGAGCATGTCTGATGTAATGATGTTGCATTAATCTAAATGTCTTTGATTTTTATTATTGATTTCTTGCTGTGAGATAGAAATGTTGAGAGTACATAAAAGCTAAAGTGGATTAGTGCAAGGACCTTTTTCAAATTCTGTCCTTTTGGGTTAGCTTTACAAGTTACAAGCTGGGAAGAAGCACTAGAACTGTGTATGTTACATTCCACAAGTGCATGCATTGAAGAAAGTGTAAGATGTTGAGGGCAGATTTGAATCATGAAAAACTTGTAAAATATGGAAGAAGTATTAGGAAAAGCGTGTAGAAGAAGCTTTTTTCAGGAAGATAAAACATGAGACTTGGGTGGTTTTCATCTTCTTTTATATATGAATATTTTGTTCAGTCGGGTAGGGCAATGAATAAGTGGTTGATGGTTAACATGTTAAATACCACCATGGGTCCCAAATTTCAAGACATGTGGCATGCCTATGGTAGATTGTTCTTGAACTTAACAAATCAGTCTTTTAGACAAGTAAAATTGTTGGATCAAATAGTCTATTCCTATTAGATTGTGGTCTACTAATTATTGAATTGCAAAATTGTTATTTTCAGAAAACATCAACCGAGATTGTAGCGGCTATTCAATGTATTGCATTGATTGTGTTTCTAATAGATAGGAACTTTGAATCTGGAGAAATAACTAGGTTGATTCTTTGATTTTCTTGAACAATCTGTTTTATATGGAATATTTTAGCTAGAATGTAGGCAAAGTATTTTGCCCTTTTCCTGTGTAATTCTAGCTGTTTCAGAATAGGATAAACTTTACTTAAGATTTCAGCATTATATGTTCTGGCACTTCGTCCTATTTTGGATACTTAATTCATCGACTACATGCTGGTAATGAAGCCTAAAGTTCAAGGATTATTTGACACGAGACAAATCTCAAAGTATACATCCAGAAAATTATCTCAAAAGTCTTGTGTTTCTTGACTTTGATCTGATAGGAATAAATAGTATCAAGGACCATAATTTGAAAATTATTATGACTAGGCGCAATTTTGAAAATAATTATTGTGACCTTGATTATACATTTGCTTGGGCTAATTCTATCTGATGGATCCTTCCAGCTCAATGGCAGCTCCTTCTGTTAAGTAACAGAGATTAGGGCCTGTGGACAGAGTAGGCCATGGCTTTTGGTTACTATTCTGTCAAAGTGTGCACGTGTTTACATAAACGCCAAAAGGTGGCTGCAACTTGTGTTATGCTTGTTCTTTTTATCTGCCAATTTCTATGCATTTCTAATACTTCTGTTGCTATCACTTGCCACTATTTGTTGATATTATGAATGCTATTAATATATGACTTGTGAATTGGAAAGTGAAGCGTATAGAATTTCTGTATTTTAAGAAGTCAATCTAATATTTGCAGAAGTATTGAAAATCCTTGTTACAGGGACTTGATGATACACGTGTGACTAGATGTTTCCTCATAATTGTTCTTTGGACTACAAGTAACAGATTGACTCATATGCAACAAAATAATTGATATTTATATGTTTTTGCTGAAGCTTTACATTGGGAAGCAAAATTTTGAATATAATTCTTGCTTTGGACTAATATAAAGTGCTGCTTGAAAGACTCAAAAGATAGAAGCCTCTTTTTTCTCCTCATCACAATGTCTGCCTACTAGCAGTCACAGGAGTAATGCTTGAGTGCACGTACTTGAAATATAGAAATCGTGAATTGGTGAAAGCCTCAACTATCATCCTTTATCTGCTGAGTACACTGAACTGGCCTTTGTGCATAGAGTTCATCTGTGAAGATCGTTTCTGATCCTGACAATGATGAATTATGAACGATGTGCATCTTTAGTGAAAATCAGATACTGTTCATTCGGCCGTTGTTTCTTGCCAAAAGGCATAGTATAATGTTTAGGATGATGTAAGTTGAAAACTTGTGATTGTATATTAAATCCTTATTCTTAGTTTAAGGTGTCAAACAAAGAATTCTTGTTACGTTTGTTTTTTGGTGTGGCAGGTATTGTTGTCTCCATACGATTAATGTGGAGACAACAATAAACAACTCAAGTTTTACATGGATGAATAATGGCATATTTTCTGGTGTATAACTTTACCACTTTGACGTAAATAACTCAAGTTTAAAATTCTAATGAACATATGGATGCAGGTTCCTTATGTCTGCTACAAGATTAGTAATGACATATACTAGTATTGTCATGGTTCTTTGTAGTGAAGAAGATATTGTCATGGTCTGACAATGTTTGCCTGTAATAACTATATTTCCCAAAATGTAATGGATCTTATAGAATTTCATATGTACATACTTTTACTAAATTCATTTGTTTGTTTTAATTATTTGTCTGTTCTGAACTCTCTTTAATGAGTCAAAGAACGCACAATGCTAGTGGAACATTAGTGTTGAACTTATGTTTATTGTTTACGGTTTCAAACAAATCTTCACTAACACAATGATAGTTTTATCTTCACAAACATTTCAATCTCAAAGATATAGGAAAATATAGTAACATCTGGAACCTTCCTTTTCTCTTTAGTGTAGGGAACATGAAAGCACCTGTTCAAATTGAGGTTTCCACTTATTGGGTAACATGCTGGTCTTTGATCATCCTGCAGCAATCTAGGAAATCTATCTTGCAGACATAAGTCATACCATATATGACAGCCCTGCTGTTGAAAGCAGTCCTAGTATCCGATGAGAAATCTCCTTAGATGAGCTCGACCTTTAGACTATTTAGGAAGTTGCAGGCATGATAACCCAAGGATGCTCTATTTCAGTTGTAATCTGTCATAGATTAGGAGAAAATTCTCACAAAAGATATTAAAAAGAATTGTTTTGTACTGAGCTCCTACATTTCTCAATAGAGTGATAGAACGCACCCCAAGTTTATTGGTTGTGCTGCTACTTTGTTGTTCTGGTGTTGTGGCTGGCTCAACTCAAGGTTAATAGGGATGTCCACATCGTATTTGTTGCTTAGAGTGTATGGTGGGTTAGGACTAATATTTGCTTCAGCAAGACCCTTCTCTCCATACACCTGGGTCAAAAACTCTGTTAAGGCATCTATGTGTAGAGAACTTAATTGTCTTCATCAGATATAAAGACAGACGAATGACATCCTTTGATGCAGTTATGCATACTCCTGGTATAGTCATATGCTTGAATTTGGACTGCTACTCAACTGTGATTCTGTGATGTCTTCCTGTTGTTATACAAAAGTTGCATATGTGGTGAATACAATGTACTTAATTTGTACCTTTTTACACAAGGCCGCATTTTCTTGATGTATGATGTCTACCTTCTTATGAAGTTCTAGATTTTCTTGATAAACCAAGTTTCCCTGCATTCAGTTCCATAAAAATCGAACTTGAAAATTTTCCCTTATAGGTGTGGAATATGAAATTAAAGGTTGGGAAAGACCTTGTGCTTCAATTCTTTTATTTCATCGGTTAAAATCTGTTCCTGCCAAAAGAATGAAAAGAAAGTTTGTTGCCTGAGGAACATACTTCAGTTATAGGAAATGAAGTTTTGCTACAGGTACAGTTGCCATACCTTTCTTGCTCGGATGCCTTTCAAACTCATCTCTAATTGGCTTTCTAGGTTCCGCAGATCCTTTATGGTCAAACCAGAGAGCTCTTCTCCCATTAGTTTCCTGTGTCAAACTTTTTTAGTAAATGCTCGGTAGGTTTTCCACAATTTAGGCACTTCATAGATTTTGTAGACCATGTCATGGTGGATATGACAGCATTCATTTTCATCCATGGGCTATTTAACTTAGAAGAGTGCTGAAATCTTCGTCGAGAGCTTTGTAGTGCTAGTAATCAGTTGATCTAGCAATATCTAAATGCCTAGTTGTCAATAGACAGTAATTGTCAACTGGAAATGTAGTATTGAAAATCTAAAATTTGTTTCTATAATGGCCAAAAGAAGTAGAAGAAAGTTGAAAAGGATTAAGAAACTGGAATATTGGGAGAGAAGGGGAAGGTTCCCTGGAAGTGGTATAATGATCCTGTCACAGTGGAATAGCTGAATTTAATTTGAAAGCAAAACTGCTGTCTTGCGTACTATGGAAGCTTTCACAATTTGACCTTCTGCACATCTAAATACATGGAGGTCCTAAAGCATATTGTTGAATTACCGTATCAAAGAGTGGCCAAATCCTCTATCTGGACAGTATACAGACCTATAAGAGCAGACACTGTACTCAAAAGTAATTGAGGTCGCTTCTGTACACCTTAACTAGTGTGGAGATCCCGAACCCTGTTCTCTCTTCTGATGCAATAACATAAACTTCTGTAGTTTTCAAGTATCTTCATGTGACTTAATGACTTTTGATTCATGATGATGCTCTCTTGAATGGGGATTCTTTTAGTTCTGCTCTTCTAAGCAATGGTGAATTACATCTGCTTTATTTATTTCACTGTAGGATTATTTGATTGTATTCTTGCCCTTTAAGACCTTCCTAAGGTCTCACCTTTACAAAACAGGAGACAGAAATTAAGAGAATCAAAATGATCAGTTTCTTGGGGTATTATAGCCGCCATGTGTCTTCTAGATGGAGTGTCCAAGGGGATGAATGATGAGATTCAGAAGTCAGTTACATGCATATGCAGATTTGGGTTAGTGGTAAGCCAGATTTGGTGAGTAATGCTCTCGCTTATTACGACTCTAAAAGTGTAACCTACACTATCTCTTTTTGTATATCATGACAATCTATGTTGAGTCAGCTACCTATTCTTAATTAACAATAACCATGTAGCGGAACTATCTGAATACTATCAAGAATTTAAAAGGACTGTTGCTAACTGTTATCAAACAATGCCATGTGCATGAAATTAAGGTTTTTTCATTAGTCATAATCCATGATATATAATTTAGCCATAAAAAAAGGAAGGTCGGAAGAGTTGGAGCATCCTTGGATGAGGCTTTTTGCAGAAGTCAAAAAATAAGTGGATTCATGTTAATGATAAGCATAAACTCTGAGGGACCATGGACTTTTTTCATTTAAGAAATATGTATACTTTAATACCAATAGCTGTGTTAAAAGATTCACTGTTGAGTGGCTTATACTACCTTTGACATTCTTGCAAGAATTGCAATTCCTTCTTCAAGCTTGCTGCCTCCCTTTGCCAAAACTAGTGTGAACAAATAACATTGATTGCATAAGCAGAAATATCAAGAATAAAGTAGAACTCAAGCACGAGGTAAGTCAAATATACTTGCACAGTGTATTGATGGGAAAAGTCAGTACCAAACGTTATGCGCTAACCTAGCAATATTGCATACAAATGTCTTGCTATGACTTTCAAAGATGATAACTCTGATATATCCACTAGTTTTTTGAATCACATCATCTGTTAATGAACTTTTTCATATGTTTTTTTTCTTTAGCTACTGGAGAGAAAGTGTTAGAAATTGAAATTCATGCAAAATTTTTGGTGGTTGATTATGTCATTCACCCAAATTTGCAATGACTTTCAAAGATGATAACTCTGATATATCCACTAGTTTTTTGAACCACATCATCTGTTAATGAACTTTTTCATATGTTTTTTTTTCTTTAGCTACTGGAGAGAAAGTGTTAGAAATTGAAATTCATGCAAAATTTTTGGTGGTTGATTATGTCA
>JAOQMS010000179.1:37506317-37520441 GCA_027563885.1 Erythroxylum longipes | reverse complement strand
TTCACCCAAATTTTTACCCTAGGCTAAGTTGGGAACATATAAATGATGCAAGGATGACCAAATTTTTGGTCATACTATATACGATTTATTCCTAATTAATCTTATTTACTACTTTAAGTTCCTTTTCCAAATTCTAGTACTGTTTTAAAAAATAAGTCAACCCCACATTACTTTTGACATTAATGAACATATGTTTGCCTAATGTAAAGAATAAAGTTAAACTAATAAATTACTAGTCTAAACAATTACTGGTATTCATATTCAACTGGATGTTGTTCTACTCGTGTGGAATGATCCCACCAACTACTAGCAAAGGCTGTCATCTAATGTGAGAGCAACCAATTACTGGTTCAAACAATTACTTTGGCTGTATGTACAGTCAAGGGGTTATAGGCGACTTGTATACCGGTTGGCTGATTGTTAGCTGTTTGGTATGATCAGTATATGCCAAACCTTCTGGCATATTTGGAGTTCATCATTCCCTGGGATTGAGCTTCATCATTGCTACATCCCACTTGAGAAAATTCATCAGACTAGATTGTTACTTGGATGGTGAAGTTCAATAGCGAAAGTCACAATTATTGAGGTAAATGCACCCAGGGTAACCTATTGGTAAATTGTGTGAAAAGTTTGTATTGATAACAGGGTTTTGGCTTTTAATCCAAGAACTTATACGGTAAAACCAAATGATTGAATGACAATGATGCAGCTGATGGAGTTGCCATGAACTGAACCAAAGAGAACCTGCATAATTGATGACTATTTATCTTCTGTCTGTAAGCAGGTAGACCAAAGAGAACCTGCATAGTTGTAATTTATTCATTTTGTGTAACTGTTTATTAATTTTCTATTAACCGAGCCTTCATTAGAATTTCGAATTATTCCCAACAAAATATTGTACAAGTTGATTCAATAGGGCCTTGCCAGGCAGCATCCATAGACTACTAAATGGAGACCAATTATGAGCCTCCCTTCCCTGTTGATCTTACAAAGTTCTCTACTTCTCTTTGACGCTCGCATACCTCAGATGATACCTAATGGCCAGCCCATAACGAAGGGAAAGTTTTGAGCTAAAGTATACCTGTTGAACTTGAACCAATTTGTACTAATTAAGATTTACCCTGTCGTGTTCCTATTCTTTAACCCTCTACGTGACATCTTTCGTATTCAATAGCTATGTCTTTTCTTTGTTTGGCTCAAGCCAGAGTTAAATCTACATAGGGGAGGGAGAGACTAATTTCAACCGAATTCTTTGGGCATTGACAACCAGTGCCTGCATAAGGTATGCTTATGCATGCTTCATATTGTGAGGTAGCTCTTTTTACACCATGCCAACCATTTAAATGTAAAGAAGACGTGAAGGTTCCTAGTATATATTTTACTGGTTTTGATTCTAAGAAGATGGCAATACTAAACATAGGAAGATACTACCGTTCACATGTGTATGCAAATGAAATACTTGAGGGTAGAATCTTATAAAGGGATCTAAAGGGAAGAGGAATTTGCAAATAGCTTATGAAAATTTGTGACACCTCAAAATGCTATACCCAACACAAGCAAAATTGAGCAGAGAGTACCTTAATTTCTGCAGCAGGATTTAAAAGCTCGTTATGCTCCTCTTTCTGTTTGTTGTAGCGGTCAATTACTGCCTTCATACTAGAAACAAACGAACAACAGTAAAACACATTTGGTAAGATGGTATGTAACAGGGGTAAACAAGACTTTTTAAGTGCTTTATAAGGAGCGATTGATATAACTCGAAACTTTCAACACATTAGATTATGACTCATTTCATTTATACGTGTTGCTCGTACTTTTACTTTTTTGTTTATTTCATCTAGCCTATACCTCTTTTCTAAAGACTGCGTTCAACCAACTGAAATCTTGAATTCAAGATATTTTGGTGTTGGGACGCATCAGTCTTGTGGGCTATTGTAATAGAATCTTTAGTAAAAGGCGTCTACATCATTGTTATTATCATCACATCCAATCAAAATCTTGTAATAAAGTGAGATCTGGAAAGGTCTAATAATACGCAACTTATTGATCAAGTTAATAGCTACGCCTAAATGCATATAAGGAAGAATAGCTACTTATGAGTTCAAAGGATATTTCACCCCTAATTATCAGTTGATTTGGATTGAATCTTCATCTAGTTTCATTCAAACTTCATAGTATATGACATAAAATGGGATACATGTTTTATGAAAAACAGTAAAAATTTCACTAACGAGTATACAAACAAATACAAAATAAAAATATTTTATTTTATTAGACTAATTATGCATTTGTTAGAATTCAAATCTCAATAAGTACGATGCGTGAGTCTTCCATACTAATGGAAATGAATTTGTAGGATTCGTACCTTCCTCCCACCCAAGTGACTCAAGCCTTGGATACTATGCGTGAACAAAGGAAGTCTTTCCACTGGACTATCCTTAATCAAGAAGATAACGAGTACCTAAGTGTTAATACATTACATGTGATTGCTGTTACGCCTATCGGTTACGACCATTATATGCAATTACATGCTTACGTCTGTTCTTGTCGGTTCCTACGTCAATGCAGGCATTGGTAAACAATGTAGTTTCGAGACAGTCATGCAGGCAGCCTACTGTGTATTCAATAGACTAAACAAATCCTTTTCTCCTCGTGAGTTACGATCACCATGATAATTATGGCTTGTTTTTTTAATTTCTTATTTAGTGGCTTTGTTATAAAAATGCAGTTCTACAAATTTTGAATTAGAAATTTTAAATATGTACAACAACTAAATGGGAACTAAATAAAAGGTTTTCCATTGGGGTTGATTACTCTTTTAGACTGAAGATCACTACTTCCTCTCAAATTTTTTGTTAATACAGTTATTATACTTGTCATTAATAGTGTTATTTATGATCATGATCTGTGATAGTTACGACATCCAATGACCACAATCATTGTCTCACCGCAATTTATGTACACTAATTGATCACTTAACATGGTTGTGACTTGAAACTAAATGATGTTATGTCAGCTCAAAAGTCCTACACGTCTACCACGATAAAGAGAGATCCTTAAAGTTTCCTACTAGATTCCTTTTCGTATATACAACTACTCATATACACACAACACTCATATTAATCACTTTACGTGGCGTTTCTTGAGCTACAAGAACCAGCTTTTGGTATAGCTTTTCAATTAGTTAATTGCATAAATCTATGTATAATTTTTTTTTTAATAAAGGAATCCTCAACTGTTATCCTTTAGATATGTACTAAGTAAATCTTCAAATTGACGCAATAGTCTACAAATCACGTCAATTAGATACTCCGTATTAGGCAAGTCCTGTACGACAAGCTCAATCGAGATAGTGTAGGTAAGGGAATTCGAACACAAGACCTTTTAATCCCATGTTCCCCACTTTCCTAACTCAACTACTCTTAAGGGCCTATGTATAATCTTCTGAATTGCTAAGAGATAAAACATATTACCAGTTCTTCAACTTTTTCTATTTTTTCAAGCCAATTATAATCGATCTATTTATTTTTTGATATTAATTTCTAAAGCCAACTAAAAAGGAACATACTAGTAAAAATTGTTTTCTAAGATGCAAATGAAACATTATAAAAATCCTTTAGAAGAGGATTCAACGGCAAAGGCTGAGTAATTCACTTTTAAATAGATCATACAAAATGTAAATATTTCATGAAATAAACTATCAAGTGTCCATTAAAGGGCAACACAACTATTAAATGCTTTCTTAGATTTACCAAATCCCTTTAACGTTTCTCTATATCATATATTTTATTAGAAGGAAATATCAGAAACTAACCATGAAGGAACCTTGTTTCCATAAAGCATTGGAAAAAAAAAGTGAACGTTACTAAAATCTAAAAGAATTACATTATCTCTTGATTAGCTTTTACAAAAAGAATCAAGTTAAAAGCATCATACTTGAATAAAGAGTCTTAAATGTAATCTTGATGTGAATTAAAGACTTGAAATCCTAAACTTTACATTATTGACTTGCATGCACGTGAGTATTTGTCATATATGCATGTCAATCACATTTCAAGAGAAAATAATCTAAACGACTAAGGGAAAAGAAGAAAACATGCATCATCACCAGGTTTGTTAGAATCGGGTAAATTTGCATGAAGGTATAGGATGCCTTATCCTAATTCTATTTACAAAGTAAGACGAGGGAAAAGATCTCATTTTCTTCTTTCTGGAGTGGGTTTCTCCATCGCAATTTGAACATAGGCATTCTCTTTAGGAATTAGATAGAATTATTTTGTGTATTTTCTTTAAAGAAAGATGAAGCCAACATTTTAAACAGCTGTTTTTCTAAGAGATATTCTCATTATAGGTAATTAACTAGTATGATTGAGAATCAATGTGAACATTATTGAAGTTAAACACTTCAATAGCAAATTCAAAACATTGAAAGGGAGAAAGAGAGAGGGGAGGCATGGGAGGTGTCCTTACCTTCTTACTGCAGTTATGTATCGCAGCCTACCTACTAGACATGACTTATAATAAGAACCTGGCTAATGAAAGCCAAGTTCCAAAGAACATTGGAACATGTCTATGTGCCTGCTTCTTGAAGAATTTGTTACCTTACATTGCCTAGGACAATGTCATTAACTATGATAGAAGTTATAGGTGTTCTTTATAAAAGATAAGTAAAATAAAAATCACTACTCCATACACTGCCTTGAATATCCTACAGAAAATTCTATAGTTTGTCTACAAGTTCAGTTATCTGAGTTTTTACTAATTCCCAAAATCATCAAAGACCACTAGATTTTCATAGTTGTTTGACACAACCAACGTTTGTCAGAAATAAAAATTTTTAGCTACTATCTGGGATCTTTTTGGCCGAATGGAAATTAGATTCTGTAAGCTAATATAAAATTTTAGCTACTATCTGAAATCTTTTTGGCCGAATGGAAATTAGATTCTTTACGCTAATATATCTTGTTACTGGTTCTCTTTCTGACATAAATATAATATGCATTTTGGACCCTCTACTATTTTGTGGTCGACAACTCTTGCCAGCTTCACAATTACCAGAGGTTTGTCTTGATCACTTACTAGCTGATAATAAAAACTTAAAAGGAAAATTGCATTAAGACACACCCAGATGCATCTACCAATGCTTTTTTTTTTTTTGTCTGTGTGCAGATTGTAGAATGACCTTTGATATGCATTAGAAAGAGCAACCGAAAGATATGAAGCACTAACCTTAACAAAAACGATACCCTTTATTCTATGTGATCCTAACCCTAACTAGAGACAGTAACCTGAATTTGCTTGGTATTATTTTCACATGAATCATATGAAACTGTATTTATTAGAAAAGTGCTTGGAAGAGGAAAAACAGGAGAAGAGGAAAGACAAAAAAGACGGAAAGCCCATACTTGGATCAAACACGTTGACAGATACAAAAACCTCGCATTAACAATCACAAGCAGATGAAATTAATAAAAGAACATTTTGCTCTATATGGGGGTGGTGTTAACTGAACTGTTGATTCTAGCTCTCAGTGAAGAGAGAGAGAGAGAGAGAAAAGAGACTGACCTGGTGCTTGCATAATCATAGAGCCTGCTGGTACTGGAGAAGATGATAACCCCAACCTCTGCATCACAAAGAATAGAAAGCTCTCTTGCCTTCTTGAGCAAGCCATTTCTTCGTTTTGAGAAAGTCACTTGCCTGCTTGTTGAGTTATCGATCCTACGGATCACAATCTTCCCTCTTCCCATCTTCGCTTCTTCTGCTAACTTGAATACTTCTATTATTAGATCCAAGGTTTCAATTCACAAAAGAATCAATTTGTAGAGATATTTTTAACGAAAACGAATCATAAGTTCGAAAAGGGAAACAAATTTTCAAAGAAAGGGATAAAATGATGCTAAAATTGGTGAAATACAGAAGACTAATCAAGACCGATTTCAAGGTCAACTCTCATACACAGAAAAGGTGATAAAAAGGAAAAGAAACAGAACAAGGAAGCTTACTTCTTTTGAGCAATGGATTAGATAAGGTGTAGAGCTAGGTTGAAGCTTCTGTTTTAGAGAAAAATGCTTGTGAAGCAAATATCTTATGATCTTTAAATGGAAAGCTGAAGCTGAATGTGGTTTTCTTCTTTTCCTCTTTGAAATCCCTCTTTTATAGAAGAAGATGCAAACCCTTCAACTTGGTTTTCTTTTGATACTCGCACTCCCATAGAGACAAATCCATTGGTGAATCAAAAAAAGCTTGCTGACCGTTGCCCCAGAATAAGGAAGGGCAACAATATGAAAAGCTGCTCGTACACACGTCGCTTCACACGAGCGAGTTTATAGAACTCATACTCGAGCGATGAGGCTTCAAATTATCCTCGTACTGTCGGAGAGTCCCCTGATTCACCAAACCTATAATAAGGAAAAGTGTTGTTTGTCTTATAGATCATCGACACGTACTTTCACCAAACCTAGAGGATCATTTATATATGTTTTCTTATTGGTTTTGTTGCTTTATTTTATTTATCTATTTATTTTGGCCAATCTCCCACTCATCTCAAATGAAATTCAGAGTTATTTAGTGCTTTCCATGATAAGGTTCTTTTTGAGAAAGAAGTTAATCTTTATAGGACAAATAAAATAAAGTATTCCTTAATTTATTTTCCATCTAAAAATATAATGATTCTATTATTATAATGTAGTGGTCGAATTGAAGGTATTTAATAAACATCAATGACACCATTCAATAAAAGTCTTGCTAAAACATAAAATTTAAAAAATTTGATAACACGCAATCTTATTCTTACATAATATAAAAACTTTTTCCAAGAATAGAAAGTATTTAATATCATCTACTAATGGCACGACTTGGTTATATAGCTTTACTAAACTATATATCTTAATTTGATTGTATCTATTAATGCTTAATTTTAACCATATATTAATTGATCAATTAAAGGTGTTGGTTCTAAAGTGAAACTATAGAATTTTGTGTTACTTAAGTTTTCCTATTCATCATTTTCTTTTTCGATTTAAAAGAAAAGCAAAAAGCTACATGAACGTCAGCTCCCACATTCGTGACTTAATAATGGACCCTTCTCTATCATTAATATAACTGTAGTTCTTGTTACCATCTTTAACAACAAAAATAATTTGTTGGACTTGTTGGTAAATTTTATGTTGTATAACTACATTACATATGGGATGACCTCATGTACATTTTATAACTAAACAATTTAATTTGATTCCCCAAATAAAGGTAATTGGATCAAGTGGAATAAAATATAAAGCACTCCTTAGTTGCAGTAATTCATAAATTTAAGCTTAACCCAAGCGATCAAAAGATACTTTATAAGAAGATGTTTTCACATATTTATAAATCATTTTAACGTTCTAGCCTAGTAAAAATAAAAAATGTTGACGAAAGGGTAGGATTATTCTAGTTATAATATATCAAATTGACTCACTTATATTTAATAAAAATAAAAAATTACCGGATTCTTTTGTGCTTCATTTAAGTTTTTAATTTAAAAAATTCAAATATTTAGAATTGATTGTGAACACTTGTTTCTTTTGAATTACAAGTTGTCTAAATAAGTAATTAGCTTCAATTTTTGGTACAGGAATTAGTTGGTTTCTATGATTAATTTAGCAAGTGACACACATCAACTATGTAACAATCGTCAACCGTATGTAGACTTATGCCTTTGTTTGCTTTATCCAAAGAAGATTACATATAAATCGCTTTCACAAATAGTTGTCTGATATTAGTTATGACCTTTTGGACTTGCCCAAGGATTTCTCGTGTCTCCTGGGATGTACTGGAAGTGGATTTTCTCCAAATGTGTTATATGTCTCTATCCCTATTTGTGGTTAATTTTGATAATTAATGAAGTCGGCGACAGAGAGATGGAATTGCTGGCTTGTCTTCCAATACTAACGAAATGAATGAAAGAACTGGTTGTGCCCAAATAGTGAAAATGTCCAAGACAACTCATGTGAAATATTAAAAAAATTATTGTTTTTAATTTCAAAGATGGAAACAAAGGTAGGCAACCACTAAGGCAAAATAGGTGCCATCTCTTTATCTCATCTATATCTTTCTTTTTGATTGAGGTGGCCGTTAGTTCAATTCTAAGAACATAAAGAAACAAAAACAAAGTAATAAAAGAGAGGAATTGCTGAGATATAGCAAGTCGCATTACTAGTGTAGGTAAGTACCAATTGATTGTATTTGAACAAGCTCAAAAGAGAATCTCCCATCCCCAACAGCAAAGGATTATTGAAATGGTAACTTAAAAGCGGAACAGGTTGGCAAGGGGGTGATGTCATGGAATACTTGTAAAAGCCTAACCTTTTCTTCACAGACGATGCCTGCAATGATTGAGGCATTATATCATTCTCAGTTTAGTTAATTACTATCACAAATAAAGCTACATGGAGTCTTTCCCTTCAAGTTTCTGTTTATATGATTGTATTGAGGTAAACCTTGGTATACAATTCAGCTACTCTAGATGGACATTTTTTATATGAGTATTGTTAGAGTATCTTATATTGACTAAATATGAAAACGTTAAATGGTTTAGATCTGGTAAAGGTTAACTATCCAAATGGCCAATTCTAGTCATTTTGATAATAATTAATCCAAGCTCAATATTTATTAATAGGCTCTACACTCTACTCTTATTAAAAATTACAATAATGTGTTCGTGTCTTGGAAAAGATATCTTATCAAAACTACCAAGAAGAAAATAATTTTTATGTTGTGATGTAAATTTATGATTTTTTGGTATTACAGTTTTGTAGAATAATTTAAAGGTGATACTCCTTTACATACATTTTTTGCATTTCGGATTTTATTCTGAATGTTGTCAGGGGATTTGAATCCTGGTTTGTAATGAAAGCTCACCCCTTAAAGAACCGGTTAAACCCAATTTGCTAAATTAGAAAACTATTATTGACTAGTAGTAGTTATCGATCACTTGTCATAGCAATTTAAGCCTAATCATATATACTCTTTTATTAAGTTCCAATGGACTTTAATATGGACCACTGTCACATAAATTTTAATTATAATAAGAATGCATGCTTGTACATTTGTCCCTAAATAGAATTGATTAGAAACTGATAATTACACACATTTTATATTGAAAGCTAATTAATTCACAAATTTTGTTTTTATAATTCTTTTGCTAAGTAGTAAAACTCTTTATGTTTATTAAAAAATAGAAAAATGATTTTTATAATCATTTTCTACGCGTAAGCAATTCGCTATATATATAAAATTTTAACTACTTTGCTTTAGTTTCTAACAAGAGTAAACAAATTAACTTCTTACCAGTCCACTGGCCTTAAGTGGAAAACAAGATATTCTGTGTGTGTCTGTGTGTATATAGTTGATTAGTTTGGTGAATCTATTGGTGAAAGAATGAGGAAAAAACAAAAGGTGTTTGCCTAAATGTTGACAAAGAGAACGTATTATGCTATTGCAAAATTGTTAAAAGGTTTTTCTTTTCTTTTTGGTGATTAAAAATTGTTGAACAACTATTGTCTTTTGGCAAGGAAAAGTGTTGGATTTTGTCACGGAGGAATTGGAATATTAGGTAAGGTTGAAATATCTCATGTTTTATGCAAAATTTCGAAAAGAACGCCTTCATGTTTAATCAATATTGTGAAGGTCTTTCAAGCGTAGATCATTGATCATCCATTCGACCGGTCATATTTATTAATTAAAAGAAGGCGTTGTGTTGTTTTGATTAAGGAATAATTATCAGATAACTTTTTATTTTGAGTAAGTGATATAATCTAAATTAACGTTTTAATTTATTATGTTAGAAATTTACTTAATTATGTAAATAAAATCTTAATTTTGCATAAACATGATATCCAAGATATTAGAGTTATATGAATTCACACCTCAGTCATTCATAAGATAAAACATACTTAGAGAAAATTTTGAAAGTAGTAATTGACCAAAAGAAGATGCAGAAAATGCAATTATCTCTTTTAGATTTGATAGTATACTCTTTTTGTATTGTGTATGATGTTAGCCAATTCTTTCATATATATTCAACAATAATATACGTTATAATAACATATAAACTAAAAGCAGAAGAAAAATGAAATACCTCCAACCATTGTTGTTTGTGCTTGAAGAGTCTGCATGTTGGAATTCTTCTAAGTTCTCAATTCCCAATTGGATGGTGTATGTTTTCAAAAGAGAAAAGAAGCTTAGGGCCCCTCAAAATCTGCACGAAAGCCTATATGAATGTGCTCTCATCAAACACATTATCAGTTACCATAATACTAGGAATTCATACTCACTAAATCCTTAACATCAGATCATTTATGACACCAAGAATATGAAAAGTTCTCACATTCTCCCACTTAATCCATATGGTTATCTTGGTATCAAATCCTAATCCGATTCAAATATAATATATGAATTCTGGCGATAGATCTTGTAGTTGATGAGTATTATCTTCCATGTATTACAGTATAATATAATTGTATCAACCAAATGTGGTAAAATTACTTAATGAATAAATCCTATGTTTATTACAAGTCCACAATGATCAATTTTTTCAAAATTCAATAATGTGCACCATAATATGAGCAAATATTATAAGAGTTTCAAGCAAACAACATTGTCCATATAATGAAAACTATATAATGTAACTCAATCCCATTCTAGCAACATGATCCTTGAACTTTATTGGTGACATGCCTTTATTTAAAGGATCAACTATCATCAATTTGATGCTAACGTGTTCAATGAGCACTTTCTTGTCCTTAACACGTTCCCTTATAGATAAAAACTTGATGTCGATGTATTTATTCTAACTACCACTCTTATTATTTTTAGCTAGAAAAACAACTGAATTGTCACAATATATTCTCAATGGCCTAGAAATGGAATCCATGAGTCTAAGCCCATATAAGAAACTTTTTAGCCATATACCGTGTGATGTAGCCTCAAAACAAGAAACAAACTCAGCCTCTATGGTGGAAGTAGCATTCTTTGGCACTCTTCCAAGATATGGCTTCATGGGCAAACATAAAGATATAATCTGATGCCATCAACACACTAAACAAAATTTGAATATGAGTACCCTATTACCTCTAGATCATCGGTTCGTCTGTACATAAGTATGTAATCTTTGGTCCCTTGAAGGTACCTCAATACTTTCTTTGCAGCTATTAGTGATCTAATCGTGGGGGTAGTATGATATCTACCTAACATTCCAACAACAAATGCAATGTCAGGTCTTGTATAAACCTGAGCATACATTAGGGTTCCGATAGCATAAGCATATGAGATGTTTTTCATTTGTTCCCTTTCAAATCATTTTTCAGGCATTGGTCCAAATTGAACCTATCTCCTTTCACAATAGGAGCTACATTAGGTGGACAATCTTTCATTCGAAATCTCTCTAAAACTTTAGTAATATAGATTTCTTGAGACAAACCTAAAATACTAAATAATCTGTTTAGATGAATCTTAATGCCAATGACATAAGACGCATCACCTATATCTTTCATTTTAAAATTCTTAGAGAAAAATTGTTTCACATCATGTAACAAACCCCTATAATTGGTTGCATGTAATATGTCATCCACATATAATACAAAAAACAAAATTTACTCCCACTAACCTTTTGGTACATATACTGATCCATATTATTTTCTTCAAAACCAAATAATGAGATAATATTATGAAATTTCAAATATCACTGGCGGGATGCTTGTTTCAATCCATATATGGATCTTTTAAACTTGCAAACCAAATGCTTACCATTATTAGAGGAGATGTAAACTTCTTCCTCTAGGTCACCATTTAAAAAAGCCATTTTCACATCCATTTGATGCAATTCGATGTCAAAGTGAGCAGCCAATGCCAAAATTATACGAAGTGAATCTTTTCTAGATACAGGATAAAATGTATTTGTGTAATCGATTCCTTCTTTTTTAGTGAATCCTTTAGCAATGAATCTTGCCTTATATCTCTCAATGTTGCTTAATGAGTCTTTCTTTGACTTAAATACACATTTGTAGCTTAAGAGTTTTGCTCCTTTAGGCAACTCAACAAGATCCTAAACATTGTTATTTTTCATAGAATTCATTTCTTCCTTCATGACATTGTGCCATAAATTTGATTCATTGCAACTCATGGCTTGTGAAAAAGGTTTTAGGATCATTCTTAAATCCTATATTGTAGTTAGATTTTTGTAAATATACAACATAATCCTTATTCTAGCAGATCAACTATGGCTAATGATTATGTTATATATCTACAAGAATCTGATTACAATATATGAGTCGAGAATGATCCTAAAATCTTTTCACAAGCTATGAGTTGCAATGAATCAAATTTATGGTACAATGACATAAAGGAAGAAACGAATTCTATGGAGAAATAGCCTAGAAATGATGATGTGTATGTCATGTTTAAGTTAGATTTAGTTTGATACGAGACAAGTTGCATAGAATTATATCGACTATAATTTACATATCAATATTTATAATCCTAGTTATATAAGAGAAAAAAAAGTAATCTTTAAGAAAGATCGAATTGATTATTGAAATCAGTTGCTCTTGAATTTTGAGGATGTAGGCACATCTGATTCGTAAAACCTTATTAAAAATATTCTTGAGATCTTATTTGTTTTTCTATACTACTCTATTCTTGCTCCACTTTATTTTCTAACATTGGCAGCAGAATATATTTGAGGTGATAATGACTTTGAATGTAAGATTTTAATTGGAGAAGTTTAATGAAATTGAAAATTTTAGTTTGTGGAAATAAAGAGTGAAACGCTTATTTGTGCAATGATGTATGTTACAAGGTTGTAGGAGAATACACTGGAAGATATGAATAAGCTCGACTGCAAGGACTAACATGCAAGCAGTTAAAACAATTCAATTATGTTTGACATGAGATTATATGCTACATCACAGAGATTGCATTTCTAGTGTAGATATGGAAGAAGTTGAAAAGTCGATACATGTCAAAGTCTCTCACAAAAAAGTTAAATCTAAAGTAAAGACTATATAGGTTAAAGTTACAAGAGGGAATATATCTGAAAAATGTATTAATATATTTAAATAAATAGTCAATGACCTACTAATACTCTAAAAGACTATTGCGAATAAGGGTAAAGTAATAAGTTTGCTTTATACCTGTTTGTTATGAATATCTGATGACACATTGGGTAAAAGATAATTAGTGTGAAGGACATCATCACTACATTATTAACTCTTTACTCACAAAGACAGAACATTGGTTAAAGTTCTTAAGATGAAGAGTTGTATGTAGTCATGTAGAGGAGACTAGAATCGTAAAAGGAATTAAAGTGAGAATAGATAATCTAAAAGGAGTTATATATCTAAAGGTAAGAGTAAAATGATAGTCTAGTGCTATGCTACAAGCAAACTAAACACTTTAAGAGGGATTGTCTAAATAAGAAGGAGCGAAGTGATGAAAGGAAGTTTGATGATTCGACAAGGTCTACTAATATGGTGTAAAGCAGGGAATCAAATTATACATTAGAGACTATATAGGTTAAACATGTAAGAGGAAATATACTTGAAAGAATATATTAATGTGTTTAACTAAATAGTCAGTGACTTACTAAGGCTCAAAGAGACTATTGCAGATGAAGATAAAGTAATGATTTTTACTTTATCTTTACCACTTTCTTATGAACATATGATGACACATTAGGTAAAAGAAAATTAGTGTGGAGGACATCACTGCTATACTATTGACTCTTAAATAGCAAAGATAAAATATTAGTGTGAGCTTCTAGAATGACGAGTTGTAAGTGGGAGAAACTAAGATCTTGAGAGCAAGCAAAGTAAGAATAGTTCATCTAAAAGGATTTCTATATCTAAAACCAAGAGTAAAATGACAGTCTAGTGCTACGAGTGCAATTAAACTAAACATATTAAGAGGGATTGTATAAATAAGGAGTAGAGTAATAAAAGGAAATTTAATGAATCAACAAGGTCTAATATAATGTAGAGCAGGGAATCATATTATAAATTGGAGATATGTTCTATGTGAGCTTCTAGAATGACGAGTTGTAAGTGGGAGAAACTAAGATCTTGAGAGCAAGCAAAGTAAGAATAGTTCATC
>JAOQMS010000179.1:37472001-37489275 GCA_027563885.1 Erythroxylum longipes | reverse complement strand
TAAATTAGGACTAAATATGCATTCAATCAAGCAAAAATCAATACCACAAAAATTATCCTAATCCAATATCAATCTTACCCTTAACCAAAAAGAAATACTTACTCACACATATATATCAATGTAACATAAATCATGGTCATAACAACTGTTTGCATTGATTAAATCTACATAATTAAAATAAATACAGAATTAAAAAAAGCAAATTAAAACACCCCCTTTTCCTGCAGCTGAATTTTCTCTACTGCCGACGTCTTCTACCGCCGTTGTATTTTCTCTCCTCCCTCCTTGCCACTGTAGCTGATGTGACGAATTAAGTGGGAGGTTTTTGGTCTACCCCACTGTTCACGCCACCAGCTGCTTCAACTTGTTCACCAGTGGAAGGTTCAACGTGTGTATAGAAAGTGTTTGTGAGGGATGTGTGTGAGTCCCTCCTTGCCATCAGCTGCCTTTATCATGTGTGAGTGGAGAATATTTGTTGAGTGGGCTATGCGTGAGTGCTGGAGGAGCTGATTGCGTCTTCCTCTCACTACACCAACTATTCACCTTAGTATTTCCCCACCAGCTTCAACGTTTTGTTTAGGTGCCACCAGCTGCTTGCGTCTTCCTCTCCAAGGCCACCAGCTCAACGTGTTTCTCTCCCAAGCTACAATGTTTTGCTTCCACCAAGTGTCTCCTCCACTAGCTAATGTTTAATCCTTTCATGTACCAACTGTCTTCAACGTTCCAGCTGCTTGCGTCTTCGAGCTGCTTCATGTGTGTGGAGTGGAGAGTGTATAGTGATGGTGCAACCTGAGTTTTTGAGGAGTGAGGGTTGTGTTATTTTTTCTCCTGGTGTAACGTGAGTGTGTGAGCCGAAGATGCGTAAAATGAGATGGGGGTGGCTTGATTTTGGTGTAGTCAAATGGAGGCTTTTTTTGTTGTGTTGTGCGTGAGTGTTGGAAGGATGGAGGCTAGGTTTGTCTTTATGTATAGCTTGGGCTGGATGGAGGCTGCTTTGGTTGTGAGTGGCGTGAATAAAGGCTGCTACATGTGTTTATGGAAAATGGAAACAACTACGTAGAAATGAGGGTGGTGTAGGTATGGAGGCTGTAGGCATAGAGGCATGGGTGTGCTGGTCTATAAAAGTTGCGTTGTCTCTTGTGCGTGAATAGAGGCTTATGTTAGTGGGGGCTGCTTTTGGAGTGGAGAATGAGATGTTTCAAGGTCAATTTTGACAGTGCATAAAACATAAACAGTGACAATTTAGGAGCTTAAATTTTATCAGTATCTTTGTCTTTGAGTTAGCTTCAATATAAGACTTGAATCATAGGATTTCGCCATCTGAGTCAAAATTTATGATCAAAACATCGTTGAAAGGTCATTCTGGCAATCCAAAATCTGACGCAAATTTCGGGAATTTATTTCTCCTAAATTCCAGCTCAAAAAATCTGCAATTGGTCTCAAAAAATCCGTCAATGAGGCAAGAGTTTAAGTATGAAATTTCAGAATTTTTGGCTAAACCAATCTTGAGATAAAAATCCCACAATGACTAAAGGTCAAGTTTGTCAAAAGCTCAAAAACAGTGCAATTCGAGTCTATTTGTTTCATTTTTGAATTTTATGTCAACAAACCTCGAATAATGATAAAACATGATAAACCAGTTATAGATGAACATAAAATGAACATAAATGACTCTGAATTAAGTCCTAAAGATATATGAAAATATGAGTGTATCACCGGGATCGAGCCTGAGGTAGCGAGCCCAAGTTTGACTTGGCCAGCTGAATTTTTAAAAAAATTTTAAAATACAAAAACAACATTGTTTTGCATATAAGGGTCGGGTCTTGGGCTTTAGGACCGATTAATCCGAACTTGACCCGTTGACTTCAAACTTGGCTAAGCCTTGGCCTAGTTGCCATCTCTATGTTTTACTATTCGGCGTGAGACCTGATCAATTCAAACTTGACCCATTGATTTCAAACCTAGCCGAGCCTGGGCCTAGTTGTCATCTCTATGTTTTACTATTCTAGCACATCACAACAATTACAATTAGTGCAATTAACTATAAAGCAACAAGCTCAATAAAGATTGTGCATCATAAAATTATAACATCATGTATTTGTTTAGATGATAGCATAAGAGTACCAACCCATCTATCAAATAAAATTCAACTAATTGCATAGAAATATTTTTTTAAAAATAAAATGAACCTCTCTTGTTAGGTCAAGGTTTATATTTAACGATTTTGATGAAAACTATATAATATTTCAAAATTCAAATTGGATTTATTTCCTTTTATGGGCAACGATATAATTCTTAAAAGGAAATAAAATCATAGGATAATTGTTTCCTTTCCTACAAGAATCCTGTTTATGAACTTACCTAATTAGAAATGGTTCTACGGCATTCGGTTCCTTTCCTGCAAGAATCCTGATTATGAACTTACCTAATTAGAAATAGTTCTATGACATTCGGAAGGATCTTACTAATTCGAGTAATTAGCTCCGGAAGCTTTGACATAATGTTTATCTTAATGTCTGAATATCGAAGATTTCAGCAAAGATGATATCGATGATTAAGCAACGATTAGTTGAAGAAAATGTCTATTTAAAGAAGAAGCCATGACATTTGAAAATAAGAGACATACTTGTGAAATACTTTAGCAGCATCAATATCTATATAAAAATCCTTGTATCTTAGAAAGTGAAATTACTCTATCGAGAGAGACTGTTAAACCCTTTATACATTTCTTGTTGAGAACTTGTAGAGGTTTGTTAAACACTACAAGTGTCGAAGGTTGAAGAACCTTGAAAAATATGTACTTGTACGGTTGGAGAGGCTCGTCAAAATTTGCTACTTGGATTTTATAGTGAAACATTCAAGTTGAATACTTCAGGACTAAACATAGGCTTTGTTATAAACCGAACTAGTATAAATCGACTGTGTCACTCTCTCTCTCTTAACCTTTAAATTTTTGCACTATAGTGTTTGTGTTTTCAACTTGCAAGAGGCTCCTTTAGTTTTATATTGCAAGAGGTTCCTTTCGTTTTGAAAGAATTAACAGGCTCCTATTGATTAATAGGCTCCTTTCGTTTTGAGCGTTAACAGGCTCCTATTAATTAATAGGTTCCTTTCTTTTTGAATGCTAGCATGCTTTTATCAAGTAACAGGCTCCTTTCTTTTTAACGCTAGTAGGCTCCTTTCAAGTAATAGGATCCTTTTGTTTTCAACGTTAACAGGATCTTTTCGAAAGTTGATAGGACCCCTCTATTTATAGACTTTTTTTAAGAGTATATTATCAATTTTAAAGTACCTTGCAAAATTTTTCACACAATTCACCCCCCTTTCATTGGTTTATTTTATCTTTTGGTATCAGAGCGAGGTTTCACATTTATTGTTTTTTACAACATGTGATAGATCATGGTAAACAATTTGAGAAGCTTTGAAGGACACTCTATCTCAAAGCCTCCTTATTTCAACGAAAACAACTATTCCTACTAGAAAGAGACAATGACTATTTATCTTCAATCTGTAGATATCGAAAATTGGCAACCTATCAAAGTTGGAGCCACATCTCCTGCTATTGAAGACGTAGAAGTGTTTATTGATGCTAATAGAAGAAACACATAGCTGAATCCGAAAGCAAGACATTATCTGATTTGTTCACTATCTCTGGAAGAGTATGAAAAGATATCTTACTGTTCTACAGCAAATGAAATATGGTACAAACTATAAGTTACCTTTGATGGAACGAACAAGGTAAAGAAAAATAGAATAAGTCTTTTAGTGCAGCAATATGAAACTATTTGCATAAAACAAGGAGAAATAATAGACAAATTCTTTGGACGTTTCAACAACGTCATCACTGCCTTGAAGAACTTGGGTAAGATATATCCCAATTAAGAGCTTGTGACAAAAATTCTAAGATCACTACCAAAGGAACAGAGATCTAAGGTGACAGCTGTAGAGACTACAAAGGATCTCAACGCTACCTCACTCAACTAGTTAAAAGGAAACTTAATGATCCATAAAGTCGAACTTAGGCGGGATGAAGGATCCTCATACAAAAGAGGAATGGCACTAAAAGCAGCTGATGAATCAAATGGAGATGAAAACGACACTGAATTACAGATAGATGGAGATGACGAATTCAGTTTTATGGTTAGATGAGGACTTTGAAAACTTTGAATAAAAAGGCCCTGAAGAAGTCAACAACATTTGCTTTATGACCAAATCAGGAGATGATGAGGTATATTATTCTAACTCTGATATTGAAATTGATGAATTAAGAGATGCATATCATGAACTATATGATCAGTATAAAAAACTAACAGTGCAAAAAGGTTGAGAAGTCAAAAAATAATGATGTGTCCTTGACGAGTAAGATTGAATCACTAGAATTTGAGAATAAAAATTTGTTGTCTAGAATTATGTCTCTTGAAAATGACAAGAAAAAAGTCTCTAAAAGGAATTCTTGGAACAAAAGGTAAGTCAGTTAGACAATGCATTGCTTGAAAATGATTCTGTTAAGGTAAAACACTTAGAAGAAAATTTTGCCTCTCTAGAAAAAGATCTTGCTAATTTTGTTGATGGTAGGAGCAATCTTGATGCATTACTTGGGAGTAATAAAGGTGTTTTTGACAAGGCTAAAATAGGATATAAAGAAAACAACAATATTAGTCCATATAAGAATTTCTTTGTTAAATCCAGCAGTAGCTATAGCCAAAACAGCAGGAACTTGACAAATGGAAAAAATCATAGTAACTATCATTCATTAGTTTTGTGCAATTATTTTGGTTAAAAAGGTCATATTAGTCACTCGTATTACTTTTGGAAAATGAAGAAACTATCTTAAGAATATATTTAGAGACTGAAAAGTCAAACTACTAACACGAAAGGGCCTAGAAAAAATTGAGTACCTAAAATAAGATAATACATTATACAGATATGCTTCAAAACGGAAACAAGAGAAAATCAATGGATAGTTGATAACAACTGTTCAAGACACATGATAGGTGAAATATCACATTTCAACTATATTGAAAGGAAAGACAGAGGTAATGTTGTCTTTGTCGATAAAAACAAGGCAAAAGTCACTGGAGTTGGTAAAATTGGTGACTCTAACTTACTTCTATTGATAGTGTTCTTTATGTTGATGGATTAAAACATAACTTGTTGAATGTAAGTCAATTATGTGATAAGGGTTATAGAGTCACTTTATAAGCATCACATTGTGAAATTATTGATAATTTTAATGACAATATTGTCTTTATTGGTCTTAGAAATTAGAACATATACTTTGCTCAACTAGAAGATAAGTCTTTATAAATTTTCAAATTCTGCTTCTATAGAAAAAGATTCTTTTATTTGGCATAGAAGATTTGGACATGCTAGCATGACCATCGTATCAAAATTTTTTGAAAAGAAATTAGTGAGAGGACTTACTAACCTGAAGTTTGAGAATAATCAGGTATGTGAAGCTTGTTTAAAAGGAAAACAAATCAGAAGTAGCTTCCCTCCTAAAAACATCGTGCCTACAAACCAGCCACTTGAACTTATACACATGGACTTATTTGGTCCTACTAGGACTCAAAGCTTTGTTGGTAAACATTACAACTTTGTTATAGTAGATGATTATTCTAGATTTACATAGGTTTATTTTTTACCAAATAAGGATGATACTTTTGAAGTCTTTAAGAAGTTTTGAAAAAAAAAATCAAATTGAAAAAGGATACTACATTACATCTATTCAGAGCGATCATGAAGGAGAATTAAATAACAGAAAATTTGAAGATTTCTATAATGAAAATGGAATATCTCATAATTTTCATGCCCATGAACTCCTTAGCAAAATGGACTTGTTGAGAGAAAGAACAGGACTCTCATTGATATGGCCAGAATAATGTTATGCGAAAGTTGTCTACCTTATAGTTACTAGGCAGAAGTCATGTCAACCTCCTGTTACGTACTTAATAGGTGCCTTATAAGACCTATTCGAAAAAACACCCCTACAAGTTATGGAAAGAAAGAAAACCAAATGTCGCTTACTTTGGAGCATTTTGTTGTAAGTGCTTCGTTCTAAACAATGGAAAAAGCAATCTTGGAAAATTAGATGCTAGATCAGATGAAGCCATCTTTCTGGGCTATAGAACTGCTAGTAAAGGATTTAGAGTTTACAACAAAAGAACAAAAAAGATAGAAGAATCAATACATGTAGTATTTGATGAAGCATTATCCTCGACAATAGCAACTGATTTAAATGATGAAAAGCGTCCCTTAGGACCTAAAAATACATCGCAAACTCAAGCAACACCTACAGTTCCTTCAGAATTACAAGATCAAAAAGGTCCTTCTAAAGCCAGGATAGATCAAGCTCCTTCCTCTCAGTAGGAGCTTATAAACGAAGAATACCAAGAGAATGGAGAGGTCTTGATACACATCAGTACATTCTAGGAGGCCCCTCTTAAAGTCTAAGAACTAGATCATCCTTTAAAAACAACTTTTTTGCCCTCATCTCACAATTAGAACTAAAAAATGTTGATCTCTTACTGACAAAAATTGGGTTTAAGCTATGAAGGATTAACTGAAACAGTTTGACAAAAATAAAGTTTGGAATATAGTACCTCGTCCACAAAACAAGTCAGTCATTGGAACTCGTTGGGTATTTCGAAACAAACTTGATGAAAATGGTAAGGTGGAAAGAAATAAAGCTAGACTTATGGCTCAAAGTTATAATCAATAGGAAGGTATTGATTTTGATGAGACTTATGCACTTGTTTCCAGACTGGGATAGATAGAATTTTACTTGCTTTTGCATGCTATAGAAACTTCAAACTATTCCAAATGGATGTCAAAAGTGCCTTCTTAAATGGACATATTAACGAAGAAGTGTTTGTTAAGCAACCTCTAAGCTTTGAAGATGAAAATCATCTTGATTACGTGATGAAGTTGACTAAAGCCCTGTATGGTCTAAAGCAGGCTTCTCAAGAATAGTATGAGAGGTTAACGAATTTTATGCTTGAGAATAACTTTGAAACAGGAAAGGTAGATAAAACTTTATTTATTAAGAAAAAGGAGAATGATTTTCTTATAGTACAAATATATGTTTATGACATAATATTTGGTGCTACTAATCAATCTTTCTGTGAAGAAGTCTCAGCATTAATGCAGGGGGAGTTTGAAATGATCATGATGGGAGAACTATCTTTGTTCCTTGGGTTATAAATCAGGCAAACAAAAAAAGGATCTTTATTAGCTAAGACAAATACACAAAGGAACTCATCAAGAAGTACTATTTTGAAAATACCAAACCAATGGGTACTCCTATATATACTGGAGCTAGACTTCATAAGGATGAAGAAGGCAAGGTTATGGATGAAACAAAGTACAAAAGAATGATCGGGTCACTACTATATCTTACAAGCTCAAGACCATATATTATATTTTGCGTGTGCCTTTACACATGCTTTCAATCAGATCCAAATGAAAGCCACCTTCAAGCAGTTAAGAGGATATTTCTATATCTTCACAGAACTGTGGATTTCAGATTATGGTATCCAAAAATATATTCTTTTAACATAGTTAGCTATTGTGATGTAGATTATTCAGGTGATAAATTCGACCAAAAAAGCACAAGTGGTCACTATCAATTTCTTGGAGTATGTCTTGTTTCTTGATCTTGTAAGAAACAAAATTGCACAACGCTTTTAATGACTGAAGTGGAATATATAGCAGCTGCCAACTATTATGTTCAAGTCATATGGATAAAGCATCAACTCCAGGATTTGTCTTTGAACTTTACTCATATTCCTATATTATGTGATAATACTAGTGTTATAAATCTTTCTAAAAATCCTGTGCATCATTCTAGGACTAAGCATATAGAAATCAAATATCATTTTCTTAAAGATCATGTTTTAGAAGGAACCAATGATCTTTTGAATGTTAATACTGAAAAATCAAGTAGTTGATATCTTGACTAAGCCACTCTCTAAAGATAGATTTTACGCGTTAAGAAAAAATCTTGGTATGTGCAAACTATTTGATATTATTTCTGTATAAATATTTTATGCTACTTATATTTGCAGACATTACTAGGCTCCTTCTTATTTGATCCTTTAGTAGGCTCCTTCTAGTTTAGAAGGCTCCTCTTATTTTAGAAGGCCCCCCTCAGTTGGAGAACTTCATTTAGTTTAGTAGGATCCTTCAGTTTGGAAGGCTCCTCTTATTTTAGAAAGCTCCTTTTAGTTTGACAGAGTAGGATATATGTGTACTAAAAAGGAATTTACTTCATGGCATCGTTTCAACTTTTAAAAATGCATATACTGCTCTAATAACTTTTCATACATGTCTAACAAAAGATACGCAAAGGATCACACTCCCTCTTTTGGCGTTTATAACTATCCATCCTCTCACGAGATCAACGCTCAAGAATCGCTTAGTAAACCTTAAGCAGACTTCTCTTGTTTATTCATCTTTGTCATTCTCATCACTGCCGCTCTTTCCTCTCTGCACCCTAATTCTCTGTTTTCTCTCAGAAACCCCTAAACCTCACCAAGCTCTCTTACAATGGCAAGAATAAAATCAAAGAGACAGAAGAAAACATTGGCTTCAACTTCTAGCTATGGCGAGACTCCTCGCCATGGACAAACTCTTACCTCTGAGTCCTCATCTCTGTCTCTAAATAGTTGGTTCTTTGAACACTCCTACTGAACTTGTTTCTGTCTCTTCTAAGCCCTAAACTTCATAAACACCCATTAAAAAGACTCTAGAAGAGAGAAAACGGACGATTTTTGCCATACTGTCTCTAGAATTGAATTCTGATTCCTTTTCCAATGACAAAGAAGCAACAATCAAAAAGCAGTATTTTTATGACTCTGGAGAAGAAGAAAAAGAAGAGGAAGAAGAAAAAGAAGAAAAAGAAAAAGGAAAAGAAAAGGGAGATGAAAATGAAGAAGAAAGGGAAGAAGAAGAAGAATCTTTTAGTAAGGGGGAGCTACTGAAAAGGTGAAATTTCATATATTCATTCTCTTCTACCAGTACGTACTTCATCTTCCAAAACTTCTGCAAATCCCAAACCTGATCCTAAAGAGGAGAAAGTGCCTGAGGTGCACTGGGTAATAAATGACAATGGTTTATACGAAGAACCTGTTTGATTGATAAGTTGACCACGGACCAGAGGAAGTGTGGCAAAGCAAGTCGTATAAAAAGAAACCCCTAAGGCAAAAAAGAAAGAAGAAGAAGAAGAATCAAGAAAAAAAGGGAAGAGATACGAAAAGGAAAAGCGCTCATAGATGAAGATAACACTACCAAAGCTATTGCTAGGAATAAGTTATTTGTCGAAGAAGTTATGTTTGAAGATGTCCCTAAAGCAAAAAGGGCAAAATATAAGAAACTTGTCATACTCAAAGGGGAGTCTTCAACACTAGTAAAATTATTCCATTCAATGGAAGTGGAAGCAAGGTATAAAATGCGTTACAAAAAAGAAAGGAAGTCACTAGATGCATTCAACCTCCCCTCCTTTTTGATGAAATCAGTATTCCCATCTCTCTATATTTAATTGCTTTTGGTTGGGAGAACCTTTTGAATTTGAATGAAATAATGTATGATGAACTAGTTAGATGTTTTTACACACACATAAGAAAAGAAGAAATTGATGGGAAGCTAGCAATCATCTCGTGGGTACGAGAGCGTAAGATTTTAATCATAGAGGAAATCTTGGGGAACATTCTGAGGATAATTCCCAAAGGTAGGACTGACCTTCCCTATCATAAGTGGGACATTGCTGACCTTGATATAGGAGATGCTGTGGATCCTATATGTTTAAATACTGAGAATGCCCATGAAGAGAGACCTTGGTGTAGACACTTGAACCTACTGCCATGACGTCTTACATCCATATCGGCTAATTCTATTTTTCCAAGGAGTAGCTAGATAGAAAGATGTAGTCTCCTAGACACATACGTGGTTCACAATCTGTTAAAGGGCAATAAGATGAACCTCCTAGCAATGATCCTGAAATTTATGGTAGACAAAGAAGTCACATGAATACAACTAATGGTTTACCTTATGGGATGCTGTTGACCAAGATTTTGCATATTTTTTAGTGTCATTTGATAATCTGAGTTAGTATGAATCGACAAAGTTCCACTCTTTTATTCCCTACCAATTTGGTTACAAGCTGAAGGACAATGTGTGGATCAAAAAGAAGTCAAAAATATCTTGAGTCCTACCCTGAAAAAGTCAGTCCCTGCTGCACTCAGAGCATGTATGACCTAATTCTACAGCAATTGAGGGACATTCGCTCTAATCAGGATCAAATGCGCAAATAAATTGACAACATTCAAAACCAAATCCTAGATATGCAAATTCTTCTTAGCAAACTTTTTGACGCTCTTAAATGGCTTCATTGTTATTTTCACTTGGATATTTCTTACATACTTGTGATATCTTTCTTAGCTTATTTAAGTTCTTGCCCTCTTTTTTTTTGACAATGACAAAGGGGGAGAGTAAAGTTGATTATATATTTTTGCATCTATGATATATTTTCAATAATGCCTTGATGATCCTTGATCATATATATCTGTGATTGATTTATTCTACTGTTCAACTTGTAAAGTTTTAAATCTGTGATATACAAATGATAGGCTCCTTTGTTTAAAAAATAGACTCCTTTTAATTATGTCTGAACATGTAAAGTTTATAGGTACCTTTCGAAATTCTTTATTATTATTTGAATTTTGAAAATATATTTATTATTTTTTATCATCATCAAAAAGGGAGAAATTGTTAGCTTATGGTTTATATTTAACGATTTTGATGATAACTATATAATATTTCAAAATTCAAATTGGATTTATTTCCTTATATAGGCAAAGATATAATTCTTAAAAGGAAATAAAATCAAAGGATAATTGCCTCCTTTCTTACAGGAGCCCTCTTTATGAACTTACCTAATTAGAAATGGTTCTATGACGTCCAGAAGGATCTCACTAATTCGAATAATTAGCTCCGGAAGCCTTAATAGAACGTTTATCTTAATGTCTGAATATCAAAGATTTCAATAAAGATGATATTGACAATTAAGCAACAACTAGTTGAAAAAATGTATATTTAGAGAAGAAGCCACAACATTTACAAATAAGAGACACAGATTTGCGAAATACTTTAGCAGCATCAATATCTATATCAAAATCCTTGTGTCTTAGAAAGTGAAATCACTCTATTAAGAGAGATTGTTAAACCCTTTATACATTTCTTATTGAGATCTTGTAGAGGTTTGTTAAATAGTACGAGTGTAAAAGGTTAAAGAACCTTGAAAGATATGTAATTGTGAGTTTAAAGAGGCTCATGAAAATTTACTACTTGAATTTTATAGTAAAACACTCAAAGTGAATACTTGGGGACTGGACATAGATTTCATTATAAGTCAAACCAGTATAAATTGGCAGTGTTACTCTCTCTCTCTCTTAACTTTTAAAATTTTGCATTATAGTGTTTGTGTTTTTAACTTGCAAGAGGCTCCTTCAGTTTTACAATAAGCTCCTTTAGTTTTATATCGCAAGAGGTTCCTTTCGTTTTTGAAACAATTAACAGGATCCTTTTGTTTTGAGCGTTAACAAGTTCCTATCAATTAATAAGCTCCTTTTGTTTTTTATTGCTAACATGCTCCTATCAATTAACAGACTCATTTCCTTTTGAGCGCTAGCAGTCTCCTTTCAATTAATAAAATCCTTTTATTTTCAACGTTTAACATGATCTTTTTGAAAGTTGATGGGACCTTTCTATTTATAGGCTTATTTTGTTTAAGAGGATATTATCAATTTTAAAATACAAATTTTTTTAACAAACAATTCCCCCTCCCCCCTCTTGCGTATGTTTGCTTTATCATCTCTAACAAGAAAATTATACCATAAACCCTAGATAAATTAAAATTATGGTAAAAAGAAAAAGGAAAATGTTTAGAGCCATTATCTAGATGACTTTCATGATTCTCATTGTCGCATTAATTAAGTTACCCATGTTTAGTACTAAATGATTTATGATATGCATAATTAATTTGATCAATATGAAGTATAATAATCATAAGAGTCATAAAAACTGTGATAATGTAATTAGATCCAAAAAATTGAAACAGACTTCGGAACTAAATATCTTGATGATAATTGTAGAAGGAAAAAAGAAAGTATGTTGAATCTGAATCCATCTGCAAAGAGGAGAGTTTGAGAGAAGAAAAACAAAACAAGGTCAGGCTTTGAACACTGAAATGGATAAACCAACAGAAAAGAAACAAATTGAAGGAATCTCCCAAAGCTCGAATTGCAGTAATAGGACCATTTTGTACAATATATCCGGTACCATCTAATATCATCGTAACATTTGGACCATAGAAGTTCGTAGGGACTCTGATGTCGGCTTTTACTTCTTCCTTCTACACGACGATACAAAATCCCTTCTTCACTTTGCCACTCGTTACTTGGTCCAATCAAAGCCTTTTGTTTTTTTTTTTTTGAACTTATGAATTTAATTATATGGAAGCTGTCCTTATCCAAATCACTAGAAAATGAAACGAACAAAAAAATAACCCTGTGCCGTTCAGCATCTCTTTTCAGTGCCGCACGAGAAATCCTATGCAACAACAGGTTTGAGTTTGCTGCTGCAGAGAGAATGAAAGACTGGAAACATTGCTTGTCAGTTGTCTCTGTTGGACCAATTTTTGTAAGGGAAAAAAAATAAGTACAAATCATCTATAGGAACCTAACTTAGTTTGATCAGTCTCAGCTATGGCTGTTCTCAAGTCCTGGATTTCTCGTCTCCAATCAACCAATATTCATTTTCTTCTTAGTCTTTTCATCATCTTCAGTTTTACTTCTGTCAAATACTCAGCGGCTCCATTAAAGTTTAACTTTTCCAGGTTTGACCAAAACGATAATGAGATTTTCCTGGAGAGAGATGCGAGTGTGTCTGACGGAGAAATTCAGCTGACCTTGAACCAGCTGGACAAGGAACAAAGGGCAAGATTCGGTCGAGCAACTTATTCTAGACCGTTTCATCTTTGGGACAGGCCCTCAGGAAACCTCACCAACTTCACCACTCATTTTTCGTTTATCATTAACTCGCTTGGCAGTGATGTGTATGCTGATGGGATAGCGTTCTTCTTGGCTCCGAATGGTTCACGGTTGTATCCTGACGTTAGAGATGGCGGTGGACTTGGTCTCGCCAGAAACTTTTGGGTAGCTACGAATAAGACGGAGAATCATTTCGTTGCCGTGGAGTTCGATACATATCAAAATGAATGGGATCCAAAGCGCAATCATGTAGGTATCGATGTCAATTCACTGGAGTCTATCGTAAATGTGTCCTGGAATGGCGGTATTAAGCAAGGGAACAAGACGGATGTTTGGATTAACTACGATTCGAGCCTGAAGTTTCTTGATGTCAAGTTCACTTACATTGGAGAAGATAATTTGTCCAAAATTAGCAATATTTCAACTGCAGTTGATCTAGCTAACTACTTGCCTGAATGGGTTACAATTGGATTTTCTGGTAGCACGGGATATTCGTATGAGATAAATACGATTTGTTCATGGGACTTCAACTCGACTACCGACATTGTTGAAAACCATGAATCTGACGTTGTTCTCGAACCTGCAGGTGGCAGATCAGCAAAAGAGAATAAATGGAAAATACAAGTGATAGCAGGATTGAGTATTGGAGCGTGTGTTCTAATTACTGGTGTATTTTCGATATACTTCGTTTTGAAGAGAAAAAGTAAGAAACAAAGGAAAGCAGATTTTCCTCTCTTTGATGTGTCCTTTGGTGATGATTTCAAAAATGGAACAGGAGGAAAGAACTTTTCGTATGACGAGTTGGTTACCGCAACCAATAATTTTTCAGAGACAGAGAAGCTTGGTGAAGGAGGATCAGGTGCAGTTTATAAGGGTTACTTAAAGGACCTGAAGTTGCATATAGCTGTTAAGAGAGTACTTAGACTGTCTAAGCAAGGAATTAAAGAGTATGCCTCAGAAGTAAAGATCATTAGCCGAATACGGCATAAAAATTTGGTGAAGCTTATAGGTTGGTGTCATGAAAAGGAACTGCTACTTGCATATGAATTTATGCCCAACGGAAGCCTAGATGCCCACCTATTCAAAGGAAAGAGCTTGTTGTCGTGGGAAGTCAGGCACAAGATTGCACAAGACTTAGCCTCTGCATTGTTATATCTACATGAAGAAGGTGACCAGTGTGTGTTACATAGAGATATCAAACCAAGCAACATTATGTTGGACTCAAATTTTATTGCTAAACTTGGCGATTTTGGACTGGCTAGACTTGTGGATCATGCAAAAGGATGTCGGACCACAATTTTAGCAGGAACAATGGGGTACATGGCACCAGAATGTTTCAAATCAGGAAACGCAAGCAAGGAATCTGATATCTACAGTTTTGGTGTTGTAACTCTAGAAATAGCTTGTGGAAAAAGGGTAGTGGAGTCATGGATGGATGAGAACCAAGCAACAATTGTTGAGTGGGTGTGGGAATTGTATTCAACAGGAAAAATTCTTGAAGCAGCTGATCAAAAGCTATGTGGGAATTTTGATGAAGAGCAAATGAAACGGGTGATGATTGTTGGCCTATGGTGTGTGCACCCGGATCGAAAACTCCGGCCATCAATACGGCAAGTGATCAATGTTCTACTAAATTTTGAGACACCTCTTCCTGTAATTCCAACGGAAATGCCAATGCCATCGTATCTTGCTCCTCCATCAAAGCCATCTTCATTCTACCACTTGTCAACAACTTCTGGTTCCGTTAACAGCAATGGAAGGCATGTTGACAGTTCAAACCACGGTGATAGAGCAGATTCACCAAAACATCTAACATCTTTTGGCGATTCATTTTCCTGTATAGGCTCCTCGTAAGTATACAGTTTGCTCATTGGCAATCAATTCTTTTCTTAAAACTTTCACTTGGGAATTTAAGTAATTACATTTTCTAAAACCACTTCAATCCTAGCTAATTTTAGATCAGATGATCTTGTGGATATTTTTTATATTATTGTTGCAAGCTTTTAGATCGTTTCAATAGGTACATATTGCTGTAAATGATATGGAGCCGATTTCGAGGAAGGATATGTTTTTATTTCCTTACGCATTTTTAGTCCAATCGGGCGAAGTTTCAGCTTGTGAATAGGCTAATGCGAATTGGTTTAGAAAGGACGAGCTCTACTGCTAAGAATTGGTGATGTACGGTATGTTTCCCGATTACAGTTTTGAAAATAAATTCAAACTACTAGCAGATTGCTAGTTTGCTCACAGTAAAGTAGCTGGAATCTTGACAGATGTGGACTATAACAAGAAGAAATGGTTGAATACTGCCTATGCAGGAAAATAAAAAGCAAAAAACTGAAATCCGTCACAATATATATTAAGTGCATTCTTTCCTGCCTGGCTACTTTGGATTGTCTTTTCTAAAGGGAAAACTACTGAGCTTGACGTGATCGGTGGTTTATTTATTCAATATAGAAGATTTCACTAGTCCCATATCAAGATAATAATTTATTAATTCATTTAAATTAGGGTCGGATTATCAAGTTTGATTTTAAAATCTGGTGAAATTATCACAGTAACGCTTTTGCTGTCGAGCATTGTCAAGAAGATACCTATTAAAATAGGATTATCGAGTTTGATTTTAAAATCTGGTGCAATTATCACAATAACACTTTTGTTGTTGAGCATTGTCAAGAAGATGCCTATTAAAATATTCTAGTTTGACACGTATGCTGTGTCAAGAAGGGAAATTCTAGTAGCGGCTGAAATTCATAATATTATTCAAATGAAAATAACTCAACTTAGAATTTTGATAAAATATTGAACTGCAAATTACAAATGTCGCCTATTTAAATGTCAGGAGAATCTCTTGTCTTCTAAGATTAGACAACTTACAAGTTTTTGGTCTCAACTTTTCTGCTAATAAATGGACTAGGGGATCAATTCACCTATTCCTATTTGGGTGTGTTACCCTGTGCCTGTTCACATCCAGCCATCCGTTAAATGTTAAGTGGGAGCTTTTCCCTTCAATTTGATTTGATACTTCAGTTTTTCTAGGGACTAGGTGTCTTTCCTTTAAGTTCTACATGCTAGTTCTTTTCAGGTTGTACTCCCTGACCCCGTATTGGTACGAAACATTATTATTTTTGTTCTTTTAACATGTTAAAATCATTCCCCCATGCTTTCCTCGTTAGTTCTTAGCTAATAATTGGTCACCCTTAAGGTTTCCATGTTTAGCTTTACTAGAAATAAGGCCTCTACTCTAAAAGCTAGACTAAAATGTGATTCTCTTGTAGAAGTTTTAGGTCTAGTGTAGTAGACTTGTGATGGAATAAACATGATATACCCAAGTTTCTGTTGTGAAGTCGGACCAGGACTAGATCTCGATTGTAGCGAAATATTATGAAATTTTTTCGCAAATTAATTTTCCAAAAAATAAGATCAATTTAATTCTATAAAATGATTAACACAAATCATAATAAAGTAGAAACTTAATTCATACTTTATTCTAAAGCTTGAACCTTATTTTTGTCATATCCCTCAAACTGTTTACAAAATTGATCCATCTCAACTACCGTAGCAGCACAAATTTTCAAACTCTAACAATATCCACAGAATACGTTGAGAAAACTATATAAATCTTATAAAAAGGGTTAGGTAAGAAGTGTTAGCTCCATTAGAGCTTAAGTTTATTTATAATAAGTTTTGGACGTTTTAGGAATTTAATTGAAATTAAATTCTAATTTCAATTAAACTTTCATTAGAATTACAAATAATTCTAATTAAATACCAATTGTGCAGAAATTAAATTTAATATCTTATATTGATCCTTATTTATTAAATATCTCATATTTAATTATAAAGTTTCTCAAACTTTACAATCAAGTCTAACTTGATTAAAATAACTTTGCTTTCTTCAACCTATTCTATATATGAGATCCATTAGGTTCCTAGATATGTCGGCAATGATTATAAATTATAATTCTAATTCATAATTAGAATTAGAAAAATTAAAACTTCTTTTAATTTATCTTTAATTCTCCAATTTATAATCATATATTAAGATTGCATGTAATAACGCATCATGATCACCCAATATTTAAGCATGTCAAAGTAGTTCTGACTAACCTTTTTGTAACACCCATTTACCCTAGGGTACGCACCAGGACGCCCGTAGGTCATTCCGATACATATCCTAAAATAAGGGAGTGCTACGTGCGATCACTACAATACTCCACATGGCATC
>JAOQMS010000179.1:37428672-37444861 GCA_027563885.1 Erythroxylum longipes | reverse complement strand
TTTAAAAACATAATTAAGTCATATGAAATACATGTTCAATGAAACATTCCAACTAGGGTACAATTTGGGGCCTTACACATTGGGCGGACATTCTCTGGAATTCTAGTGTTCTAGCCCCGTTCATATCCATTTGTAGGGACATAGGTCTACTGGGTGGATATTCTTTGGAATTCCAACGTTCCATCCCCGTTCATGTCCGTTTGGAGGGACATAAGTCCGCTGGGCGGACATTCTCTGGACATCTACATAAATATACAGTTTTAACCCTTTAGACGGAAAAATCTGTCTTCAGGGTTTACAAAAAAGTTGCAAAACTCGAAGTTCTCTTCGAAATCATACTTGAATGACCTCAATCTGACATCTACAAAGAAAGTTATGCTTATTGTCCCAAAATTATAAATATATATAAATTATTGATTTATCAATGCTTTTCTATGATGTATTTAAACTTGAATGAGATCTTGAATGAGCCTAGTGGATGATGAATGAGGTGATTAAAGTAAGGAAAGTGTATTATTAAAGAATGATTGAAAGATGATGTTAATTGGTTATGAGACGTGTATTAAGGAAACGTACCCGGGATTGTCATTGAGCATGCATTATACATAATCCATATATACATATATGCATAAATGAGTGCTTTTGTAATTATACAAAGTTGTAATGTGTGTAAATGTATGTGTTGCACGATATAGAGGAGCAATTAGAGCGAACTCATCCAGAGATTGCCGGAATCTCGAGGAAATAAGTTATCTGGAGCAAATTATGAGTAAACTAAGATGGTCTCACCTGGATTATTTATTTTATTTAAATTCTGTATTGAATTGGTATATGATGTGAACATTTTGATTTCGGACATTGTAAGTTTGAGGCATTTGATTTATGTAAAACATATTGGAAGTGCTCATTGAATGTGAATTTGACTGAATAAGTGTTTCTCAACTTAATTGTTGAATGTCGGACTAAAGGTCCGATGATGAATATGAACATGAATACGAATGTGAATGTGATTGATTGAATACAATGATTCATTACGTGTGATGCATTTCATTATATGAATACATGAAACATAAAGGCAGTTGTGACTGGAGTCATTAGTGCAAAATAGCTTAAAGCTCAGAAGGTGGTAAGAGCCTCTGCTCACTATATAAAATGAGCCCTGTATCTCCAACAAATAAGGGACAGAATTCACCATTCATAAGATAGTTATAGAACCAAAATCCATGCTTTTACCCTTCATAAAGATAATTATAGAACCAGATCATTGTTGTACTTATTGTTATCTTTTAATCTTTGCTGAAAACCATTCTACTTCCACCTTATTCTTGGAATTGTGCTTGCATGCCTAGAAGGCTAGGTTAGCTTGATAATTGAGGAGGCAATTGAGCTAATCAAGTAAGTGAAAGACTGATCTCTTGTGATATATGTTAATAGAACTTAATGATGACTGAATTGGAGACGGATAAATTATGATATTGGAGTGAAATGAGTGCTGGAAAATGATGCATGAATGATAGTTTCTATTATGCTTTTGCATGCATGAAAGACAATAGTTTATGAGCTGCCAAGTGAATGATTTTGAGTTGGAATTAGAGATGAATTTGATTAGGAATTGAAGTATAATTAAGGTATACTTAAGGTATAATTAATGGATTGTTACGAAGGTGTTTTGAATTTGGTATGAAGATGTTTGAATATGGAAATTGAGGGAAATTGGATAGTACACTTCTGGGCACTCATCCCCACAATCGTGGCTAAAGCTTTGAAATGATAATTTCGGTTTTATGACTTTATTGAACCAAATGAGGATAAGTCACTCTACATTAGTGTATTTGGACATGATTAAGGCTTAAAATGAACCTAGATTGTTGCTTGATTAATTGGTTAACGATTCGATAAGTTTAGGTTGTTAATTGATGTCATTACTTAATAAATGGATTGTCTTGATATCAATGTATTTAAATATAGAAATTTTGAGTTGTTAAGGGAATAAAGGTGTTCTTATGAATGCAAATATGATCTAAATGATATAAGTAAGGTGTATTAGGTATGAATGAATGAGAATTGGGAAATTGTGTGAATGTATATTGCTAGAAAAGGTTGATAAATGTATGATTGATGAATTTAGAGTAGCCTGAATGCAAAGTGTTAATATACAAGCTATAATAATTGAATGGCCAAGACTTGTGAATAAGAACACATACCCAGAAAGGGTAATTGAGCATGAATTAAACATGACACAAATACATATGCATGATTATATATTCATATGATTGAACAGATTAGTGATTGTGAACTATGTGTATATTGCTTGACTATAGATGCACAAGTTGATTGCTAACACCCAGACATTGCCGGATCATCAAGGCAATAGCTTTTTTGGAGCATATTATGAGTTAACCTAGATGTGTAAACTCAATTATATGTACTTCTATTGAATTGTATGTGTAATATGGAATGTATGAACAATTGAATGATGAATGCCAAACTTAGATCCGAAAAATTTGATATATGACGTGAGCACATTAAATGAAAAGTACTGAAAGCATAATATGTGAATTGATGCAACTTATTATATTGAAATGCATGATCAGATAAAGTAGTTATGACCAGAGTAGCCAATTTGTGAAAAAGAGCTTTAAGCTCAAAATTGTGCATAGAGAGCCACAGGCTCAAATAACAATGAGCTTGGTATCCACAATAGATAAGGACAATTTATGAAATGAGCCCAGAATCCACAACAGATACTGGATAGTAAATTGGATTGTCACAACAAAGCAAAATAAGAAAGAAATCACATGTGTGTTTGCATATACAATTATACATGTATCATATGAATTATTGTGATGATTTATTGAATTGTTCTAAAATAGTGATACGCAATGTTGGTATACAGTACTTGCTGAAATATGACAAAATGTGATGTGGTAGTCGATACTTGATTTTATAATATACTTGCTAAATTGAGTTATGTACTTTATTTTTGTGTTCTGACTTAAGTGAACACATCGATGATGGTTCACTCACTGAGTTTGCAAACTCGTTAAAATTGCAAATGTTGATTTTCAGGTTCAAAGAAGTTCTAGCTACTGAGGTTATATAGTAGAAGTATAGTACTTACATGTTGGAGACAAGAATAGCTCAAAGGTTGGTTAGCTGATATCTGAGGACTCTAGTCTGTAATGTTTTCAGTTAGCATCCCATTTCATATTGAACATTTTGTATTGAGTATTGAACTCTCAAATGTTATGTAATGTATATACATGGATTATGAATTGTAATGATACAATGTAAATTTGATGTTTGTGAATGAAATGGGAAGAATTGATCATTTGAAATGATTGTGATATATGTGATGCCTTTTAGTTAATGTGATTGTTATAAAGTACCATTTCTGTATATTATATTCTCGATTTTCTGTGGATATGTTCAGGCATATGCACTATAAGAGTGGTATGTTACATACAACTTCCTTAATCATTCGATCCCCTTGATTGATAATTACATCACCCACTAGCTCCTTACAATCACCCCTTTGGAAAGTTTTACCCATAGGAATCCATCTTTTCCCTTAAGAAGTAAGAGAGGGCTTCCGTTGGTATTGGACTAATACTTTATCCTCGTATAGATATCCATCAAGTCTCAATCTCATAATTGGGATAATTTCCAGTAAATCATTGGAGAGATCCATATTAATACAGATTCTAGCATAACCCAATCTCTTCCTTTTGGTTGTATTATCATCCAAACATAGATGTTTTCCTAAAAAGATGGAGATCATACTCAAGCCTTTTGTTTTCTAATATTCAAGAGGAACATTGTAGAGGTTTACCCATATTGGGACAAGTCTGTTTTTGTTACAATCAATTTGAAAACCAGGCTACCAATACTGCAGAAAGAGTGGAAGATTAGATAAATTCTACGACCCTTCTTCTACGATCTTTAGTGCTTTAGCTTTAGAGGAAATGTCGAAAATGATGTATGTATCTTCTACTATTAATGTGTCAATACAGCCTTTGTTTTTTCATATTGATTGTGCCCATTTTTTAATAACAGGGAATACAGGTCTTTTATCCCAGAAGAACCTGATAAGGGAGTTTTCCCAAGATTTGACCCCTTCCTATAGAATTTCTAGATCCGGGGAGACAACAACATGTCTATCTTTTGTCTTAGGAGGGTAAAACTGTAGTGAGAGATGAGGGAAGCCTCCTACAACTTGCTTCCATGTTATCCTTTTAGTTAAGAGTATGGTTGAAGATGAAAATGGAGTAGCATGGGTTAAGGCAGTGTTGGACAAGGTGGAGGGAGGTACAGGAGGAGTTTGTAGTAAAGGAGGTAATGGCAGTTTCAGTGCTGCAACAGAGGATAAAGCTAAGGGTAAACGAGGAAAATCCTCCCTGATAGGGTTCTTTTGAGTAGTAGGTTGGGGTATTTGTATAGTAAAAAAACAATAGGGCAGCTTTGGCAGGGGGTTGGTTGGGAGATTCAGGTTCTAGAAGAGGAAAAGATGACGGGCGAGAAAGTGTTAGAAAAAAATCAAAAGACCTTTGAACCCTTACAGTGACAAGCAAAGGGAAGATCGAGAATGAGGAGGCAATATCTTCAGCTCTATATCGGATGCTTTTTTAAAAGAAGATAGAGGCTCAAGTTGTCCTTCTAATCTATAAACACCATCCTTACTGGCATGGTCCTCTTATTCCTAAATCCTAAATCTTTACATATGTTCAATGACTCATCACCATTAGCTTTAGGAGTTTCGTATACACTAGGGTGTATTAATTCCTTCCTATAGTAATTGTTATCAAAGGAGGAGGTCTTTTTAGGAATATATACACGTGGAACTCCACTTTCCCTTTTCTTATCCTAATTATAAACTTTCCCTTAATCATATCAATTACGTCCTCTCTAGTAGCCAAGAATTATTTTGTTAAGATAATAAGAACCCCAGTGTTGTACTCTATGTCCATCACTAAAAATTTAGCTAAAAAGATACATTTTCTTTCTTTTTCAAGTAACTCTTCCATAATCCCAATATAATACTTTATGGAAAAATCTAACAACTAGAGTGACACATTTGTAGACTTGAGCTTCTTTATTCCTAGCTTTCTGAAAATAAATAAAGGCATAAGATTAAGATCTGTATCTAAATCACATAAACATATAATGGCATTAGAAGCACCAAATTGGTAATGAATAGTTAAACTTCCAAGATCTTTCAACTTTAAAGGTAATTTATTGTGTAATATTATGCTACACTCATCTGTCACAGGAACTATAATATACTCTTTTAATTTTCTCTTGTTGGAGATAATCTCCTTTAAAAATTCATATAAAGAAGTATCTAAGTTAATTCTTTAACAAAGGTAATGTTTATGATTACTTATTGAAGACATCTAAGAATTCTTGAAATTGTCTTCATTTATCTTCTTCTTAAGCCTTTATGGGTATGGAATGGGTAACATATAGGGATTCATAATATGTCTAGGTCTTTGCTATTGAATGATGTTGTTTATATATAGAGCCAATTGATTCCCTTCTATCCTCTTCTGTATCATTCTTCTCCTTATCTTTTCCCTACTTTTGCACATCATTGTCTCTAATAATATCAAAGTCAGGTGTTATGCTAGTTATAAGTGTAATGGCTAACACTTGATCTATAAAATTTGATTTGGTCTTACTCAAAAGCTTTCCCTAACCTCTTTCATTTATCTTTGTAACTAGCTAGTTTACTTATACATCCAAGTTGTAAATTAAGGTGTAATTCAACTGCACCACCTTTTCAAGTCTGTTTAATTTTATCAATTTTCATAAATGGGAAACATGAACTGTTTAAGAATCTTGTCCATATTATTACTTTGTGGTGGTGGGTATTAAAACTAAAGTATAATTTGGAGCCTAGGTAGTCTCATAAGTTTATCCATTCCAACTCTCTACTCCTTTCATTAAAAAATTTAGGTGATTGCTCCATCTTAAATTACATATGTTAAAGAATAAATCATTCCTTATAGTTTGCTTTCCTTTATAGGTAGCTATATAGTTTGCTTCCTCATTATAAGTTTAAGTTTGGTTCAATATTCATGCATGCATAAGATAGATGCTCATATATAACACACTAGTAGCACGCTTCCTTATAGTCTATATCGTAATTCAAAAATCATCTTCACATAATTTAGGAGATTAGCTACTTGTGTTGCTATATTTGAAGATGCTTGCACCTTGGAAAGGTTTCTACAAGTTTATATAGGTTTCTTTCTCTCCTTTTTTATATGGGATTTGACACCTACCACTAATGTGAGATGTCACAAACTCCCCTCTTTTCACCTTTGATATCCTCATCAAGGCCTGATTCATAGTCCAGAATATCTTCTCCTACTCCTCTTTTAATGTTAAATTTGATAAGAAGCCTTGTCAAGAGTCACTTATTATTCCTAGTCCTTCTACTAGTGCCATTCCCCTCTCTCATCATCCTAATATGTCATCATACTAATGAAGGTTTTCATCTTATGTCATTTGTAACATCCTGAAAACAGAGAGTTGGAAAGTTAATTAGTGGTCTTTTCTATAGGCTTATAAAGGTTTCACCTTTTTTATATGGGATTTGACACAAACCTCTTATATGGGATGTCACAATCTCATCTCCTTTGAACTTTTCATATCCTCATTGAGGTCCAATATGTCCTCCTTTTTAGAATATGTCCTCCTTTTTATGTTAAAAATTATTAGAAAGCTTATTAGGAGTTGTCCATTACTCATAATGTTGCCATTTGTTCCACTCTCGATTCTTATTATCCCAACCTAAAATCGTACTACCACAATTTTTATTTTCATACCATTTATTATATCCTAAGTCCAAATTGATTTGGACCATCTCCTATTTAGGTTTTGTTTTTATTCATAATTTTATCTCCTCCTTTATTATTCTCCATTCATTTCTTTAATAACTTCATTGTAATATATAGGCTTTATCTCTCAAATTTCATTAAGAAACCTTGTTCCTCGTATTAAAACATCATCAAAATTATTAGCACCAAGTATTTTTTATTTTCTAGAGCTTTGGGTATGATTACCTCAATTTGATCAACATTTACAGATTCTATCTCACTTTTTCCCAATTGCATATTGTTTCTTCATCAAATTTGATGTCCTTACCAAGTATTTTTGTTCAAATTAAAAACTTTATATTCCTTAGAGCTAGATCTATATCCTAAGAAGATTATATCTCAAATTTATATTCCAACTTATCTCTTTTCACATATAGTATATAAGTGTAATATAAACTCTTAAGGTTTGGTTTGGGGGAGCGGCGGCGGTTGATAACCTGCTGAAATGATAAGTACTTATTTTCAATAAATACTTATGTGCTTGGGATTGCTATTTTGGTAATTGCGGAAACGTAAAAATAGATGTTTGGCAAGTATAATTGTGGTTGTTGAAAAGAGATAAAATGACTAAAAAGCTGATTGATTTAATAAACTATTAAGTGTTGTATAAATAATTAAAATATATATTATTAGTCATATAAATTTAAAATTATAAATAAGAAAATATTAAATTAAAATAAGAAAATATAAATAAAATAAATTTAGTAAATAAAATATTTCATAAAAATATATTATTAGTTATATTAATTAAGAGTATAATGGAAAATAATACTTGTAGTAAAGGTTATTAATAGAAAGTAAAATTTCTACCGCAGAAGCAGTTTTCTACCGTAATCCTCTTTTTGTTTATTGATTTTTGTGGTAGCACCACACTTTTTTTCAATTTCTGGTTGTTTACCGCAGATTCAAACATGTGACTGTGTTTGAAAACTGCAGTTAATAAGTACTTATCTCTACCATACCGTAGATCTAAACGTAGCCTAAATACTTTAAGGCGATCCACTGCTTGTTTAACTCTATATTAAACCTTAAATAAAGTCTTATCATTTACAATATTGGTTAGAAGTCTGTTCAACAAATACAAAGTTGTGTTAACTACTTCTACCTAGAAATATCTTCTTTTAAAATAATGTTGGTTGAGTTTTATCCTTCACAACTTTGGTTGGAAGTCTATTAAAAGAATACACATTGTATTAACAACTTTTGCCTAAAAATATTCAGGTAAATTCTTTTCGAATAGTAGTAGACTTTTTTTTATCTCCATAACAATTATGTTCTTCCTCTCAATCATTCTATTCTATTGAGTAATGAACGATTTTAGCTTCAACATAAAACTTGTCTAACTTGTTTAATGTATATTCAATCTTGTTGTCATATCTTTTCACCTTGATCTTTCAATAAGGGAACCATAGATTCGAAAATAGATAGTTAGGAAATTGATTAGTAGTCTTTTTTACTTGTTACGTCCTGAAAATAGAAAATTAGAAAGTTGATTAATAGTCTTTTCTATAGGTTTATACAGGCTTTCATCTATTCGATTTGGAATTTGATACCCACCTCCCTTGTGGGATGCCAAAAACTCTTCTCCTTTGAACTTCTGATATCCTTATTAAGGTCCAGCGATACAATCTAGAATCTCTCCTCCTATTATGATGTTGAAACGAATTGAAAAGCCTATTAGGAATCGTCCATTATATTACTCATGGTTCTGTCATCAATTCCATTTTCCTTCCTTATTGTCCCAACCGATATCGTACTATCAAAAATTTTGTTCGGATATCATTTATAACGTCATAAGTTCATATTGATATAACAATATCTCCTATTGGGGTTTAAGAGAACTATATGCCCAAAAATAATTAGTTAAAAGTTTAATTGGTTGTCTTTTTTTTTAAACGTATAAAAATTTCTACCTTTTTATGTGAGATTTGACACATACTTTCTATACGAGGTCTCAGATATAAACTAGTATAATTTGACTTCCATGTCAAACTACTTTTCAGAAGTGACCCATTTATACTATCATCTTTATATTTTATAGTTTCCCCTGTAATTATTTATTAAATACTTAATTGTTAAGTTAATTAAATTAAAAGAAAAGATAATCTATCTACAAACGGTTAAGCCATAAAATTAAATATATTATAGGATGAGAACTGCTACACTAATTTCCAATGTATAATCAAATATTACAATCTACTAAGGGCATGGGGTAATTGCGAATGAAACTGGTGAAATGGGTTGGAAACACTATGGAAAAGACAGCATTCTTGCTTCATCATGTTGGTAGTAGCTTCTACTTCTGGCTTTGTAGGGAAATAAGATTATTCAAGTTTTGATGGATCTATTGATACATGTCATTTTGTTCTTCTATAAGGAGTAGGCTTGGGAGATCATCACAGCACAAACACAATCATCTCCAACTTTAGAAGAAATTTGTGCCATTCTATTCTCTGTTCAAAGTAGAGCACGAGTATGAACTTAAGGTAATCCTTTTATCATAAAGTGGCTGAAAATATCAATAATATCTTGACACTAGTTGTCTCCGTCGTGTACTTGCTTTCTTTTCGACAACTAACCACAAAACAAAACAAATTCTAGGGCATTTAGTTATTCAAGCCTCTATGCGACAGCAGGTAACACTCTTGTATGTTTTACATTCTCAATCTAATACAACAATCCTTGATCCTCTTCACTATCAAGATCACTGCGTTATCAAAATTGATAAATTTTTAATTGAGATATTATGCTGATGTGTAGGGTTTGGCTTCTTAATTTGTCCCACATTGATTGGGGAGCACATTTGGGGCAAGTCTCTTGCCTATATAAGGAGGTGCTACCTTCTTGGTTAAGTGCACCAATACAAACTCAAAAATTTGTATAACAAATTTTGACTCTAGTTAAATTTCTCTTTTGAGGTGAGAGTTGGAGAGCTTGTTTTGGGTATTTCTTTATGGGTGTATTGGGGTATTGAGTGAGAGGAAATATTGTGTGATTATAAGAATTTTCACATAGTGGATTTTCTTCTCGGTACTTGTGGTTTTTTTCTCCGGTTTGAGAGTTTCAACGTAAATTCTCTTGTGTTGTTATAATATCTCTATTTTTTGATATTTTTGTCTATGAAATATCCTTGGGTGTGGGTATGGGAGGTTTGAATTCCCAACAATTAGTATCAGAGCTAAGGTGTGTTTTTTCTTGAAAATTCTGAGTATACTCTGTGGTTGTAGTTTTGAATGATCTTCCACATCAGAAAAGATTTTCTTGAAAAAGGTTCATTTGGTGCGGTGGAGCTTTGGTGTGGTAGTGTGGAAGTGCATGTCTAGAAAAGTTTTGGCTAAGGAAAGATTTAGCACTTAAATGTGTCCGTTTATGACCCACCTCTTTTTTCTGGGAACTTACCTGGTATACTATTCATTTCTACAAAGGCAGAAGTTCACAGAAAAAAAAATGTCAAGAAATAGGGCTTCGAATCCTGTCAGATTTGAGGTGGAGAAATTCGACAGGAGAATCAATTTTAGCTTGTGGCAAGTACAAGTTAAGGACATTTTGATTCAGTCGAAGTTACACAAGGCATTGAAAGGCAGGCAAATCCCTGATATCAGCACGTCTACTAGTGATACTGGCAAAACGGCTAGTACAGACAGATATAGTATAAGCGATTAAGATTGGAAGGATCTGGATTTGAGAGCTGCAAGTGGGATACGACTGTGTTTGGCCAAGAATGCCCTTGCGAATATGCATGGAATATATGAGGCAAAGGAGCTCTGGGAAAAACTTGAGGAGTTGTATCAAACAAAGGGCGTTTCAAGTCGGGTATATCTAAAGGAGCAGTTTCATACACTGCAGATGAGGGAAGGTACTACAATTTCAGATCATTTAATTGTTCTCAATAGGATCGTCTCTGAACTAGAGGCAATTGGAGTTAATATAGATGATGAGAATCAAGCTTTGAGACTCATCTGGTCTCTTCCACCTTACTATGAGCACATGAAACCTATTTTGATTCATGGGAAAGAGAAGATAGTTTTTTTTTAAGTTACCGGAAAACTCTTTTCAGAAGAGAGAAGACTGGGTGATGGAAGAAATGCTCCTCCTGAAGACTCAACTCTGGTGGTAACTAGATATAGGAAGAAGAAGAACTCCATGAAGAAAAATATAGTATGCTGGACATGTGGACAATCTGGGCACATGAAGAAAAATTGTCCAAGAGGTGGAGCAAGTTCGGCAAGAGGATCTAGGTCAGTTAATGGAGAGACTAACAATGTCGCTAATATTGTCTCCATGGATGATGATTTTGCTCTCTAAAAGGGAGCATGTACATCCTCATAGCATGCCACTAATCCCAAAGTTGCCATGATAGAGGATATGTTACCGTTAGCAGGTCCACAAGTTTGCACACAGGCATTGATTTGGCATTGATGCAAGGTGTGTGATGGAATTTATGTCGATGGTTGATGAACTTCGAGGAAAACCAAACATAAGAGTTGCACCATAATTTTTCAGCAAGGTTATGAGCAGGTTCGGCAAGAGGCGTCAGTTAATGGAGAGACTAACCATGTCGCTAACATTGTCTCCATGGATGATGATTTTGCCCTCTAAAAGGGGGCATGTACATCCTCATAGCATGCCGCTAATCCCAAAGTTGCCATGATAGAGGATGTGTTACTGTTAGTGGGTCCACAAGTTTGCATATGGGCATTGATGCAATGTGTGTGGTGGAATTTATGTCGATGATTGATTAACGTCGAGGAAAACCAAACATGAGAATTGCACCATAATTTTTCAGCAAGGTTATTTTCGACATGTGCTGAAATGAAAGACTTAGAATTGGTTTATTCTAAGTGGGTATGGTTTTATAATGGAGCATGATGTTGTGAAGCATGATAATTCTCTACATTGAGAGTTTTGTTATTTTCAAGAGATCTTCATTAAGGTGGAGTGTGGTTGTAGGATCAACCAAAGTCGCCAAGGTGGAGATTATTGAGTTTGGCTCCTTAATTTGTCCCACATTAATTGGGGAGCACATTTGGGGCAAGACTCTTGCTTATATAAGGAGGGTGTTGCCTCCTTGGTTAAGTGCAACAATACAAAGTTAAAGATTTGTATAACAAATTTTGACTTTAGTTAAATTCCTCTTTTGATGTGAGAGTTGGAGAGTTTGTTTTGGGTATTTCTTTGTGGGTGTATTGGGGTATTAAGTGAGAGAAAAAATTGTGTGATTGTAAGAATTTTCACATAGTAGATTTTCTTCTCGGTGCCCGTGGTTTTTTTCTCCGGTTTGGAAATTTTCACATAAATTCTCTTGTGCTGTTATTATTTCTCTATTTTCTGATTTTTTATTTATAAAATATCCTTAGGTGTGGGTACGGGAGGTTTGAATTCTCAACATGATGAAGCATGTCAAGTTTGCACTTTGTTAACATAACTGGGAAATTTTCGAATGTATAGAATAAAAAGACTCAATTGAAAAATGCAATATAACAGAAATACCAGATATATCATTATACGCAACCGAAATACAGCCTCTGTTTGAATCATGTAACAAGGGAAGACAAGTTTGAATCATGAAGCAGCAGAAGACAAGCTAACAGATGGAGAAGACAAATAATTTAGCTACAAGAGAGACAAATATTTCAATAACAACAAAGAACTGACATTTTAAATGAAGTGGACTCAGTATGCGATGTTGTTTTTAAAGCTATCCAAGGAAATTAATGTGAAGCCAAGATAACTTTCGATAGGCAACAGGATTCAGAATCCTTTCCTCAGAAGGTTCATCCCAACTCAGAGATCGTTCCGAAGAACTGGATTCGCTCCAACCTGGACTTATGGTGTTGATTTCCATGTCATACACGCACCAACCATCAGCTGATCGACGGCTAAAATAGATACAGTTTCTCCGGCAACCAACTTTACTTGCTAAAACTGACATACAGCAATTAGCACTTATAAACAGTGTTGTGTCCCCAAGACTCTCTACCTTGATCCATGTGAGGTTACCAATATCAAGCCTGTAAACTTCCACACCATCTACAATGTTCATAGACTTTCTAGATATGAGGAAAGCGAGCAATATCTCTCCATTTGACTCAACAAAGCATTCCCTGAAATGTTTTGATGAAACAGAAGGAGCGGCTCTTTTCTTACTCAAAGCTGTGATTCTTGGATGAGAATCAATGACCTCTATAACAGCAAGAGTTCCTTGCAAGCTCAAAGCATAGAACTTACCTTTGAACCCAATGGCATTAGTGAACCGCATAGATCGATCTGTTATGCAGGACTTTGAGCAATGAGGATCAGTGATAGTGCATTCTTGCTTGATCCAACCATCTTCGACTCGATGCCCAACTTTACAGAAGGCAAAAGCTGGGCTAGTTACTCCTGTCACAGCCAACATCATCAGATAACTGCGAGTTTTCACAGGTGATGGAGACAGAACCGCACATACAAATGGATACTTTGAATCCCATGATGGAACACGCCACGGTAAATCTCTAGGTGCATCCCACAGAAAATAAGATACACCATGTGCCAGCAGAAGACCCTGTGAACAACCCACTATACGCAGCCTTGGATGTTGAGGTCGTCCTCTATTATACCAAACGTAACTCCCAGTCTTAAAATGTATAGCGAAGGTGTTAGGTTCTTTGTCAGCACGTCCATCGTCACCATCATAAAGCTGAAGCAGTGGTTGAGTAGAATTCGTTGAACATTTTTTTTGTTCTCTTATCCATGACTTGGTCACACCCTTGAAGGAAATATTATTCAATAACGTGTAGTCCCATGCAATTAGGTTGATAACTTTCTGAGGAAGATGAGGCCATAAACTGGGATCGTCTATTTCTGTGGCAGTCAATGGAACATGTTTCTTGTTCTTCTTATGTTCCTTTCGATGCATTGTTGCAAAAAGAAATGTGAGACAATGAGTAGCTTGACAGGCACCTTCTTTGGAAAGGTTCTTGTATATAGTTTCATGTGCGTGGCCTCCAAGGACTTGGATAAATAAAATACGGACAACCTTAACAGACACGTTCCAATCTGACTTGGGTGAGCCCTTGGAGGACAAGTTCTTCTACCACACCGCCCCCACCCCAACCGAAAATTATAGGTGGACAGTCTACGCTTTGCTGATAGAGTGATAGTTTAATAAAAATCCACTGGTGGAGCACATGATCGTCTTATGATTGGGTTTCGTTCAAACACATTAATATATAATTATTTTAGAATTTTTAATATTTTCAATTTATAAAATAATAAAATTTATATATGATAGAAATATAACATATGATATCCACTTAGTAAAAATATTAATCTCACGTGACTCTTCATATTGTTTATATTAACGACAAATTTAGAATCAAATTATTTTTATTTAAAAATTAATATTTAAATTTTTTTGTGTCACTTTTTAAATTTCAAATTAGTACAATAAAATTGAGTAAAGTTTAAATTTGTTAAAATTAAACCTTATTTTTATCATAAATAATAAAATAAATTTTTAAATAAAAATGATCATTAATGATAACTAAAGATTGACCATATTATTGAGTTTTTATCTAATATTTAGTTTTAATTTTGACAAAAAAATTAAATCTTAAGTAAAATTATTTAACGGGCTTGGCAAATAGGCTTGATGAAGATTCCCGTAATCAACTGTGAAGTGCCTCTGAGAGACTGAGACCATTTTCTCAAGAGTTAATTAAAGTAATGTATTAATTCAAGATTAATTAATTCAAAGCACTGATGATACATCACCAGCATTTCCTTGTTATTGACAGTTGGGAGAGACAAATTAATAAGACGAACGGAGATAAAGATGCATAAAAATATGTGACCAGAGAAGGTCAAATCAATGCTAATATGCACCATCAAATTGAAAAGGAAAAAAGACAAAAAGACGTGTAGGATGTTAGAGGCTTATTGCATTGTAACAACCACTGACCTATTCAAAATCATATCTCATTCAAACTTGTTATCTCATAGTTTCAGGAATTAGTTTCCAACTGCTCGATAGTGTAGCCTAAAGAGTTGTTATCTCATTCTTGTATATAACTACTATGAATGTAAATAGCAAAAACAGCTTGAACTTTTATCTATTATGGTATTAGAGCTGTAGCCGATCCATCTTTTTTTCCCTCAATCTATTTTCTCAACTCTTCATTCCATGGCCACCGAAAACATTAGTCCAACTATTCTTCATTCCAATGAACTTGAACCTACATCTGTAACTACCACACTTACTAATCCTAAATGGCGTCAGGCCATGTCTGAAGAGTTTGATGCTTTAATTCAAAATGGCACATGGGACCTTGTACGACCTACTTCTACTCAGAACATAGTGAGATGTAAATAGATTTTTTGCATCAAAAGTAACTCTGATGGTTCCATTGACAGGTTCAAAATACGGTTGGTAGCAAAGGGTTTTCATTAATACTCAAAAATTGATTATTTAGAAACTTAGTCCTATTATCAAACCAATAACAATGCAGGTTGTTCTAAGCCTTGCAATTTCTTAGGATTGGACACTACGACAACTTGATGTAAACAATGCATTAGAGGGGGCATATTAGAGGCTTATCGTATTGTAACAACTTGTAACAACCACTGACCTATTCAAAATCAGATCTCATTCAAACTTGTTATCTCATAGTTTCAGGAATTAGTTTTCCAACAACTCGATAGTGTAGGATCATAGTTAAAGCGTTGTTATCTCAGTCTTTTATATAACTACTATGAATGTAAATAGCAAAAACAGCTTGAACTTTTATCTGTTATAGGACTTGCGCTAACAAGGGAGATTCAGTCACCTGATACTCTCAAGATCTCTCTCTATCTAGGACAAGCGGATCGTAATTTATCTCATTGATTTACCTTATTTACCCTTTAAAAGTTTGGATTTCTTTTTTATTCCAATAACATAAATATGAGACTTTAAAGGTGATACAGACATCCAGACTATTTAAATTATCAAATTAAACTATAAAATAATCTTGAACCGCGAGGGAATAAGTTGGTTGATACTGGTTGATTTCTCTTGAATTATTAGTATTTGTAATATTTTAAAAACCGAATCGAAAATTAAATTGATAAGATAATATGTTTAAAGTTTAGAACGTTCAACTAATATTAGACTTTCATAAAATTAACTAAAGATTGAATAAAATTGAAGAATTTAAAATATAATTAAAAGTGATTTCGAAAATTTTGAAATTTAATTTAAAACAAATTATTAATGTAACATCCCCTCACCTATTGCCGTGAATAGGAGTGTATAAGTGTACAGTGACATATGCATGCATTCATATATG
>JAOQMS010000179.1:37399182-37419483 GCA_027563885.1 Erythroxylum longipes | reverse complement strand
ACCGATGTACATAAGTATAGAAACAAATCAATCGTAACTAATCAAGCTCCTATAATCAAGCATACGTAATCAATCTCCTATAATCAAGCTCCTATAGTCAAGCATACGTAATCAATCTCCTATAAATCTTAATACCAAGTTTGCCTACTGAATTAAGGGAAACTATATGTTCCACCATCTTTAATATGAGAATCATAACCCTCATAATATAAGATTCTGCAGTGCAAGTTCAGCCTATCGCTCTAATAGTTTTCACAAACAAAAACAAATTTGAATTAATATGCTCCTAACATATTTAATTTAAAGAAATTGAAACATTGAGAAAAGGAATTAAAAGTTTTAATTAAAAAAACATTATTTTGTAAGAAGAGATAAAGAAATTGCAATGAAAAGATTTTAAGTGGAAATAACTTAATTATTGAAAATAAAATTAATTTCAATTTGAAAATAAAATGATTGAGTTTAGGAAAGATCGACTTATAAATTGGGAAATGAAAATAATTTGAAATTTAATTGAAATAAAAAGTTGTCAAAATAATTTGAAATTTAATTAAAATAGAAAATTGACTAAATTAACATTAAAAGGGAAAAAAAAGAAGAAGAATATCATGTGTATAACCTTACCCTAAACGAGTTTCATGTGTGGTTCATGCTTCTCTTTTGACTAAAAGCGACTGAAATTTATACACGAGAGAGGGTTTTTGAGATTTAGTTTTAAAGAGAAGGGAACATGTAAAGAAATCAATATAAATAAGTATGAATGGTGAAGTTCACCTATGACAAATTTCAATCATCAAGTAAGATTATTTATCAAGATTAAAATAACAATTAAAGTATCTATGCCCCTCTCTCTCTCGATACACATAAGTCTATTTAATTAAGAAAGTGCCACCTCTCATATGCACAATTAAGCTTATTCAAACTCATTCAAAGGGTATCTTTCTCTAGATCTAGAATGTTAATTTTTCTAATGTACATAATATGCTTCTTATTTCAGTCCTTCGTATAATTCATATGATTCAAACTATGATGATCACATATAAATTCAAGAATTAAGATCAGAGAATAAATTTAAACTAATCAATAACTAATCATATATTAATAATTAAAATATCAAACATAAACTATATCCTTAACCCTAATTTGGGATTTCTCTACTAAACATAATGAAATTCAAACAAAAACAAAACAATCTTGTTATAAAAGAAAAGAAAGAAGAAAGAGCTAAAGAGAAATCCCAAATTGATGAATCTTCCCTCAATCTTGCTCTTAAGCTCTTTTTTATGCTAGGAAAACCTAAAATGATAACTCAATGAAAAGCGGCTTAGCTTCCAAAAGCTCAAAAAGCAAAAAATCTCTTTGAAGGCTCTCCTCCAAAAGATCTAATTAAACTTAATAAGAATATTTATAAGTTATGGTTATATAAAAGAGTTATAATGTAATTGAGATTAAGTTTTCACAAATCATCAGATTCCGTATCATAAGTCAGGTACTTGTTCGTTTTCCCATACTAACGCTAATTAGGTTCTGGTATAAAAATCATGCTTAAACAGCTAGTAACCAACACCTATCTCACTCCTATATTTGACACTGGTTAACTACTGTTTCTGTAATCCTCGATATCTTTGAACTTTGAATTGATTTCTAATAACTTTTACAAAGTTATTGTCCATTATGTTTAACTTCTAATCAACTTTAATTTCTTATTAATAATTTTTTAAAAAAAATGTTGCACTTAAGTTTGAAACTTCACCTCTAATTATCACCTATAAGTTAACGAACTAAATACGAGAAAATTCATCTAATTCAAATAAAGTATGCTTTAAGAATGGTTTATTACAAGCTAATTTAAGCCTTATAAGCATGCAAATATGGACTTATCAATTTTTCTTATACTTGACTCATTGTTTGTCCTTAAGCAATCGAAGAAATACAACCTAACCAATTGGACTAACTAACTAAAATAAGAAATATATCCACTCTTTTAGGTGTAGCATTTAACATATGTCACAAGCCTTTAAACCTCTAAGTGTCCTTAGTGGAAGAGTTATAGTCTGTTAATTAAGAGTTTATCTTAATGATACCTACAAACATTGACCTATACACATTAGTTAGCTTAGTGGTTTACGACATAAGATATACATATTTCAACCTTTAATTGAAAGACAAAAATATATAATATTTTTAAAAGAATCATTAAACAATCAAAACAAATCAAGTACAATTCTACCTCCTTCATTAAGTTCAAATAATTCAACTTAGACATTTTCTTACAAGACATCACTCATTCACACGAGTATTTGAATTTTCGGGTGAGTTAACCTATAATCTTCTTATGAAATTAATGGCTTATTGTTTTAATTTTCATTTTTAGTTTTCTATTTTTATTTTAAAATTTAGTAAAAATAAATTTATTTAATAATGTATTTAATTTTTAATTAAATTAAATTAATAATTATTAATAGATATAATTAAATTTAAAATATCTTCAAAATATATATTTCTAATGAAATTTGATTTAATAATTAAAATAAATTTAATTTTAAATTATTTATTTTAATAAAATAAAATAATTTTATTGATAATTTATTAATAAATATTATATAAGAGATTAATATAAATTTAATTAGTAATTTAGCTTTAAGTTTTATCTAATATTTAATCATTATTAGTAATAAAAATATAACTACATTGACATTAACACCCAAACATGTTTTTGTTCTTGTTTGAAAGAAAAACAAAAAACAAAAACAAAATACCACAATAAAAAAAATAGAAGTGAAACAAAACGACCCCTAAATTTAGCATAGATTTAAAAATCATCTAATCTTCATTTCTCCAATAAATACATGCAAGCAAAAATTAAAAGGTCTTTAGGTTTGGTTGTAATGAGGTCAAAGGGACAAGTAACAAAGGAAAGGAATCTGGAAAAGCAAAATATTCATAATTAGTATAGCAAGAGAGAGAAACTGATTAACAAATCTTCATCAACTCCTTATGTCTAGCAAAATTCCTCTGTTCCTTCATTCTTTTCAAGTGTAAGAAAACCATTTCAATCGATTTTTGACATAATTTTGTTTCTTTTTATCTTTATCTTTATCTTTATCTTTTTATTTTTTAAACCAGCACATTTTTCCTTTTTGCATTATCATTTCATATACATCACTATCTCTCCCTGACGCTTAAATCTTTGCTCACCATATCCTACAACTTCAAATCATAAGTAAAGCTCCACTAATCATGAATTAGGATGAAATTACTTGTCTTATTTTTAGGCTCAAGGTTCTTTGAGAAAAGTAACAAAAGAAGTGCTAAATTTTGTTTAAGGTTCAAATGGTTCACCAATAATTCAATATATAAAGGGTTAGGCAATTTTGCTCAAACTAAATCCTAAATGCCTTTATCATTCTCATGCTTGTACATATCTTAAATGTAATATCAGAGAGATGAAATGCAAGTTCTAGAAGTCTAAAGTTAAAGAAGATATCTGCATTCGGAAGAAAAATTTACGTGTTGGCTAAATTTCTCAGGAGATAACTCAAGTCAATTGAAAGTATCATCACTTAATAAATTTAGTTTCCTAGCCTTCACAAAGTCAAATTTTCATAGTAACCACTTAATTATATTATTTACGTAATTTTTAATAACCAATCTTAACTAAGAATTATGTATGAACTTATATATCAACCTAAATTAACTAATGATATCTTAAACATAATATAGAAATAAAAGTAAAAAATAAACCTAAAGCACTCAAAACACACAACTTTAAAAAATCGCTAGTTATAACTTAAGGAAAACAACATTTTTAGAAATTTACCCTCATGCCTAAACATAATATTATCCTCAATACTAGAAAAGTAAGATAATAAGAGCAATCATGAAAGACAATTAAGGTAAAGAAATCTACCTTAAGTTAATGCAAGGTTAGTAAAGTAAAATTAAAAAAAATTAAAAAATTTACCTACAAAAGAAATAAATAAAAAAAGCATTAATAGAAATCTAGAACTAAGAAACTAAAATAAAAGAAAAGTAGTGTTAAATGTTGGGTTACCTTCCAATAAACACTTACTTAGGAGTCTTTTACCTAGACATACTGCTTAAGCTCTTCACTTGTATAGGATCTTGAATTGAATGGGCTTGCTTTCTTTTTACATAAAAGTTAGAGAAGAAGAGATAATATCAAGATAAAAATTATTGTCTTTTAAATATGCATAACACAAAAAAAGAAGGCCATTATTTCATATAAAGCTTAGGCACTTCTTTGGTGGATAGTAAGAGTTTAGGATTTCCTACTCCTAAGTCCTCAAAAACACAAGAACATTGAGGTTTATAACCCTCTCCTTCCAACCTAAAAGTACACTAAACAAGTTTAGGATCCTCCTCTATTTCATTAAGTCCTAAAACTATACATGTTCACAGGGGATCATCATAAATAACTTTAGGTAAATCATGCATGATATTATTGACTACATCCATCCTATAATACTCATAATCAAGGGTATATCCTTTCAAATCCTTGAAGATGTTGAATTTTAACTTCTTCTTACCCACCCTCAAGGTTAACCTATCCTCAGCTACATCAAGTAATGCCTCTCCAGTAGTCAAAGATAGTCTCTCTAAGATTATGGAAACAGTAATGTCATACTCCATATCTATTACTAATAAATTTATAGGAAAAATTAGTTTTCCTACTTTTACTAATAGGTCTTTAACTGTCCAACTAGAGACCTAAATGATCTATCGACTAGTTAGAGTAATACATTTGTAAGCTTGAGCTCACCTATTCTAAGCTTACTAAAAGAGATAAAGGTATAAGATAACAATTGCACTTGGATCATATAAAGATTTAATTTCATTGGAAGTACCAAAATGACATGATATAAATCCTTAGATCATTTAACTTTTGAGGTAATTTATTTTTCAAGATTGCACTACACTCTTTGGTTAAAAGTAATGCAATATAATCCTTAATTTTTTCCCTTTTTGGAGGTGATTTCCTTTAAAAAATTTGCATATGATGGCATATCATCTAATAATTCGATAAAGGAGATGTTAACATGTAACTTCTTAAATATGTAAAGGAATTTCTTAAAGTTATGTTAATCCATCCTCTTATTTAATCTCTAAGGGTATGGAATATATGATAGATATGGTTTAACAATAGGTTCTAACATTTCCTCTAGTTTGAGATCAGAGCCAAATGAAGATGAGAATGATATCTATAAGCTTATATTCATTTAATTCTTGCTCTCTTTTTTAGGCTTGTCCAACTTTTGCACTTCCTTCTTTCTAGTGGTTGTAACATCAAGTATTTTTCCCATCCTCAATATGATGGTGCATGTTTAATCTTTTGGTTTTACCTTTATATTTCTTGGAAACTTTCCTTAAACTATTTCACCTACCATCTTGGTTAGTTGGTTCACATGCACCTCCAAGTTGTGAATAGATACACAATTTGACTACATCACTTTTTTTAAACCGACTTACTTAAGACTTAAGTTTTTTTAATTTATCCAATTTTGCATTGATTGAAGAAATATATTGCATGATCATTTCTTCTATCCTCTTGTTCTATTTAGGTGGTGGTTATTGATATATAGATCTTTTTAGTTAAAACTCAAGTGATCCTATAGGTTTACCTACTCTAGCTCTTTACTTATTCCAAGAAAAATTTGGATAGTTTCTCCATATAGAGTTGTATGTATTGGAGACAAGGTTGCTCTTAACCATTGTTTTTCCTTTATAGGCAACCATATGATCTACATCTTTAAAGTAATTTGAGGTCAAATCTACATTGATACATCCATGGGAAGGATGTCTACATACGCCATATTGATAGTACGTCTCCCTATTAATAATGTCACAGTTCAACATCTTCATCATGTTAGGGATATTCACTACTTGTAATGCCAAGTTTGAAGATGCTTAAACCTTGAATGGAGGCTTCTGATTTTTTTTCCTTACCACCTTAGTTTATGAATTCTTAGCTAAGGTTTTAATAATCTCTTTGAATTCATTGGCAATTTCATATATATGGTCCCTTTTATAGTTATATCAACCAAATTTTGATATATGAGAATGATGGCTTCACAAAAGAATTGTATAATCAGTTATAGTGTATTGATGATATAATCATTGTCTAAACAAAGCTTTATATCTCTCTTGAACTTTATAGAATGCTTCTCCCTCTTTTGTGCAAAACTTTGAATTTGCATCCTAAACTTGGTGGTCTTATCTAGAGGAAAAATTGCAGTGTAAATGTATCATATATATGGTCCCACTCCTTAAAAGAATTAATCTCAATCAAAAGCAACTAGATCTTTATTCGATCTCTTATGTGATAATGAAAGCATCTTATCCGTAACTCATCTTCAGTAAGGCATTTAATAGAAGTGTTTGGATTACCGAATATAATTATTTTATAAAGGTGATGATATCTTCATTAGGCAATCCATTAAAGGTAGGTAGTAAGTGAAGATGGACATATTTGAGCCTATAGTTATATGCCCTTTAACTCAACTAGATATATAAGGGATCAACATTTATAATAAGTATCAGAATATTCCTTATACAAATTCTTTATGGCTGCTGCTCCCCAGTAAAAACAACAACATTATGTTGATTTATAGCTATCTTTATTCTCCTTCTTACTTTGTTCTATATGTAGGTCCACTAGATTTTAGGGTCAACAGGAAGTCAATTGTCTAAGTTTTCACGTACATATCTCCCCTTGCATCAACTATTTAAAACAAATAGAGGAAGATAAAAGAAAAAGAAAACTATAATCAACAAATAAGAAACTAAATACTCCCCAACAATGGTACTAAAACCTTGATCGATCTATTTGTAAATGCACATAATCAATTGTAGCAAATTATAAAATCTAGAGTATTTTAAGTATCAATCCCATTAGGACTATAACCACTAAATTTTTTAAATCCTGGCTAAACAATAAAATTTAATTAACAACATTTTATGATAAGTAAGTTATTTATTAAACTAATGAAAGAAAAGTGATTAGACATAAAAGGAAATTAATTTAAAAATGATAAGGCTTCAAGATTTACCTATGAGGAATTCCAATCATTAAACAATATCTAAGTTAAAATAACAATTAACATAAGGTATCTACACCCTCTCTCAAAACATATAGTTATATCTAATTAGAGAATTATCACCTCTAAGAAATATAATTAACCTTAATAAAACTCAATAAGAACTCTTAATTTATTAGTTGTCATTATAGTCTAAGGTATCTCTTCCTCTATATCTAGAATGTTTATTCTTTCAATGTACAGTTTATACTTCTCCTTTCAATCCTTTATATAATCCCTAAGATTAAATATATAATGCACATGTATAATCTAAGAATCAAGATTAAAGAAAATAAATTTAACCCAATTAATAACTAATTATGTATTAATAATTGAAATATCCAACATAAACTACATATTTAACCATAATTAGGGATTTAGCTACTAAACATAATGAAATTCAAACAAAAAAAATCTTATCATAAAAGAAAGTAAAGGAGAAAGAGATTAAAAAAAAAGATATCCCAGTTGCTTTTAAGTGGAGATGAATCTTCCCAACAATCTTGATCCTAAACTCCCCTTGATGCTAAGAAAACCTAAAACAAGAATTTAATGAAAAGCAACTACCTAAAGCTTAAAAAATCTCTAAAGACCACAAAAGCTCCAATTAAACCTAATGTGAGCAATTATAAGCTAAGATTACATAAAAGAGTCCTAAGGTAATTGAAATTACGTTCTATGCATTCTCAAGTTACATATCATGAGTCTAGTGCTTGTCTATCTTCCCATACTGGCATCAATTAGGTTTAGGACTAAAATTCATGTTTTAATAGATTATAACTGGCACTTGATTCAATCCCATGTCTGGCAATGATTTACTACTATTTCTCTAACCTTTGACATCTTCAAACTGGAATTGATCTCTAGTGCTTTTTATAAAATTATTATCCATTATATTAACTTCCAATTGACCCTGATTTCTCCTCAATTGGATAACCACAAAGAAATTGCACTCAAATATGAAACTTTGCCTTTAATTTTCATCAATAAGTCAATGGACCAAATACGAGAAGACATCATCTAATTCAAATAAAACATGATTTAAGAATGCTAAATATAAGCTAATATAGCCTCAATAAACATGCAACATATTAACCTATTAATCATTAAATAGATAGCTAGGATAAGTTTTGAGAGAATAAATAGTCAAGATTAAAGCTAATGAAAGATCAAATTGTGGTACTTTTGAAAGATGCATGAGATAATTTAAGAAACATTCTTTTGTTTGCAAATTAGAAATGTGATTAGACAATTTTAGGTGCATATGGCAGTCATTGATTAATTAATAAATGTAACATAAATAGACAATTTTATGATAATCTTGCCCATTCATTTGAAGTGAAATTTAAATTAAAGGCTACGATTTAGATCTCTACTTGAAGGATTATGTTACAATAGCTAGGAATCAATAGTTAGGTTCTACCTAGTTGTAAAGTAAATAAGTTGACGATTAGGGGTGCTTAATTAACTTTAAATGAATATTTCAAATTAAGCCATGTAAAGGAATCATTCAACTTTATAATTGGTCAATCAATAGCAATGGATAAGCAATGAATGACGGCCATGTAGGGAAATAGATAAACCTAAGATTTGTCTATGCCAACAAACATTTATTGTCTCGCCATAAGTTGTTGGATTTAGGTGTATCTTATAATCTAGATTTGTTAATTCATATTACGATGAATCAATGAGTTGTCTATGGACATATAGCAAAATAACTTTAAAAAAATTTTTCTTGCATATTCTCACAATACAATTTCCTCTAATATTTAATAACAATTTGTTTCTTCCTTACCCAGGTCTCATGCCCAATGTTTTAACCCTATAGGCATGTTGTTTGAATCCATTTTTCTACCTCCATTATCGCTTCCTTTCCCTTATTCTCTTTTATTTTTCTAGTGTTTTACGCCTTTGAGTCACATTGCTTTAGAGTATTTTTTAAAACCAAATTAGTTAACGTATGATTTTAATGATAACAAAACATTGTAATACTCATGTTATTTATCTTTTATGATATTAGTTAAGTTAACATGTGAATGATCAAATTCAATGGAAGGATAAAGTAAGGCAATGTGTCAATTGAATCAATTAAACAATCAAAAGATGGAGAAAATAAACTAAATGGAATATGTGATTCAAGTGAAGATACAAGAATAAGAAGGAATTGAGCACATAAAGATTTAAGTAAATCATTTTATTCCTTTTTGCAACCTTATCTTGTTTATTTTAATGAATTAGGGGCTCAACCATTGCTTGATCATTTTGCACTTAGAGCATATTACATATACTTTATCATAATCAAGAGGAAATTCAAAAAGGTATTAAAGAAAATGCTTTTACTTAATCAAAACATTTGTGGAGAACTTCTGAAATAACTTTGGATCAATTTTTTTCAAAGTAGTTTGTCTGGATCTCTGAATTAGCTCAACAATTGACCAATATTTAGTTTTTTGCTATATTGGTTAAGCAATGTAAGTAAATGGTCAACCAATGTCTCTTAGAAGAAAGTAAAAGAACATATCATAGGTTTGTGATAACATTAGTTGAAAAAGGTCAAACAATGTCACTGCTACTAGTAGTTGTAATGGCTAATTTTTGTTTCTAATGACTTCTTAGGTTATTTTGAGTATAAATAGACTACATATGAGTTGTAGGACCTAATCCGACATATTAGAATGTTACTTAGAGTCTTGAGAGATTAAAGAATGTATATTTGCATTATATAACACACACTGAACCTTTATTCCTTGGTGTGAGTAAGAGAAAAAAGTTTTTGAGTTATATACTTATTGTAATTAAGGAAATTGCTTAGGATATACTTTTAAGGGTCTTCTTGAACTTGAACAGGATTTATAAAGAGTTACTCTTCACCTGTAGCAAAGCAAGATAATTGTAAGGTTTCCTCTTCACTCATGATAAAGAATATGTTCTATAGAAGGTTACTTTTTGCCTACTAAAGGAAGAAGATAGTAAATTTATAAGTGGAGCTTAAAGAGTGAATGTATGTCAATGCTTATTAAACTAAACCATTATAAATCAATTTTGTCTCTCTTTCCTTACTCTCTTTAATGATTATTATTATCATTTTATGAGTATCATTAGATTATGAAATTCATTTATTTGTTTACAAATAGGACAAAAAAAGGTAAAGCATATAATTCACTTCCTCTTTTATGTGCTATCTAAGACTAGAAATTGGTAGCAAATCAAGACTCATTCAGTGTATATATATATTTAGAAAAAATTTAAATAAAGGTCATTATGACATAATTTGATTCTCCTTTTATTCAAGATAGCGAATGTATAGGTAGACCTTCTTTCTTTGGAGGTGACAATTACATATATTAGAAAACTAGGATTAAACACTTTGTTTTAGCCAAAGGAGTTGATCTTTGGGAAATTATAAAAAATGTTTCTTATGTTCCAATGAAAATAATAATTTTAGATAAAGTGGACACTGAGGTACTAAAGGACGAAAGTGTGCATAGCAATAATGATAAGAGATTCATTGCATTAAATAGCAAACTGGTGCATATTTTTAGTTCATATTCTTAGTATAAATGAATTTAATATGATGTTTATGTGTGGAACAAACCATAAGAGATGATACACACTTGAAATCAAAAATAAGGGAACTACTTAAGTAAAAGAGAGCAAAGTAAGTGTATTAATTCATTAATATGAGATATTTCATATGAAAAATAGGTCAATTTCTACTATGTGTACTCGCTTCATTGATTCTCTTATTTAACCAACTTGATTGAATAATAGGTACAATTTTTATGTAAGATCATTCAAAAAAAAGACACATCCTTCTCATTAATATAAGCCTCTTTATCATCAAACTGATAAGAAACAAGCTCATTATCATCCTAGGCCTTATAAGACACAAAGAAGCATGACATTACTCAAAATCACCATAGGTCATTTTTTCATTAAAAAAAACAAGTCATATGCTAAATAATTTGTTAGGTCTCATTATGAAACAAGGAGAGCTTCATACCTTAAACACATCCAAAAAAAAAAGGCCAAAAATGCATATAAGCCACATTTTTATAAGTATCTGTCACATGCACTAATGTTACTACTAATATTTTTTATTTTTAGTAATATTAGTAATTTAATATATGAAATATCTAATTCAATGGAAGGTAAAGTGAGTAAATGAGTAAATTAAAACAAATGAGCAATCAAAGGATTACAAAAATGAACAAAATAGAGCACATATGTAATTTAAGTGAAGAACCAAGAATAAAAAAAACAAATTAAACACATCAAGACTTGAAAAAATCATCTTAATCCTTCTTGTACCATTATCTTAGTCGTTTCAATGAATTAAGGATTCAATTATTACTTTATCATTCTGCACTTAGGGAATATTACATATACTTTGTCATAGTCAAGAGAAAATTTGAGAAAGTTTTAAAGAAAACCCTCTTTATATATCAAAATACTTTTAGAAAACTTTTGAAATGATTTTGAATTAAGATTTTGTCAAAAGAGTGTATTTAATATTTTAAAGAACTTAAGAAGTTTTGCAAACTTACTTTTTGAGCACTTTGGTAAACCAATCTAGTTAGTGGTTGACATATATTAGATTTTTAGATACATTGGTCAACCAATATAATGAATGGTCAACCAATAGATGTTTCGTGAGCTTGTGACTATGATAGTATTACTAGCTAGTGTAATAGTTAGTTTTTGTTTCTAATGATATTTTAAAGTTATTTTTAGTGTAGTAGTTAGTTTTTGTTTCACACATTGAGCCTTTATTCATTGGTGTAAGTAAAAGAAGAAGCTTTTGAGTTGTATATTTGTTGTAATTGGAGAAATTGTTTAAGATAAGTGTTTCTCTTGACTTTGAACAAGATTTTTAGATGGTTATTCTTCATCCATAAAAAAGATGATCATAAGGGTTATTTTTTATCATGGAAAAGAAGATCTTGCAAGGAAGTTGCAAAGAAGATCTTGTAAGGAAGTTGCTCTTCACCCTTTGAAGGAAGAAGATAATGAATTCTCAAGTAGAGTTTGGTAAGTAAGCATATATAGGCCAATGATTGTTTGATCGAATCATTATAAATTAATTTTATCTCTCTTTTCATATTATCTTTAATTATTATTATGGTTGCTTAGTGATTATCATATTTGAATCTATTATAATCATTTATTAAAAAAGTTCATTGATTAATTTTTCAAGGAGGACAAAAAAATTAATATACATAATTCACTACCCTTCTAATATACCATATGAGGTCCAAGTTTCGTGTTTTTCACTGCATTGATCATTGTTTCAATTTTCCTTTGTCTCATTATTACATAAAAACAATGCCATTTTGTAATTGCATATGTTATATGAAAGCTCAATTTTAAATATCAATTTGAAGTAGAACAAGTTTAATTCTCACGGTTATCTAATGCAATCCATAGAGAACTAGTAAATGGAGTAGTTTGTTCAGCATACCTAATCTCACAACTTCGAGGATAAATATTAAATACTCGATTCCCTTTTCATTATCTTAATTTGATATTAGCAAACACAATATTTAATAACAATAATTAAAAAGAACAAGTTGGTTTCTTTAGTTAAAAAAAAAACCATATTTCCTGAAATTGTACTGCCATACTTTTTTTTATTAGAAGAATGAAGCCACTACTTTGTCATGATAAGGAAAGCAAGCCCTACCTTATCCTATTTCAGTATTGGAGATATTTCATTGTTTAACTGTGAGCTTAAAAAAAACCAAACATCATATATATATATATATATATTGCAATTATACTCAAATAAATTAAATAAAAGATATGACGTGTGCATACCGTATCCTGATTCTGGATCAACCGACCACGCAGCCTCGATTTTGTCGCCGAGTCTTCGCTTCCCAATATATATACCACGTACGAGTACCTTCTCTATCCGTCTGTGCTACCATCTTCTTCCGGAGCCCTCATTACGTGCACTGACTAATTGCCCTGTTTTGTCACCCTGTACGCGATAGGCCTTGTTTGATAAATATCCCCTTTCTTGCAGAGTCCCAAGGGATCCCGTTTCCCTGCATCGCTTAATTGCAATGTTATTGGAAAAAATCGATTCTTTAATCGCTGGGACCGCATTTCTTGAGACTTGGGACTCCGGGTAGAGGGTTTTGGGACTAATGTCTTTGGAAACTTTGATCTCATATGCGTGTTCTACGTAGTTTTTGTTTATTTGTTGTCGTTTGTTCGGTTATTGAATTGTACAAGAGGGTTGTTGAGGTTGTTTCTGGGACGTTTTTGATGGATTACGCCTCTTGTTTGAAGTTCTTCACTCGTGGTGGTGGTTTCGGTGGTGGGCTTTTCATTTTTGGGCTTTTCTCGCCGGTTTTCAATTTTTTGGGGTTGTTTTTGATGTTCCTTGCGGGGTTATGGTTGTCGCAGTTTACTTCGCATGGGAAGGGTTTGGTTCAGTTCTTATTTCTTGTTAGGGGAAAATCACGGAGCTTGACAAAGGGGTTTTGTTCAAAGAATGGTTTTGATGGAGTTTGTGATTCAAAGACTCCGCCTTGCAAATGTCGTTCGTTGATATTGTTGGGGAATCCAAAACCAAAAGTCGATGACAATTCGCTACTACAGAAAGAGGTTGTTAATCCTGATGGTGATGATTCTGATGATGACTATGAAAAGGAACGTTGCGTTGAAGATGAAGAATTTGATGTAGTGGCGTTGAGGAGAATGGTGAAGATTGAGAGGCTGAAGTCTATTATGGCTTATGCGGAACTTGAGAAGGAGAGAATGGCTGCTGCATCAGCAGCTGATGAGGCAATGTCAATGATTTTGCGCTTGCAGAGGGAGAAGAGCTCGTTGGAGATTGAAGCTAATCAGTATCGCAAGTTGGCAGAGCAGAAGCAAGTGTATGTCCAAGAAGTGATTCATTCACTGGAGTGGATTATAATGAAGCAGGAATCCGAGACCTATGCATTGGAGGAGAAGCTGAGGCTGTGCAAGGAAAAGCTCAAGGAATGTATGAAGGAGGAACTAGTCCAATTTGAAAGTTTTGATGCTAGCTTGAGCTCCATTGACTCAACCATGGAAGATGGTATTGAAGAAATGCTAGATATTCATTCAACCATGGAAGATGATATTGAAGAAACGATAGATATTGATTCAACCATGGAAGATGGTCTTGAAGAACTGCTGAATAGTTAGGTTGACATCACATCGTTGACATTTCAAGTGTATGTAGAATCCTGAATAATTTTTCAGACAGTTGATAAAGTGATTCACTTAATTTTGAGGTAGTCTACTGGTTTCCCCTTCTGTAAATATACTTGATCAAGGAGTCCACCGGAAATGAATCTATTACAGTTGATACCTTGCAGGAGCAGTTTTTTTGTATACAATGTTATTGGCATTAATTAATTTAGAGCAATTTGCAGTAGCTGTAAACTCTTGCTTTATACTACCGAATGTTTGTTTGTTTATTTGGGTGGGTAGGGGCTGGCGGTTGGCTTGACAATGTGAATGGTGTGGTTCATTTTTACTGCCTTCCTGAGTGGGATTTAAAGCTTTACATTCTGCATTACATGTTCTCATACTTCATGAGCTTGGTTTCTTGTTTAGGAGGCTTTATTTACAAATTTGAAGCATCAATGGAAAAGATTCACAAGTCCTCGTAATACTGAGTTGAAAGCAGAATTTCATTCAAAACTTCCTTGGGGTATTACTTTGGGGTAATGTTATTTTTTCACTGATAAGTAACAATGGTGAACTGGCATCTACAATGGTTTAGTTGTCACATTTAGTTGTTATCTGAATGAAATTCTTCAAGGAATCCAAAATTTCTTGCCTCCTGTTGAACACTCATTTAACACAAATTTTGTTGTGAGCAAGTTGATCCATTTCTGCAGTTCTATATTAAGGCATGGGAGATTTGAGTGATTAGATGAGATGTTATTGGATACAACAAATACTGTGCAATTATACGTTATTGTACTCTGGTTGTACTCTTGAATTTTTATCTTGCTTCAATTCTTGCCCTGAAATCACTAAGCAGAACAAGAAGCGAATATTTAACATTTAGCAAGTGGATACAACTTGTTTCTTTTGTCTTTTTTAGCTGTTTTGATTATGCTGTACCATTTGCCTCGTCTTTTTAAATGGTTTAAGCATTGTTTTGCTCATCAGTACTTGGGAGAACTTTAGGAGAATAATTTGTGCGTTTAACTTATTCTATGTTGGGAGATCTACTGGACAGATCGTTTTTAGTAACTTGTATTTCGTTGGAACTCATTCCAGGCTGTTAGTTCTCCAGAATATTTCCAAGGCCAAGAATTGCATTAAATTGCGTAGAATCACATCAAATTTTGCGCCTTGTATAGTCCAGCTGGAAAATATCAATTTGAAAATGCAGTGATACTACTTGGCAATAGACTACTTCCTACGGATGAATCTTTTGTATGCATTATTCATTTTCTCCTTTTGAATGGAGGCAATATTCAAGACATTGCAGGCTTTGTATATAACTTTATGAAAAAAAGCTTCAGAAAATTTATGCACAATTAGCCATTGTTATTCTGTTGATTGATATAAATTTCTTTCAAAGCATGATTAGGTTGTTGGAAAATCATCTTCCAATTGAGGCCTATGGAAATTCCGGTTTACTCGTCTCATTAAGGAAACCCCGTCTTGCTTTACCTTCAAGGGGAGTACAAAGCATTATGCTTTGAACTTGCAGAAAGCCAATAGCTTTCAAATGCTCGCCTAACATTTCTTGTTTTCTAACCTATCGTTTATTTCTATAGACTTAAAAGAGAAAGAAGTATGAGCACTACAAACCCCTAAATGATAGCTGCAAGAATATCTTGTTTTACCCCCCACGAAGTTTTTCTTTGTTAATTTATTTCTTGCCTTCCTGCAGTTCTTGTATGTAGAACTCGAATGATAGATATTTTACATGTTTTTTTTTCAACTTTACATTTAGGCTTTATTTGGTATTATTAACTCCAATTTCAACTTGTACCAAATTTATATTAATTTGATAAAACTAAAACTCGAAAAATTCACATGATTTTGTTTAAGTTCCTTACAATTAACTATAGAATTGGATTCCAATTTTGTGCGAGTGAAATTGGCACTCAACATCAACTATCAATTTCAAAATAATTTGTTATTGCTTGTTCGTCAATAAAGTCAAAGTCAACGTACTCAGTATAAAAGGCTCCCGATTTTGCGAGAGTTTGAGAAGGTCAGCGATGTACTTAACCTTCCCCTTGCATTTTTTACAAAGAGGCTCCCCCTCTTATTTGTTCATCAATTCATTTATTTTGTTCATAGTAGATAAGTTATTTGCCTTAATAAAAATTTGGGAAGTTTGTAAAACTCGTAAATATATCTAGTTATTGAGTGGATACAAACCTTGCATCAAGTTCTTCAAGTGAAATTTGTTTTAGTTTCCTCCTTTGTACTAAGTTTGGAGACGGGATTCTCTAACTTTACTCTATCTAACTCAGTCCAATCAAAAAAATATTATTGTTTCTGTTTAAATTTTACAAACTTTGTTAATCTTCCAAAATTTGTGGCTTATGAGCCAAGCTGACCTCAGTCGATGTCCTCCTCATCTTTATCTTCATTCTCTCAAAACCAAAAATTTTCAGAAATTCTCCTTCTTTTCAACACTAAAGAAGCCTAGATTCCTTCACTTTCACTGTTCTTCAAATCCCTAGAAGACCATCGTCAATTGGACCCTTTCACTGTCTCGCCTCTCTCTGCCCCCTTCCTACACCTTGTAATACCCAGATTCCTGAGCCTTAATCACGTCAAAGTGTGCGACTTTTACAGACGAGTCCATTATTAAGCTAATTTCCTCACAAACGAGTCCATTATTAATCTAAACAACTTGAGTGATGAATACATTACGCATATTGCCTTCTGTCATGCTATCACAGAACAAGGGGTTAGAGAACGACAGAGAAAACACATCCCTATCTGGGGATAAAGAATAGTGATTTAAACTTTGAAATTCCTAAATTGGAGATATTGCAAGAAAAGGGACTAGGAATGGACGATGAAGCATTGGTAATGATTTCAAAAAAATGCCCTAGAGTGATGCAACTGGACCAAGAGTGTTGCCTAAATGTGACAACAAGAGGGGTGACTTAGGCGGCGCAAAACTGTAGGAGATTAAGAGATATAAGTTTAAAATGGTGTGATAATGTGAAATTTGATATTATAAATTTCTTGGTATTCTCAAGGTTGTCACTGAGAAAAATAGTCCCTCCATGTGGATTTTCTCCATATCATAACCAAGTAACATTCTTCTTGCGACATGGATGTTTACTTTGCCAAGGGAAGCTTTTGGAGCTTCGGAGTGTATTTAGCTGAATTCTTATGAAGTTCAATTGTAATCTCTTGAATTGATAATATAGTGTAGCTTTTTCCTTTTTCTTTTCAATATCATTTGTTATCTCCACAAACTCGCTTTATATAAACGTGTATAATCTTTCATGGACAACTGTCATTCTTCTTCATTCTTCCTGAGTTTGTTTGATCAATTCCATGGAATCTTTATGGTGTTCCCAAATACTGCCTCTCTATGCAGCCACCACTATTGATCCAAAACCAATTCAAAATTACCATCTTGAAGTTTTTGAGAGGTATCTTAACTTGCACTTGCACGATCATGTAAGTTAAGTCACGGCGTGACTTTCTTGCACGACCATGCAAGTTAAGTCACAGTCGTGACTTGCTTGCACGGTCGTGGATGTAAGGTCGTGACTTAACATCTTCCTAAACATTCCCCTGCCCCCAAGGAAGAAGTATTCTGAAATTAATATGTTCGAGGAGAAGAATAAGATTGATAAGCATCGATGTATGGAACCAAGTAAAGTAGGATATGACAAACTGAAAGGGTTAAATGGGCAGATGAGGGATGTATCCTTTGGTTTCAAGTTATTCTTGACAATGGTAGTTTACTTTAGAGGTCTATGTATCTTGTATCTGGGCATCTCCTTAATCTTCCAAAGATGGTGTGATACAATTTTGCCTTCATTTAATCACATTGTGGTTGTAGCTTCAAAAATCTTAATGGGTTAAATGTCTGGCCATATCTCTTTTGTAGGTTCACTCTGTTATTGAAGAACATTGTAGCGGTTCAGTTCACCAAAAAAAGTGAATGTTCAATCTTCTCATTTTTCCAAGCAAACAGAGGCATAGTTCTACAATTTCCCTATGTAGAATTTGATATTTGCTTTAATGAATGATTTTTAATTACCTTAGAAAGGTTTTTTTCTCCATATCTTAATTTCAGCAGCCATCCACCCCTCCTTCTGCTATGTTAAGAAATCAATGTGTATCTTATGATGTCTATATCTTATGTACAAGCACCTAATAATGCAAATAATTTTGCAATGCATTTAGTGGATCAGGATGATTCTTAGATTTGTTGGCATCTTTCAACAACATGAGTCAACGTTAATGCAAAATGTCACATGATTCATATCTATTGTTTGTCTTACTCAGAAGATTAATAATTTTATAAGTTAAGACTAATTAACTTCAATGATTAACATTAAATAAGGTGAACTACTCTATAGAAAACAACTTCAACTCCAATAATTGAAGTTATTTAATGTTGCAGCTGCTGTATGAAAGCTAACTTAAAATCATCAACAATCATCAGGTTAGTATTGAATAACCCTTCGGGTATACATAATTACCTGCTAACCACGTAACTTTGTCAATCATGAATCAAGATAAGTTTAATGCATAAATCAATTCAGAGTTAAAGAAAACAACTTATTCTCATTCATATTAAAAGACTGAGACAACAGAAGTATATACCAAACCAAGTATGAGTTCAGTAGTAACAATCTAAATGAACGTTAAATTTCGTTATTCTTATGCTTTAGTGAATTTTGTGTAGTTGATTTTTATTCAGGAAAAATCTAGCTTCAAATATAAAAGATTTTAGTTGAAAGCTTTGAACCAAGTTTGGAGACCCTTTAAGTTAAAGCCAAGGATGCATAAAACTCTAAAACCCACAAGCAAGAAACATAGATTTAACCCAAAGGAGTATTGCTTAGTAAGAAAGTATAGTAAAGTTGATTTGTAAAATGAAGATATTCATCACCTTAAGCTGTGTTTATTAGCCAAAATTGATTCCTTGTGCTAAAGGTTATTCACTCCCATAATTGTTTATATTGTAAAAAAGATGAACCAAGAAATTCAGAATTAAAATGACAATATCAACAAACAAATATTTCTCTCTGTAGACCAGAGATGCAAGAGATAGAAATGTCAGAATATATGCAAATTCACTAACGAAGCTAATTAGATGTAGAAATCGTCTTTACTAGGTGGAGAGTCATATGTACTGTTCCAAGAATCACTTCCTGCTTCACAGCCACCCACTGTAGTCTTTTCACCTCTGAAAGCACCACCAATTTCAGCACCATTTGTTGGAATATTTACATTTACAATTCCACAATCACTTCCATGTGGTCTGTATTAGGTGTAACCATGTAAGCTCTTGACAGATAAAATAGTAGAGTACTCTAGAGGAAGACAAATTCATGATATCACACATTCAAGGCTATTAAACATTTGGAAAGCAAGTAATGCACTTCATACAAGTTAATGGCGCTTGCCCAAACCACTTAAAGATAACTTCAAGATTGCGAGTGAAGATAGAGCTGCTTAATCCTTGAGGGATTGAATTGTTTATTTCAATAGCTTCCTCTAAATTCTAGAGAAGAGTTCGATTTTCAGGAGTTAGGTCAATTGCAAAGCAGATAAACAAAAGAAATTATATGACCCAGAGCTATATGGCAACAACAATTTTATTTTAAGCCATCACATAATTCAGGCTTATAAGGCAATCATGATACTTTTTTTAAGCTATTAATAACAAAAACTTGTTCATATAATCATCCCAGCCAAACAAAATGTTCTTATAGAATGACAAACTAAAATTTCATCACGTAAAAAATAGGAACAAATAGCTCTTCCTTCACAAAATTTGCTTTAAAAGAAATCTCAAATATAGTGGGTTGCATATAATTCCCCTCAGACTCTACAGCTGAGCCACCTATTAGGATCTTAACTCCCTGCAAAATATTAGTGAAAACTAATTGTTGAATAAATTCAGGAAATATTGTAACACCCCATTATCCTAGGGTACGCACCGGGACGCCCGTAGGTCATTCCGATACGAATCCTAAGATAAGGGAGC
>JAOQMS010000179.1:37378370-37399082 GCA_027563885.1 Erythroxylum longipes | reverse complement strand
GAGGTAAATTTAATGAATTTATTCGTTTTAAGTATCCCTGGTGGGGAATCTCTCCCTCGGGGGAAGCGCGGCCAGATATCACGCAAGACATCGAACCCATGACCCGCCCGGGGAGGGGTTCTAGCAATTATGCCTCTGTTTGCTGGAAAAAATGAGAAGATCAAATATTCACTTTTCTTGGAGAGTTTACATGAACTGAATCGCTACAATTTTGTTCAATCACAGGGTGAACCTGCAAAAGAGATATGGCCAGACATCTAACACATCAAGATTTCTGAAGCTACAACCACAATGTGATTAAATGAAGGAAAAATTGTATCACACCATTTTTGGAAGATTAAGGAGATGACCAGATAAAAGATACATAGACGTCTGAATTAAATTACCATCATCAAGAATAGCTTGAAATCAAAAGATACATCCCTCATCTGCCCGTTTAACCCTTTCAATTTATCATATCCTACTTTACATGGGTCTATAAGTCGATGCTCATCAATCTTGTTCTTCTCCTCTAACATATTAATTTCAAAATACTTCTACCTTAGAGGCAGGGGAATGATTAGGAAGATGTTAAGTCATGCCTTGTATACAAGGCTGTGACTTAACTTGCACGGCTGTGTAAGCAAGTGACGGTCGTGACTTAGCTTGCACAACCGTGCAAGTGCAAGTTGAGATACCTCCCAAAAGCTTTAAGATGGCAATTTTGTATTGGTTTTAGATCAATAGTGGTGATTGCACAGAGAGGCAATATTTGGGAACACCATAAAGATTCCATGGAATTGATCAACCAAACTTAGGAAGAATGAAAAATAATGATAGTTGTTCATGAAAGTTGATACACATTTATATAAAGTGAGTTTGTGGAGACAACAAATGATAATTAAAAGTAAAAGGAAAAAGCTACACTATATTATCAATTCAAGACATTATAATTGAACTTCATAAAGAATTCAGCCAAATACACTCTGAAGCTCCAGCAACCACCCTTGGCAAAGTAATTGCAAGAAAATGTTACTTGTTTATGATATGGAGAGACCATTTTTCTCAATGATGGCCTTGAGAACACTAAGAAATTTATAATATCAAATTTCACATTATCACACCATTTCAAACTTATATCTCTTAATCTCCTACAATTTACAGTTTTGTGCCACCTGAGTCACCCCTTTTGTTGTCACATTTAGGCAACCCTGCAGGTCGAGTTGCATCAATCTAGAGCATTTTTTTGAAATCACTGCCAATGCTTCATCGTCCATTCCTGGTCCCTTTTCTTGCAATATCTCCAATTTAGGGATTTTAAAGTTTAAATTAATATTCTTTATCCCCAAACATCCTTACATTTTCTCTGTCATTTTTCGATCCCTTCTTTTGTGATAGAATGACAGAAGGAAATTTCACATAATGTATTCATCACTCAATTTTTTTAGCTCAATAATGGTATCATTTATGAGGAAATTAGCTCAATAATGGACTCGTCTATAAAAGTTTAATGTGGTTAAGATTCAAGAATCTGGGTATTACAAGGTGTAGGAAGGGGGCGAAGAGAGACAAGACGATGAGATGGGTTTCAATTGGCGATGGTTTTCTAAGGATTTGAAGATCAGTGAAAGTGAAGGAATTTGCACTTTTTTAGTATTGAAAAGAAGGAGAATGTCTGAAAATTTTCAGTTTTGTGAGAATAAATATGAAGACAAGGAGGATGTCTACTGGGATCAGCTTGGCTCTTAAGCCATGAATTTCGGAAGAATAACAGAGTTTGTAAAATTTAAGCAGAATTGACAACATTTTTTCAATTTGACAGAGTTAGACAGAGTAAGGTTAGACAGATGATCTCGTCTCCTTAGTTTTAAGTACTACTGATGATTTTTTTTGAAAATAAGTAATACTAAAACAGGCCATGCGAATGACTAATGTGGTTCAGAGGCAATTACCTTAAAAATGAGATTGCTTCTTCTATGACCTTTCTAATAGCGAAGAGATCTTAGTGGAGCATGTAAAAGCATTTAAGGTAACTACTCAAACCTAACCCGATTTAAAGCTTGGCTTTTTGTTCAAGTGACCAATGACTCTATGGCTCATTTAGAACTAGTTATCAATAGGCAATGAAACGATTGATTCAATCAAGTGGCACAGAGCTACTTCTTGATGAAAGAAGTATCACAGTAGCTTGTTTCGAGTTAATTTGTTATTGCTATAATTTGTCTTGTGAAGCTTGATGCTACGAAGAATCTATTTTTTTCATACACGTATCTAATTTTTGGGATTACTAATCTCAGTTGCAAGGATTTTTTTCTTTTTTTTGTGGCTACAGTAAACTGAGAAGCTAGTTTTGCTGGATTCCTATATATTAAATGCGTAGAAACTTTTATGGGCCAAAGGTACCTTCTGTAGCTTATTCATGGTTTATCATTTATTGGCTTCTATCAGGTAGGCATAAATGTTTCCATCTCTGTTCAATTTCCATTCTCATCCATTATTATCCTAAAGCCATCATTTCATTTTTAGGAGATCAGAATTTGATATTATCATGGTGGTGTCTTTGTGGCTTTCACTACTTACATGATCAAGAGAAATCAATGGTTATACTTAAAAAGATCTAGATTTTATATTGGATTAAGTAAGGTTCTGATTCATAATTTTGATGATAATAAAATATATTATTATTAATATTTTTATCATTAGTGATATTAATAAATTAATATGTGAAATATTTGGTTCAATAGAAGAGTAAAGTGAGTAAAGGAATTAATTGAATAACATAGCAATCAAAGGGTGGAGAAAATAAATAAAGTGAAGTTCATATACAATTCAAGTGAAAAATTGTGAACAAGAAGGAACTAAGCACATCAAAATTTAAGCAAATCATTGTAATTTTTCTTTTAAACTTATCTTGGCCATTTCGTTAAAATAAACAATGTTTTTTAATAATGTCAACTGTGAGTTTATGACTACATTGGAGGATTAATTTACATAATGCCCACCAATGAAATTGTTGATAATTGTTGTAACTACTATTTTTTTGTTTCTAATGACTATTTTTAGTTATTTTGAATATCCATAAACCGCATATGAGTTGTTAAAAGAATTTTGAGTATAGTTGATAATTGTTAAGAGTCTTGAAAGGCTAGAGAGTGCATGTGTGTTTTATGTAACACATATTGGATCTTTGTTTTTTGTTCTGAGCAAGAAGATGAGATTTTAAGTCGTATAATTGTTGCAATTGGAGAAATTCTTAAGATACACTTTATGCAAGTTTCTCTTAACCTTAAACAATATTTATAAAGAGTTACTCTTTGCTTGTGGTAAGACTAGAAAATTGCAAGATTCCTCTTCACCTATGGAAAAGAAGTATAGAGGGTTGTTCTTCATCCACTGAAGGAAGAAGGTAGTGAATTTCCAAGTGAAACTTAAAGAGTGTATATAAGCTAAAGATTATTTAGTCAGGCCACTATAAATCGATTTTGTCTCTTGTTCCCTACTCTTTCAATTACTATCATGATTTCTTTATGATTATCATATATCAATTTGTCCTGTTCATTCATAATATGCAATTTATTTATTAGTTTAGAAGTAACATAAAAAGTGAACATATATTTCATCCATTCTTGTGTGTCATTCAGGGACCAATAATTAGTATTATAGTTGTCCCACCTATTGCAATTAGATTTTTAGTGAAATTTAAGCTAAGACATTTATGAAAAAATCAATCCTTTTTCTTTGAAGTTGATAATTACATGTATACAAAAACTAGGATGAAAAACTTTATTTTAGCAGAAGGAGTTGATCTTTGAGAAATTGCAGACAATGGTCCTTATTTTCCAATGAGAACAATATTTTTAGATAAAATGGAGACTAACGTACCAAAGAATAAAAGTGAATGGAGTTATAGTGATAAGAGACTCATTGCATTAAATTTCAAAGTGGTGCATATTTGTTTTGTACTCTTGATAGAAATGAATTCAATAGGGTATCTATATATTAGAACACCAATGAAATATGTCATACATTTGAAATCACATATAAAGGCATTACTCAAGTAAAAGAGATCGAAGTGAGCTTATTAGTGAATCAATATAAGCTATTTCATATAGAGAAAAATGACTCGATTTCTAATAGTTTTACTTGCAACATTTGTATCATTAGTGCTTTTTAAAATCTTAGTAAAATTTGTACTAATTTATCATTGGTGAGAATTTTACTTAGGTCTTTACCAAAGGTTTAAGGGTTAAATATTTGAGCATCTTGTCATTGAAAGAGCTATTTAAATCACTCCTCACCTACTAGATGTGGACGAATGAATTGTAAGAATAAGAAGTAGGTCCAACAAAAAGAGGAGTGGTGTTTAAATTATCCAATGCCGAGAAAATTGATCATAAGGAGACCTCCACAAGTAAGGGTGATGAGGATGATGATAGTGATGTTAATCTTTTATATGATGAGTTAGATGAATGTTTAGAGGTCAAGAGCATGAAAAGAAAGATATTATCTTCCATGTATAAAGAGTTTAAATTTTTCTTAGATCCATATATGTTTGAGATGAGAAATTAAAATATGATATGTATAGAATCATAGAATCTAAGAGTATGACTGTATGTATAGCATCTAGGAAGTGAAAAATTGAATAGCATGTTTTCAGCCTAAAAAATTCTAATGAGAAGCATAAATTTTGTTTTATTTATAGAAGTGTTCCATTCAATATCAAGAGATTTTTTTTAAGGAGTAAGCATTTATATGATGAGCCTATGCTTAAATAATTACACGATCATGTTGCATCTTCTAAATGTTTATAAAAATCACATGCTCATCCATCATCCCATAGGTTCCAAAAAAACAAAAATTTTATGTATTTATGTACTGGTCACATTCTAAACCTAGAAGACATAACATTAAGATAGAAATAAACAAAATTTTTATATAGAATCATCTCAAAAGAACACACAACATCATTCTTATTTATATAGGTTTCTTTATCACTAAATTATCATGAAATAAGCTCATAATCATCATAGTTATTATTATAAGCATAAAGGTATAATACTTGCTCCCAGTCAATATAGGCCTTATAAGAAACAAAGATGCATGATTTTTTTAAAAATCACTATAGGTCATCTTTTTATGAAAAGAACATGTTATATGCTAAATCATTTGCTAGACTTCAGTATCATATAAGAAGAACTTCTATCTCTCACATATCCAAAAGAGAGTATTGTATACCCGCATCATTCATTAAGACCAAAATTGCATATATCCTACACTCTTATAGGTCTTTCTCAAATGAGACTCACTTTCAATTCCTATATGTTGTATATGTAGGTACCATATTTGGATTAAAAAGTTCACAGAATTTTTCTATGAAAAGAAAAAGAATAGCTCAACATATATGTGAGATTCTATTTTATGGTGATTAGAACCTATCTATAGAAATTATTGTCTAAATTAAAAAAGGATATAAGTTGGAAAAGGTTCAAAAACTAATCTCCAAAGATCTAAGTTTGTGTAGGTATGTAGAGCATATTGATTTTTTCTACCTTGTAAGTCGATATGAAATGTTATTAAATGACTACCAATAATTGGTACCACATCCAATAATATCAATCGAGGAACAATAATAGTATCTCTAACAATTTATTTCAAAAGCAAAATTATCAAGTGTCCTCATATCAGCCAAGTAAGAAATTTGGTATTAAAAGATTAATCGTTAAACCAAGTGACAAAGAAAATGATGTAACCATTAGTTGTACACAAAAGGAGGTAACCACATATATTTGAGCATGGGAAATATGCATTGCATATTGCTTTAACATAAGGAAGCTTACTCATTGTTATTTATTTTTTCCAATATGACCAAATATTTTTTATCGTTACAAAAAGAGAGATTATTATACCAAATGAGGTTTTAATGCATGATTTTAATGTAACAAAACATATTACTAGTAATATTTTTTTCCTTGTTGATATTAATAAGTTAATTATAAAAGATCAAGTTAAATAGAAGCAAAAAAAAAGTACAAAGAAGCTAATTGAATCAATTATTCAATCATAAAAATTGAGAAAAATAAATAAAGTAGAGAACGTATATAATTAAAATGAAGAATTGAGAATAAGAAGGAATCGAGCATATCAAGATTTGAGCAAATCATTGTAATTCTTCTTATGTCCTTATTTTTTTTAATTTCAATGAATAAGGGACTCAATTATTGTATGATTATTTACACTTATAACATATTGCATATGCTTTTTCATAACCAAGAAGAAATTTAGGAAGATTTTTAAAGAAAACTCTATTGATGGACTAAAATACTTTTGAGAACTTTTTAAATGGTTTCTGAATGAAGTTATTATCAAAAGAATAATTTTTAATCCTAGAAAAATTTTGAAAAGTTTTGAAAAACTTGTTTAAAAAAATTTGGTCGACTAATTTGGTAATTTGGATGATCAATATTAGGATTTTGGATAAACTAATTTACGTAGTCAAAAGTGTCTTTCAATAACATATATTGTGACTTTGTGACCATATTAATCAATCAATATATATAATGATCAACCAATGTTAATATTACTTGTCATTATAACAACTAACTTTTATTTCTAATGACTACTTTGAGTTATTCTAAGTGTAAATAAATCAAATATAATTAGTGAGAAGAATACTAAGCATACGTGAGAGTAGCTAAGAACCTTCAAATATTAGAAGGTACGTGTATGCATTATAAATCTCTATTGAACCTTTGCTTATTAGAAGGTAGGTGTATGCATTATAAATCTACCCTTTTAATTATTATTATAATTATTTTAATATTATTACATATCAATTTAACATAATCATTCATAATAAATAATTCATTTATTAATTTATAAATAAGTAAAAAATGTACACAAAATTGACCTCTCTCCCAAGAATTATTTAAGACCAATAGTGTACTTTATTAGAATTATTACTATATAAAAATATGAAAATTTGTGTACTTTATTAGAATTATTACTATATAAAAATATGAAAATTTTGTTTTGTACGAGTAAAACCACTGATACAAGTATTGTACTATACTAACCGGAACGTATGTATTGGACAAAAAAAGGTACGATACCTTGATATTTGTACTGGGGGTCGGTACTAATTGGTACCGATCAGTACCAAAATATCAATCAAATATCAAACTAAATTGCAAATTTTCAAAAATTGTAGGCTTAATTGAAATTTTGGAAAATTTAATCCTAACAACCAAATCTACCCACCCAACATCCCGCTCCAATTTCCACCCTCCTGTTGTCGCTAGTTGCCTGCCTCTCTTACTGTATCACTCACCTAACCTTACCGTGCTCTCTTCTCAACTTATCATCCCAGTCACCGTAGCACCATCGCACCATTGCACCAATCAGGCGATCACACCCTTCGCACCAACTCATAGTTAGGCACCCATCGCATATACCCATCGCATTAGTTAGACTACCCCTGCACCAATTAGATGGCTCCCACACCAACATTTGCACTTAGATGGCCAAACCTAGTCGTACACCTGTTCACCTGCATCCACATACCTACTAACCTGCACCCACACTTGCTGACCCACACCACTGGTCCACTAAATCACAATCCATAACTTTAGTCCACATGTACTTATACAGATTTGTTGACCTGGCCTGCTCCAATCTAATGATTCAGCTAAATGAAGGTTACAAAAAATTGCAACAAAATTTGTGGAATTGTAGAATATTGAATTATGGAATTATGGAAATTGATATTGAAATATTGAATTGAATTGAATTGATTGTTGATTTGGATATTGAATTGTGTATTTCTTTTCTATAGAATATTGATATAGATAAATGACTATTGAATTGTCAATTTATGATGAATTGTGTATTTATGTCTTAGTGACTTTATATTATGTAGTAATTTTGTATGCTGAATTATTGGTTCTTAGTAAATTGTGTTAGATTAAATTGAATTGTGTAGTGTATCTTATATGTTGACTCTTGATTGCAGAGTTAATTTGAGTAAAAAGCTAAGAATGTTGATTAAATTGGCGAATGAAAGATAGTTAAATTAAAGTTGAGAATTAAGATTTCAGTAACAATGTTGATTAAAATTAGTTAAGAAAACATAATATTGATAAGCATTACAAATTGAATTATATAAGCAAACAAAATATATTAGTTTACAGTTGAATTATATGATTACATAAAATAGGTTGCAAACCTATAGTTGCGAATTATGGTTGAAATTGAGTAGGTATCAACATGAAAAAGATAAAAGACAAATATTGAACTACCAAATTGGTAGTGGAAATTCTTTTGTTCGTGTTTAGGATGATAGTGAGGATGTTGAAGGTGGTAGTATTTCTACCAAACAATAAAGAAATGTTACACCTGATGATAGGAAAAGAGAAGACAGGTGTCTAATTTTTTTGCACCATGATCAACTCTTAGAACTCAGTCTTCAATCCGTAGTGACTTACAATATAGAGAAACGACTCATAATGTGGACATGACAATGACTAAATAGTGGTATGATTCAGATATAATATTCAATGCTACCCAGTCTTATTATTATCAGCCAATGGTGGATGCTATTGGCTCTTACAGTCCAGGATACAAAACTCCTTTAATCGATGATTACAGACGTAAACTAATACTGGATGAGAAAATATTGACATGTCATTTGGTGCAATAAATTTAAATGATGGTAGTGATAAAACTCCTCTCAATAATGAGAATTTTGTACAAATTTTGAATTGGAAGCAATGCGATTTGAGTTGGTATTCGATTGAATGAAATTTCAGGTTTTTTTTATCCTCGTCTTTTAATTTCACTCATATTTGTTGTATATGTTAAAATCTATATATGCATTATACAATATAAATATAATTGTAATGTTTTTATTTCATGTTTCACTTCTAGTTGATTGTTTTTTTGGCACAAATTCTTGTTGTAAATGGTAATTGTTAGAGAGTTATGGAATTATAATTGTTAAAGAGCCATGGATATTTATTATTCTTTTTATTTGATGTTTGACATAATTATTTTTTTATTAATTATGACTATTATTTATATGTGAAATATGTGAAAAGTAATATTAATGAAAATAAATATGTTTTTGTTATTTCAACTTTCTATTATTATCATTTTTGGAAATGTGATTGATGTAAAATTATAAATTTTTTAGTACAATATATTAAAGGACAATTTTTATAATTTTAAAAAAAATTTTGAGACTACTTTATAAATTTAAAAAATTACTCAAAATAGTACTTAATATTAATCAATACTAATATAGTATTATAACAGAACTAAATTTAGTACCGTATTCGTAACGTTGAGTAAAACACGGGAACTCAACTGAGTTATTAATCGAAGAGGTAAGATCTCAAGTCATTCTAATTTAAGACATCAATTTATTTCTCTCTTAAATAAAATTGCAAATAAATAATGTTATAAAAAAAATACACTAAATTGAAAGAGTGGATGTGGTACACTTATAATAGATATGTTAAAATTTTGAAATAAAACAAAATCACGAAGTTGGTGCCCTTGGACAGTCAAATCATTCTTCGTCGAGATTAGAATTTAAGAATAAATTGCTCTTCCATGGAGATGAGCCGTCTTATTCTTTTACATTGAAATGCGTCTAGGTGATGCTACGTGGCACTGACACGGCAAAATGGAGCCGTGTCTGCATGTCAGATACGTGTTTGATATGGACACCTACCCGACACGCGGTAGAAATATGTCCGATATGTGTTCGTATGTGTCGGAATTAAAAAATAATTTTTATCAGCTCAGACATGTCTGGACACGGCTCGGACACATCTGGAGATATTTTAGTTAGAATTTTTTGTTGTAAATACTCATATGAATGACTAATTCTACTTTTAGATAGGAGATTGTAAACAAATTGCTTAATAAAATATATGCTCCATATTTTTTGAGAGGTGCATATAAAGTACTAAATATGTATGAACTATTAAGATGTTGAAAGTCTTAAAACACATCAAACAATATATATCATGTTATGAATTCTAAAATTTATATTTTATATATATATGTCGTGTCCGTATTCACTAAATTTTAAAAGTTGGTATATCCCTATATCCGTATATGTGTCGTGTCGCGTGTCTGTATCCGTATTTTTCAGCTGTTGATGGCTTTTGTTTAGGAATGTCAATTCCGGCTCGACCCGTTTTTGGCTCAAGTTTGGAGGGCTATGGGGCAGGCTACAAGCCGACCATAGTCGGCCCGCCCGACAAAATGACGTCGTTTTGTTCAAAACGACGCCGTTTTGTATTTTTTAATTTAAAAAATATAGACGGGCCAGATCCTGCCCTGCCCGCCCGTAGCCTATCAGGCCACAGGCCGACCACAGGCCCAACGGCTTGTCGGCGGGCTGGGCCAGGGCCAGGCTGACAGTGATTTTGGGCCGTAGCTGACAGGTTTCGGGCCAGGCTACGGCCCGAAATCACTGTCAGCCCGGCCTAGCCTGGCCATGGGCCGGCCTGCTGCCTGAAGTCACTGTCAGCCCGGCCCATTGAAATCCATACTTTTGTTGTATTATGAAATGATTTAAATGTGGAACGTAATCAAACGGATTGCTATCTTCTAAACTTCAATCTGCCTTAAAACTCTGTTTTACTCTTGACTATTTGCAGCAGTATAGAAACAAACACATAAAACAAAATTGCTGCTTGTACGACAATAGTTGATGATACTAAATTAAAACCGGACAAAGCAGAATCTTATGCTTTAGGTGCCTGTCTTATCTCCTCCAAGTCAGTGATAAAAAGGGTCAAATCTTTTCGAGAAAGGCAAAACTAGAGAGGGGAAGAAAAAGATGATGCTGCTTCAATGTTCACAGCATAAAGGTGAAATCTTTTTCATTTTCTGGAGTCAAAATCATGTGTTTTTATTTTTTCTAAGGGTTATCGAACTGATTGTGTTTGTTTGTAATTGGGAAAACTGCAGCGAGAAATCTGAGAGCTTTAAGACCTCAGATCTTTGCTTTAACTACTCATTTTTGTACTACCGCTGCTGCTGAGCTTTCTTCCAAGCCCCGTAATCCTCCGGTAATATTGTTGTTCACTTTCTCTGACTTTCTATTTGGCTTGGCTTCCTAGAAAAGTTTTTGCAAGCTTTATGCTCCGTTCGGTCACTCAGAAATGTACCCTTTCAGGAAAAATACTTTCGTCATACCTAGAAATAATTTTGTGATGTTTCATTTCATTTCATTCATTTTTATTTATTTTTCTCGCACTCTTTGAGGTAAAATCCCCTTTTTCTCGTTTTGGGTTGAACTGACTGAAGTTCAAAAGTCTGAAAATCTTCATCTTGTTGCTTTTTCTCTCTTCGTAATTATTCTTTATTATTTTCGGTTTTATATGTGCAATTTAAGTATAATCTTGTCCATGACGTATTCCAGCAGAGGGTACCCAATCTTATAGGCGGGGCATTCGTTGATTCACAATCGTCTTCAACTATAGATGTCATAAATCCTGTGAGTATAAGGAGCATAAAATTTTTGTTTCCCCTGCTTTAGCTTATGAATTCATGTACTGTGGTTGATTATTCTCTTTTGAATATTTAGCTGATTTACATTTTGGCCATAGGCCACTCAAGAAGTTGTGTCTCAAGTTCCTTTGACAACAAATGAAGAGTTTAAGGCAGCAGTGTCTGCGGCAAAGAACGCTTACCCATCATGGCGTAGCATGCCCATCACAACCCGTCAACGTGTTATGTTTAAGCTCCAAGAGCTTATCCGCAAGAACACTGTATGGAAGTTTTTGTTCTATTTTTCCTACTTGTTTTAGTTTAAATCTTTGCATTTAAATGCTTTGATCACAAGCATTGATGACCTTTTGCAGGATAAGCTTGCAATGAGTATCACTACAGAACAAGGGAAGACTTTGAAGGATGCACAAGGAGATGTCTTCCGTGGACTAGGTTGGGTCACGTTATGTCCCCTTTTATTTTGATCTTTCCTTATGTTGAAATTCTCCTCTTTTAGATGACTTCAATCAGGTGATGTGCTTTCTCAATTTGCCTGTTTTTGATATAGAGGTGGTGGAACATGCCTGTGGAATGGCAACTTTGCAAATGGGGGAGTATGTCTCTAATGTATCAAATGGAATTGACACGTATAGCATGAGAGAGCCACTAGGTGTGTGTGCTGGGATTTGTCCTTTTAACTTTCCTGCAATGATTCCCTTATGGGTAAGCCTTCTGTACTCTTCTCAGAAAATTAAAATTTCACTTAGAGCAGAGTTCACATCAGCTTCTGCATCAGTATACAGGGAAAGCTTGTTACTGCTGGGATTGAGTTTTGGTGTTTTATGTTTGATATGTGGAAAGAGTTTTCTCGGCTTGCTTCTAACTGTATCCCTGAAATGAAGCTGATTATTTCTGTTGATACTATATTTTCAGTTTACAAAGAAATGACAAAAATGAACTAAATTCTTAGCACTTTTTTCTTTTGTTCAGATGTTTCCTATTGCGGTTACATGTGGCAATACCTTTGTTTTAAAGCCGTCTGAGAAAGATCCAGGTGAGTTTTAACTTTTGAATACTCATATGTATGAAGAAGTGGAGTGTTCCGTTTAACTTTTTAAATTTTTTGTTTCTACGGTTAAGGCATTTTATTGTTGCTTGTGATCTTGTGCTGTCTACTGTGCTGTGTTCTCAAGAATTTATTATGTTTGTGGCCTTCTCACCAGGGGCTTCTGTCATACTTGCTGAGTTAGCGATGGAAGCTGGATTGCCTAATGGTGTCTTAAATATTGTCCATGGGACCAATGTATGCACTTACTTTCCAATCTGCTTATGCTTATTCATGTTCTCTCTCTCTCTCTCTTTTCTTTGGCTTTGTTGGCACTTTTTAGGTCTTTTCAAGAAAGAATAAGTTGAATCTGCAATTGATTTAACGTTGACCTTTGATTTGAACCACTTTTATGAATCAAAATGCTTCTGATTGAGGCTTGCCTCCACTAGAATGATAAGATTGCCATTCTATTTAAGAGACATGAGCGTTTGTTCTTGGTTTTCCTGCATACTGTGCATAACACTTAAAATTTTTTATGTGCTTCATTTTTCAACAGGATATTGTTAATGCAATTTGTGATGATGAAGATATCCGAGCTGTATCATTCGTTGGTTCAAACACTGTAAGTAATTGTTCAGTGAACCTGGCGTGTTCCGCTTAGTAAGCCATCATTATGCAAATGATCATAATTATGCAAGTAGGGTATTTCTAAGTGGCGCAATGTTGTCTTTTACTGGGGCATTTGCTTGCAGACATGCATAATCACACAATTTTAGTAGAACTTATCCTCAGACCACTATTGAAAAAGTGCAGTGGCTTTCATAGCATGGTATGAATCGACCTCATAACTATGTTCTTAAAAGTATTTCATTTTATGTCATCAATCCTCCAGTTGCATGTGTCACCAAGTCTAGGAGCATTCTTGGTCAGTTAAGTCAGTACTATAGCTATCCATACCTTATTGCTTACATTTCTCAAATGATTCTCACCCTGTGGTTTTGTTGACTTATCCAAAGGCTGGCATGCACATTTATGGGAGAGCATCAGCTAATGGGAAGCGTGTTCAAGTAGTTGCCCTCCTTTCTCTCTGTCATTACCTTGCTGTTTAAAGCACCGGCTGAAATTCAAAACTAATTGGACCAATCATTTTTTTCTGTTTAGTCAAACATGGGTGCCAAAAATCATGCAATTGTCCTCCCTGATGCAAATATAGATGCTACTTTAAATGCTTTGGTTGCTGCTGGGTTTGGGGCTGCTGGACAAAGGTGTATGGCACTAAGTACAGTTGTTTTTGTTGGAGACTCACAGTCATGGTAGTACACTTGTCTCTCTGTTTCAATTTCTGGAACTTTAACTTCCATTCATCTTTCACCCTTTCTGTTGTAAGGTTAAAACTTGTGAATCAATTTTTGAACTTATTCTTATTCATTATTTGGGTACTTGATCAGGTGTCAAGTTCCATATATTTTTATTTTTTTTTCATTTCTGTTACTTTATCTTTAAGCAAAAATCTGAGGGAATATTTTCTGTATCTGTTCTTAGTGGTTTACTCATATCTGTTCTTAAATAGCATACTCTATGTTAAGTTTGCAGGCTTAGTAGTCTAGTAACTCCTTGCTGTTTTTCTCTTCTTGAGGAATAGTTTCTTTTACACCATTCTGCTACATTTTAGTGAGCCACAGTAGTGGAGATTATTTGATTTAATAAAGGTCTTACTCTTCATTTTGCATTTGACTCAGGGCACACATGTTATAAATTATGCAAAGCCTTAGATGTCATTTTGTTACAGGATAGTTGACAATACAAAAAATGATTTTGTTAGGAGAAGTGTTACATTCACCTTTAACCTTGACCAGGTTGAATAAATTGGTGGAACTCACAAAAGGTCTTAAAGTAAATGCTGGAACAGAACCTGATGCAGACCTTGGTCCAGTGATTAGCAAACAGGTATTTATAAGTTTTAACTTCAATAGATCCACATTAGCAATTTTTTAACTAATTTCGATCTGGTCTGCCTTAACTTTGTTATAATTATTAGTATAGTTTGATTCTGCAGTGGAAATTGCTATTCCTTCATATCTAACTTCGCTGCCATTTATGGTTTTTTTTTTTTTTTCTCAATTTGTATCCACAGGCCAAAGAACGAATTCATAGATTAATTCAAAATGGTGTTGAAAGTGGTGCGAGGTTACTGCTTGATGGGAGAAACATAGTGGTAATATTTGTCTACCCGAGCTATATTACTTTGTAATTAAGTTCTGGGATTCCTTTTCTGTATCAGGAGGGAGAGTTTAGGTCATTTTCTATCTGTGGCACTCAACATATTTCCCAGGTCAGGAATATAACATAATTCGCTAATATTTCAGAAATAGTTGGAAGCCACTACACATTACTTTGAATGTACAAGAGTCGAGACAACCTGTCGTTAAAAAGTTGTCTGTATCTTCATATTTGTTATGTCAAGATAAAACGTTGCTTGTGTGAATCTTTCTTTATATTTTAGCTGAACAGGGATTTTTTTTTTCTAATAGATTTCATATTCTACTTCAATGATTTGTTTATATGGTGACAAACAGGTTCCAGGGTATGAGCATGGCAATTTTATAGGTCCCACCATCTTATCAAATGTCACAGCTGACATGGAATGTTACAAGGTATCCGGATCCTTTCTTTATGATATATATTATCTAAAGAAACTAGATTAAATTTGTAATTTCCAAGTAGATGAAGTACATAACGCCTAAAATCTGACTTTTTGTACCTTGAGCTTTGTAGGAGGAAATCTTTGGTCCTGTTCTCGTTTGCATGGAGGTCGGTTGAGTACTGCTTCTGTTTATGTGATTAGGCATCTAATTACGTTGGAATTGTTTAACATGTCCTTAATCCTCTTACTAACTTCCAGGCTGACAGCTTTGAAGAAGCCATCAACATTGTGAACAGAAATAAGTACATTCTCAACCATAAGTTATCAGTAGCATAACTTTTATATTTGCTGTCTCCATTGATGTGTTCCACATGTGCACAAAATTTTCAGGTATGGGAATGGAGCTTCAATATTTACTACATCGGGTGCAGCTGCGAGAAAATTCCAAACTGAAATAGAGGCTGGACAGGTAAAATTAAAGAACCAATAATGCTTTAATCAAAGAATAGCTAAATCTGTAATTCCTTAGATTATTTTATTTTCCTTTTTGAGCCACAAGTTTTTACTGAACTTTTGTGCATAATTTATGGAAAATATTTTGACTTGGCATGTTAGTTCTTCATGAGTTTGCGAGGGAAGTTAGTTTGTGGAGTGACTTCCAGCAAAATTCTGGGACATTTGACATGATTCCCCTGAATGCAGGTTGGCATTAATGTTCCTATACCTGTTCCCTTACCCTTTTTCTCGTTTACGGGCAACAAGGCATCTTTTGCTGGAGATCTAAATTTCTATGGTAATGAGTTTCCCCCTGTTAACATCAAATTTGCAATTGTCTTGCTATTTATTGTTCGACACTGCACTAGTGGCATAAACCTAGTCATACTAGTTTTAGAACATGAGAAACTGTGGAACTTCTATGGATTTCAGGCAAAGCTGGAGTCAACTTTTTCACACAGCTCAAAACGATAACTCAACAATGGAAAGATTTGCCAGGGGGCAGTGGAGTATCTCTGGCAATGCCAACTTCACAGAAGTTATAGTGATCATAGCCTACTTGTAGTAAACTATCGTCTTCAACTGGCTTCAAATAAAATCCAAGTTTCATGTCCCATCTTTGTTTTCATCAAACGTTGCTCAGTGCTTTTGCGAATATATCAGTATTTTGATTTTCAGTTTCGAAATAAATCAGATGCATTTCACCATTCTTCTGTAATTCACTTTGAAAACAAAGGTTAATTTTAAAATGTTTTGTGCCAAAGAACGAAATCACAATTTGATTGTCCACAAAAATGTTTGGACCATACTCATGGTTCATCTACAACTTGGTCATAGAGTTTCTTGATTTAAAGAGTTTGATTTGCTGCAACATTGATTATTACATAGTCCACCTCAATTGTGGATTGAGCTATTCTTGGAACACCAAAATAAAAATATCACGATTAAAACTAAAGCTCTAACTAAAAATGTTCCTTATATATTCAATACATTTAGCCTAATTACTATTGGAAAAAGCCTTGAAGACTGAATTCTTTAGCTTAATTTTAAGTCGTAATCAACTGTAACTTTGATATATCTAACATTCTTTATGCTGCTTGTAAATAAATTTCAATAGCATAGTGCATATATTTTGACAAAAGACTTACAAGTAAGTCTTCCATGATATCTGGTTTAGTTGTAGTTGGGAACATCAAACCTATTAAACTTCTGTATAACATTTCATCAACCTTCTCAACTTCCTCTTCTTTGCAGAATTTCTCTTTCTGATTCATTAGAGTTGTAATTGACTTGCACTTATTCATGTAAAATTTTTTTGAGAACTTCCTTTGAATATTTTTATTGGCATACAAAAATTTCATGTTGCTTATATATTATTTGCGTCCTAAGGAAGAACGTCATCTTCCCAAGATCTTTCATTTCTTCCTTACACTTGCTAATCAGCTCCTCGCTACTTCCTGTCAAGTAAATCATCCACATAGAGAGATACCACATGTAATTGATCATTAACTTTCCTGACATATAAAGTAAATTCACTAAGACTTGTTCAAAACCTAAGTTCAACAAGTAAGCATCAATTCTATTATATCACGCCTTTAGTACTTGCTTTAAATCATAGAGAGCTTTTTAAGCAAATAAACCTAGTTATCTTATCCTTGGATAGCAAATCCTTTTGGTTGTTTAACAAAAATTTATTCCTCCAAGTATCCATTTGGAAAGGTTAACTTGACATCCATTTGATATATGATCTAACCCTTTTATGCAATACGAGCTAGCAATGGTATCTAACCCAGTAATTGGAGAAAATGTTTCAGAAAAGTCCACCCCAAATATTTAAGTATATCCCTTCACAACAAGCCTTGTCTCTTATATAGAATCGTTAGGACTGAGTTTGGTCATGTACACCCACTTGACTTCATGTACACCCACTTGACTCCTTTAGTTTTCTCAATGATGAGGTCTATACACCAGTGCCTATATTTGATTTTTTTTCCAATCATCTTAAGTTCCTCCTTCATTGCAGTAACCCATTTTTTATCTCTTGCAACTTCGTCAGATCCAACGAGCTACATTACAGAAACATTACACCTTCAAAAAAAGTTAGAAAGAGATGTGATTCCTCTGACAGGTTTATCATCGATATTCTCATTCTCCTCACGAGGTTGAAATTTAAGCTTCTTATCATTTTTTCAACTCTAGTTATCTGATTCTTGGAATTAAACATCTATACTACTTACCGAGTTTTTCTTTATGTTAAATAGATTATGTAGGCTTTTAAAATTGAGCAGTAACCTACAATGATCCCCAGTTTTACTTTCTTGTCAAAGTTGTCCTCTTAACTTGATGAATATAAAAGAAATGAACAATGAAATTTTTTTAGATTAAATACGTTCGGTTTGTACCCATAACAATATAGTCAATTTTCATATAGCTTTTGTTGGCAATCTATTCAGAGAAATGTTGTATTTGTAGCTTTACCTATAATTTCTTTAGTGGTTCTTTCTCATGCAATAAGCACCTTAACATCTCCATAATAATTCTTTTTATTCTCTCCATTATCCTGTTCTGTTGTGGTGTATATATGATAGTTAGTTGGTATTCAATGCCTGCTTATTCACAAAATTTGTTCATTCTTTTAGTTATACTTTGTTCCATTATTAGACCTAATCACCTGTAATATGCATCTACTTTGAGTTTCTATTCAAGCTTTAAACTTCCACAAAATGTCACCAGTCTCATATTTATACTTTATGAAGTATACAACATATCCTTGTATAATCATCAATGAAAGCAGTATAAAAATTACTACCATTCAATGATGGTGTTTTTGAGGTCCTAACATTAGTACGAACTAATAAAAGTTACTACCATTCAATGATGGTGTTTGAGGTCCTAACATTAGTATGAACTAACTACAGCTTTTGTGAAGATCTCTGGGCCTTATTTTGGAGGAAAGGAAACCTTACTTATTTTTCGTATTGGTAAGTAGGACATGCTAGAAGTTCCTCTTTAATTTCAGGTAAACTCCCGTGAGATTGTTTTTCTTTATGTATGTTAAAGCACTATAATGAAAGTGTCCCAACTTTCTATGCCATAGAACAACTTCAAAATGTTCTTAATGTACAATAAGTTGCTCATTTTCTATAAAATTTAAGGCACATCTTTTGCCCTGCATTTTAACTTTGAACACATCCCTTCCTTTTGCATCTTTAATTCATCAAGTTTAGTCTTCAAATAGCAACTTGTAGACTTTATCTAGCAGCTAATAAATACTCGAAAAAAATTACTAATTTCAAGAATATATAACATATCTTAAATTAATTTCAACCTTTGTGACTCTCAATTATTACTATTCCTTTTCCTTTTACTACGAGATATGCTCTATTTTTTATTCTTACTTTAGAAATGGCGGTCTTGTCAAAGTCTCTGAAGCGCTAATGATCATACGTCATATGAAAACATCAATGAGGTAATGATACAAAACAGTGCATAGGAAGAGATAAGTAATACGGTGTACAAAGAGAGTAAAGGATACGAATTGTAAATAAATAGAGAAGGCACATTGAGAAGTAACTAAAGTAGGAGAATCAAGATCGGAGGTGGTATTTGAGATCAGTTGTAAAATTTTCTTCTCTCTAGTAAAGATTCTTCTTAATCTTCTTATCTTCGCTTGTTACTTATTAATTATTTTGTTATTAATTCTGAATCATACCAATTAACTTTTGTTTTAAGTATTGGTGGTTTGACATGATGATGTGAATAACTGCTCATCCTGAATTGATTCTCAGTACCCGTGGCTTCTCCTTGGTGCTATTAACAGGCCACACTTATTACACTTTGCATTTAGATTCCACCAACATTTATTTTGCAAATGATTTGTCTCTTTTTAGTAGGCATATGGTGAAAAAGTTTCAGTTCTATTACTATTATTCATTTTGTTGTTGCCACACAAATTACAAGATTTGTAATCCTACTTCTTTTTTTTCTTTCCACCATTGTTATTTTATGATTTTGCTTGAAAATCTCCTTCCTCATATACATCTTGTTTTATGGATCTCATTTCTTTTCTTGTGCATATAATGCACTTATTAATTCTACCAAAGTAATACTTGAAAAATCTTTAGTGTTTTTCAAAAATGAGATCATAACCTCAAATCTTTCTAGGATAATAATTTTTACATAATTATGTAATTATCAAATTTGGTACTTAGAAGCCTTACTCTGTTAGCAATATTAAGGAGTTTGTTAAAGTATTTTCTAATTATTTCTGAATCCTTCACTCTTTACATCTCAAACTCTCGAACCAAATTCAACATCTATATTCCTTTAATCTTTTCATTATCTTCATTCTCTTGCTTAAATTAAAAAAATCCAAAATTTCCTTGCCTATTTTCATTGTTACAATTCTAGTGAAGATGGTGGAGGAAATAGTTACAAATAAGCTTACTTTTGCTATTGTTGATTTGTGCTATTGTTGGGTTACCTGATGATGGAAGAACTTCATAACCAAACCAAACCAAACATACCTAAATTCCTGCCTAAGCAGGGTATGAGGAGGGTAAGATGTACGCATTCATGCCCGCATCTCCGATGAAGATACAGAGACTGTTTCCTGATAGACCCCCAGCTAAGGTAAGAGCAAAAACAAATACCAACAAACAAACCAACACACACAAGCAACAAAAATAAACACAAGAACACTCCCAACAAACAAAACATCAAACAGAGCAGACCAATGCAAGTACAACATTGAATAAGGATAACAATATATGTATATACATAGGGACTATAACCTATAGAATGCACATGGAACTGAAAATAAATACATACATGAATGTGCAAATATGTGAGCCGGCATAAGCAGAGATAAAGAGAAATTGAAATGAAGAATTTAACGTGATAAAAATACCAATAAAATAAAATAAAGACCAATAAAATAAAAGTACACTAGGTACAAACTATATTACTTACATACATATTTATATACACATACACTTCCTATATGGCCTATTCCTGATCAAACGTCGGCGATCTATTACAGCAG
>JAOQMS010000179.1:37331465-37349137 GCA_027563885.1 Erythroxylum longipes | reverse complement strand
TTAATAATATAATTAAGAATAAAAATTAATAATTTAATAATAAGTAGAAAATTTATAACAATATTTAATAATAATAATAATAATAATAATAATAATAATAATATAACGATAAGGACATTTTGGTCTTTTTGTTACTTGTTCCTTTCTTATTTCAAGTTTATATTTTCAAACTAAACATTGGAATAGAAATTCTTTTTCTATTCTATTCCCTAAACCAAACAAAGTAATATTTATTATGTTCTATTCCTCATCTTTTCTATTCCTAGGAATAACTATTCTATTCCCTATCTATTCTATTCCTTGAACCAAACAGGTCATCAAGGATTCAGGATCGTGTTTCTTAGGAATAAGACACACAAAAGTCTTGTTTAGTTCTTTGAGCATAAAATCCGAGGAGAAACTTTCCAAAATAGGCTTGGTGATCAAATTCCCTATAAGATGTCAGGTGCTTTGAAAGAAAAAAATATTAAAGTCATATGGACTAGGTGACTTTTCAAGTTTAAGGCTAAAAAAAGCATTTCTAACTTCCATTTCACTAAAAGGTCTCGAAAAGAAGATCATTTAATCCTAAAGGATTGAGTCATTGATAAAGATTTTGAGCTCTAGTAAGATGTGAATTAGACTGGGAGTGAGTACATATTAAATCTTATGATTGACACTAGAGTTTTTATGTCAATATTTTTATCAATGGTTATACCATCTATAGCCTTTAAAGAACATATTTTGCTAATGCTTCACCTACATAAGATCGAGTTATAGAAGTACTTGGTATTTTTGTCACCATTCTTGAACTAGTTCACTTTTACTCTTTGCTTGAGTAAAGAGTTATAGTTATCAAGTGCTTGAAATAAAGAATTTAAGGCCTCTTTCTCCTTAGCTTTAATAGAGCAATCATTGGGAAATAGACAAGCTTATGAATGGATAGAGTATAATGCATTCCTAGCATTTGTAATAGCCAAATAAGTGCTCTTGATCTTTGAGGCATGCAACTTCTTGAGTTTCAATTTAACATTCTTAAGTTTATTCACCATTTTAAAGGAATCATAACCATGGACTTAGAGGTTTAGTACCCTTATAGTCTTCAAATTTAGTTTAAAAATTATTGAACTTAAATAGAAATTTCACATAACCAGTTCCAACGCTTAAGGATACATCTATAGGAGTATAATATAAGCAAATAGCTTGATTAAAATGTGTTGAACTATATCTGAAATTAGGGAGCCATAAAGGATTTACTAATGCTCGATATAACTTCCAATCATCCATCCGTTTCCCTATATATTTCTCCATGTAAAATAAGCTCCCTTATAGTTCAGGTATGAAAGAAGAGAAAAGTTTGTATAATTCCGCAAGCTATCATTCCTGCTTCTACATGTTTGACTATCTCCTTCAGACTCCTAGGAGAAAAGAGTGTATTTAAAATCTTCAGCTACCATCCAAGGCTTATTAATAGACTTTCCTAATGATTTTAGATCATTCCATAGCTTAGATCGTTCGAACTCAAAGTTGGAAACATAAACAAGGGCAATTTCAAGTTGTTAGAACCTAACCAGACCTCCAGTGAAAGAATTGATCAAATGCCAATTATTAAGTGATTTCATCTCTGTTGGGATTATATCCACTATTATTCGACCAAGATGATGAGATTGATGATTATATATGAATTCTCAATTCTTTCCAATGACTGCTTTGCAATAATGAAGCCTGTCATCTTTTACATTTGTCTCCAATGTTCTAACTGTAATTTTTTTTTGAATTTAGATCATCTTTGATTATTTTTCTTTTTTTTTGGTAATTCATGCCCTTAAAATTCCATGTTAAGATCATGAGGAAGATTGAAGGGTTATCAACCCTTTCTTCTTGGATTTCTTATCTTGTTTTCTTCTAGTAATCATATTTGTTTAGGGTTATGTCCCTAAGGCAGCTTCAAGAGAGTTCTCCTCTCAATTTTTCTTCTCGAGGTTCCCAGGCTTTCCTATCTTCCTTAGGGGTTATGTTCTCCTTTACTATAGAAAATTCCCCAAGTTCTAAAGCGGGTTGGAGCTTAAGAAGTTCATCTACAACTCCTATCTGAAATCTTTTAAGTAGTTCACCATGTTCCCCTAAGCTCATGATAGGCAGAGTATCAGGTAGGTCAGCGTTTAGCTTAACTTGTATGCAAATTCTTGCATATCCGACCCTCTTTATGAAGGCTATCATTTCATCCAAATAGAGGAGTCTTTTAGTTGCAGTAGCTAAGTGACTCAATCCCTCAATTATTTAACATTTAAGGGACAAGCCCTGAAATCTAATCCAAAAAGGTATATGATTAAGATTTATGTTCTTTAACCATATTCTTGATTCTAAAATTCATTACATACTACTTGAGTCTACAAACTTTAAGATATAAGTCATCTTCATTTAAAAAAATACTCTCCAACATGATTTTGACCAGTTGTTCATAGCCCAACAATGAGCTATAGGGAAAGCCATCCTTTTATATGTGAAAAAAATCCACCAAAGTGTTTGTCTACTATGTTGTTCCTTATTAAAGTACTTTAATTAGGGGAGACAACTTAGGGACCCTCAGAGGAAGACGGGGCAATAAAAGTTTGTAAGTATCTTGGGCCCTGTTTGGTTCCGTTTTTGTTAGCTTGTTAAATGTTGAGGGATCCCTAACTTTTTGACTCCAAATCCTCTTAATAGCTAAACGAGGAGACTCATGGAGAGAAGCAATATTTTGTACAACCACATGCTCCACAGAAGACGTTGGATCCATAGAAAAGAGAGAAAAGGAGAAGACATAATGGAAGAGAGGTATCAAAGGAAATGCTTAGAGACAACAATGAAGGAGAATTCTGATGAATGACAAAAGAATCTAACTAGACTCGAGGTAGGAAAAATCAAACGCTTCTAACAATTAAAAAAACAAAAAGGCTTTAGGAAAGTTTGAAGGGGTAAAATAGGAGATTAGAAAGAGGTTAGAGCAGTTTATCTCCCAAACAATCCTCCCCTTGTTAAATTCAATATGTAGCTTTTTAAAATGGGGAAATTAGAGTTGGATAAAATGTAAATATTTCTGTGGAACATTATTTTATATGGTCAAACAAAATAAGAAATTTCTATTTTGAAAAAAAAATCCTATTTCATTTTCTTTTCAAATTAAGTAGGGAAGTTCAAAATCAAGTGATTTTGTGAGGCGACATATATAAATATATACAGACATATAAATTGAAATGTAGTCTTTAAAAGTTTGTAGGATTCTTAACCTATTATATCGCCCTATAATTTTTATAATCATTGAGAACTTCTTAGTAATAATGTCAAAAATTGTTAATGAATAGCAATGATATATTTTGTCACCACTAATTACGAGAGCTGTTTATAAAAAATGGCCTTCTATATATACATATATATATTGTGAAAATACATTAGAAGTAACGTATTATATCAAATCAAGAGACTTGATATGATCAATCTAAGTAAGGAATATTGAGCTTTTAACAATAAGGCTTAATCTTAGTCTCTACTCCATCAAATGATTTTCTTACTTTGCTCACTCAAAGAATAAGTGTGAGGAAAGGAAGATGAAATGAAAATCAGACTCTACCTTACTTTAGATAGCTAATTATGAAGTATATGTAAGAAATATTATCTTACATATAGATAAAATATAGATAAACAATAGGATCTTTAAAAAACATATACATGTTGAAACTTATCACTTACTAGCATGAGTTTATAATGTCCACATCTTAAAGGATCTTTTGAAGAGAACACATAAGCATTGACCAATTTTATTTTGTCTAAATTGTGTATTACATTCTTGTTCTTATCTTTAGGAAGTTTAAATTATTTTTGTATTACATTTAAAACTTTAAATGCTCTTTAACAATTACTATTAAATGTTGTATCTTAAACAATTAGGTGTGTCTAATAGTCATCATCTCCCACTCACATATGATGGGTTTAGATGATCAACATTATACGGTTTCTCATACTTATTTAATAACCAGTGCAACTAGCATACTATGAGAGCTTATAGTCACATATCTGTTAAGAATATATGACATCTCAATTATTGAATCGATCCTTGAATAGATTTTATATGTTATACCCTAGGTCATCTTTGGCATTTCAATCTCCTTTGATCATATTTATTTAATCATGTCATAAATGTATTCAATTCTCTTACTCAGAGTTAGTGGCTTATTGAATTTAATGATGTACCTTAACATCAAAAGTCCTAAGGGTATTTAATAGGTACCTTAACCTCAAAGTTCTCACACAATGTAAGCTGAGATCTGATAACTTACATTAATCCCTTTATTATTATATTTTCATTTATGATTTGAGTCATGTGGTATGGTATTAACTCATATTTACTTTGTTTTATGGTCTTTTATTCACAAAAATATGTACAAATGTTATAGTTCAACTATACTGAATGTTTAACTTGAGTTCACTTATCTACTCTAAAAAGAATTTTTCAAAACTTGCATCTAGCAACTTAAGATGGATATAGTGATCATCTAATCAGTTTATGCCAACTTCCTTATAATTTTGGGTGTTAATTATGATTTAAGTTTCTCTCTCTCAATTATCACCTAGATAATAAACTTTAAACATGCCTCATCTCTAGTGACAACAAATCGACAATGGTGATTTCCTATATGAGAAAATCAATCTCTGATCTATTTTACATGCTTTTGATTCATATCCATAAATATATTTATGCAAAATAAACACATATATTTATGAATCAAGTATTATACAATGTATGATATCCATCAAACAATCTCATTTAAATATGACATTACAATAAAAAAACATACAAAGTGAAATGTTTCTTATTACATTTTAATATCTACGTAAGCCTAGTGACTTAATATGCCCAATATGCAAATCTCAAGAAATTGGCTTTATCATTGGATCTTCCACCATATCTCGTGTAGATATATATTTCATTTTCAATTCTTCTTATGCAATTATATATTTCATGTAATTGTATTTGGTGTTTGTATGTTTGGTTTTACAATAAAATTTGGGATCTTTTGTATAAGTAATTGTTACTTGACTATCACAATTGATAGTCACTTGATAAGTTTCGCTTTTAATGACTCCTACGTGAACCAAGAAGCTTGGAAGTCATGCAATTTCTTGTATTGCTGTTGAAAACGCTACAAATTCTCCATCATAGACAATGCAATACATGATTATTTCTTACTTTTCCATAATATTGCTCCATTGTTAAATGAGGAAAAGGAAATAAATCCAAAGGTAAATTTTCTTTCTACGTATAATCAGGTGTTGTGTTAGGTCTTCTCCATGTACCATAAGCATATTGAAAAACTACACTAACATAAGGATGACACGTCTCATCGATGTTGTAGTATGGAGAAATTTGGGCATCCTTTAGATGATTCACATTCTTTAGAAAAACAAATTTTCAGGCTTATATACAAATACCTATACATAAATGAATTATTTTTACTAACACAACAAGGAGCCTTAGCTCACAACTCTAATTAATTAAATTTGTTTACTTAGAAACATATTTCTAATTTAATTTAGCATCTAAAGAATTTTGATTCAATTAGAAACTTGTTTCTATTGGTATTGAATATTTTTCATGTTAATTGAATTAGGAACTTATTTCTAATTCTTATTACTATTGAACTAATAAGCTTATTTTATGTGTGTGTGTGTGTTTTTATTATGACTTAAATCAAGTAGAAACTTATTCTAATTAAAATTTAGCTAATCAATTTTATAATTGATAATTTATAAACTTATTATTAAAGTTATGGGCATAAAGTATATGAATTTAGAAACTTATTTCTAAATTTACTTAAACATATTACGTAATAAAAAAATAGTTTTAAGTCCAAATTAGTTCATATGCTATTTTATTTTTCAGCTCAATATATTATAAGATTCGGCTATTTTTACTAGCCTAGAACCCAAAATAGCAGCCCAAGCATTTTGAGACTTGGTCCATTTGTTTTCTTAGCCTATACTCAAATTCAAGAGATGCCCCATAGCCTTGTCTTTATTGGCCCATTGAAATGGATCCAGTCCCATTCATAAACCAGCCCATAATCTGACTGAAAACCCTAGCATCTTTTTTTCCTTTTCAGCCACCTCCTTTATCTCCATCAACCGAAGAGAGAGAGACGCCATAGGCGGCAGGTTCCGGCGGAAGCAACAGTCAGGGGAGGCAGCAACGTGGCGATCCGTGGGAACGCCGGCTAACGCAACAACCATGGAGGATGACGGTGACGCTATTCTACTTCTTTGCCCACGATTGGGAAAGAAACCATTTGCCGCTGCTTGTGCATGGTCTCCATGTTTTTCATTTTGCAGTGCCTCTCGGGGTGTTTTGATTTTTTTGTCTTGTCTGTCAGGTTCTGCCAGACTAGACCTATTGGCTATAGCCGCGGAATTTGGAATGTTTGTTGTTTTTGGATTTTCCAGAAGTGAAGTGAAGAGAGTTGTTGACTTGTTGTATACCACTGGGGGGCCACGCTAAATAGTACCGTTAAAAAGAAAGTGGAATCACTGTCGGTGTATCCTAATTTTTTGGGCATTGATCACATGCAAATGGCCGTGCTTGGTTAGTTATTACAGGAAGAAAATAATACCTAAAAAATGAAAAAAAAAGAAGTTGGTAATATATTATAATTACATGAACATTAATATTATTAAGGTAAGAAATGAAAATTATATTAATTTTCACTTTTTGCGATAATTATTTTAATTTATACTACTATTCTTTCAAGTGAATCAAGTACATTTTAGGTGTTAAGAGTTCTAGTGAAGCAAAAATATCAGACTCGTAGAGAGGACCAAACTCTTAAGTTATGGGATATATTATATAAAAATTTTTATTTTGTAAAATTCTAAGAAGGGCCATAATAAATATAACCTTCTCTTATATTTTTACAAAGAAACTATGTCGTAACCTTAACCAAACTTCAAACATATGTTAAGGGTTTTCATTTTTTATCATTAGTTTGGTTTTCAGAATAGAAAAGTTAAATTAGAGTATATTAAATATGAAATTTCCTTTTCCCTAACCCCCCACCGACACCACGTTCTCCATATTTTACAGAATTGAGTTGGTGGGGTGACATCCCATGCAAGAATGCCGTTTCCCTTTTGGTACATCATTGAAAAAGTTATCTTCTCATAAATATTCCAACATTTGTGTGCCTATTACGCATGCATGTTCTTTATAATTATAAAAGTATCAATTACTTCGAAATGGCCATATGAAAAATAAGCAATACTAATGAAAGCCCTCGAACCTAATAGCAACTCTTAACTAAATTAGTGTGACAGGCAATATAATAGTTTTTTTTATTGATTTGGACCAATAATTGAGTAGCTGATTATGTGCCCTGACCCAGTAATTTTTTATCAATTATTGAGAGAAGCAAAATAAGTGGCCACGAAGTTGTGATTACAAGATGGGCAAACACGAAAAGTTTCCAAAAGCTCTTGCCCCCAACCCCAAGTCACCTGTGCCTAATTATTGGAGTGTGTCACGTAATTGTCGTCCATTAAAAAATATCAAAAGAACAATACATGAAGTGGTATCTTACAGGTGAAATTATAATTTTATCAACTCTTCAATCATAAATTTTGAAAATGCATCAAGAAATTCAAATCTTATTAATCTGAATTCAAGTTGGCACATCAATTTCAAAATTTTAAGATCCATACAACTGTACAAGGAAGGAAGAAATAATGAGGGAGAGATGTTTTCAGAAGACAAACACACGCCTTTAGCTAGTGCTGATTTATAGAGAAGCAATGTAAAGGAATATGTTTTAATCAGTCAGATAGCATTAAAAACTCCCCACTAGGCATTTCATTTCACTTTGCGTATAGTTTCAGGTCATGACAATAGTCGCTCTTTCAATGGCTGAGATTAGGGCCTTGCCCCCAATTTCATGCCTTAATTTGTATTTGGTGATGATGCCCAGGTGTATTGCACTTGTACCAAAACTTGGTGTAGTCCAATAAAGAAAATATCTACGTAGGAAGTCCTTAGTTTTGTAGCCAAATTAATTTGACGTCACAAGAGAAAAAGCAGATGGTCAGAAACCACAGAAAAAAGAAAAAACATTGCCTGAAAGGACTTGCACTCTACTTTTTGTTGTTGGTTTCTGCAATAGACTCTGTTTAAGTGCAATGTCTATGCCAAAGACAAAAAGTCATGTGGCAGACATTAGAACCCAAGTGGAGGATCATACTCCTGTATTCATACCCATCAAATCCTCTGTAAAAACACAATAAATAGTAAAAGAGATTTGATCCCAGATTCATACAAGTAGAACACGAAGTGGAGGATCATAGCAATCGGTTAAAGTTAACACATCAAGTGATCGTAATCGGACCATTTGCTGACTTACTAGACTTTCATCACCTTGTCAATTTCAGTGCAGCTGATCTGCAATTTCTTACAAGTGCACGCCTTTTGATGCTATTTTATTATTTTTCCCGGTTCTTATAGATTCGTATATATACAAGAATGAGTGACGCGAATCCTTAAATTTTGTCTTCGATGGAGGACTCTATATGCATGAATGATCAAATATAAAGTATTAACCTTTACCGTACCGACGCTATATAATTAGATGTAATCAATTAAAAGCGGTTCAACCCCCTCATAACTAGATTCAAATGGTACAGAACCTCATTACATATATATTATAAAGTTTTTTCTTTCAACTATCTTTCGATTGTTAATACGATATATGAGGACCACTATTACAAATAGTACTACACCTTTGCTCGTAAAATATCAAAAAATGTAGTAAGCAATAACCACAATATATAGAACTAAATCTATTAATGTAATGTTCAATCTTTCAACTAATATCTATATTCTATTTAAAGCAATAACTAAACAATAAATGTACAAACTAACGAGGCTAAGGATAGCATCTTGATTTATTTTATCCAATTCAAGAGACCACAAACTTATCAATACCTACCAAACATTTACAAGAAAGAGCTTACGGTAAAAAACTCTTTTTATCAAAAAGCACATTTTTACCCGTATATTGTATTTATAACATATTCTATCCTAAAAAGTAGAATGAGGCTAATTGTGTCAATTTATAATTGTAATAAATTATGATTTAATAAGCTAATTTATAATTATTAAGTACTATAATATATCTCAAATATAATTAGTAAATTATTAACTATCTAATTATAATTATTAAATATATATTAAGTAATGAAATTAATGATTGTGAATTGATTATATTAATTCATGTAATTCCAAAACCAACCCCGAGCTCCCTGAAAAGTGTCACGTTTTATCAAGTTTGCCAGCTCGGTGGATTGTGAACCACTCAAAAGTCATCGCCATTCGCTAGCGTTGATGACACGATTGTAATAGTGGGGATGTGTGCATCTCTGTACTTACTGTATAAGCCAAGGTTGGCCTAATCAGTTTCTGCAAGCCAGGACTAATTTTTTGGTCTGAATTATAAAATGCACACGTCCCCATTCTTAAAATTACAATTTCCCATCACCTTAATGATGTTGTTATTGAAAAAGCTTCTTGTCTAATGGTTTTTTAAACAATTTAAAATTTAATAGTTTAATCAGTAAAAAAATTGCCCGTAACAAAATAAATAAAATATTATGTCTGACTGAATGCTTAAAATTAGATAAATTACTAAACTATGCAAAAAAAAAATTCTTTTCGCATTAGGTTTAAGGGAATTAAGATAATTTTTAATGAAATTTCCAATTTATTAGAATCTCTTCTTCTTTAAAATTTATGAAAATTATTTAATTTTATATTTGAATATTCTCATAAAAAATAATCACTAAGAAATTTTAGTCATTTCAAAGAAATAGGGTAATTAAAGTATATTTAAACTTATCTTCCACTGCCTTTAATATACAAACATATTATAAAAGAATTTGGAAATGGCTATTATCCGGGTCAAACAATCCAAAAATAAAATTTTAAAATTTTCGAGGGGGGGTTTTTGAACAATAGATAAAGTTGTTCTTTTTTATCTTATGTTCAAGTCGCAGAAACTGCTTCTTTATAAAAATATAAAAGGAAGGTTACGTACATTTTAATTATTTCCAGACTCTCGCATAGCAGAAGCTTTTTATACTAGGCACGTTGACTTTTAAATATTTATTAAAGATCATTCCAACTTTACAAAAATTGAATAGGCTTCAATTTGTTTATAAAAATCAAATAAAAGTTTTAGTTTTTATTAATTTTAAATAATTTTATGAAAATTTATTTTATGTATAAAATATTTTCTACATTTGAAGAAGAAGTAATTTTTCAACCTTCCATTGCTTCCATTTAATACGTATTTAATGTAATTGAATCCTTGAATGTTTCAGCTTAAATTAGATGTGTCCTGCTTCCTAATTAGACAGTAATAGGTCGTTAAATTAAAAGTTTGGCAAACAAATAAATCATATACGATAGTAATTATTAGGACGAGGTCATCTGTTTAATTACAATACGACGAGCAAGTCATATTGTGTATAGAACAAGGTAAGAATAGAATAATCGGAACAGGTGATCTGAAATCGTAATTTTTCTCGTATATACGCTTAATGTTATTAATTAGTTGAATCATTGACGTGGATGCCAAATTTTATAAACAAAAGCTCTGTTAAAATTATTTGAATATGAAATCTAGATCATTCTATTGATCACAATAGATTAAAATATTGATCACAATAGATCATGAACTTCAATTTGTCATGATGGCACATAGATTTAGTATAACTAAACAAATAAGGGAAAAAGTTTTAAGTTTATGGAGAGCGAAATCATTAAAAAAGAAAATATAAGGGGCGTAAAAGTAAGCATGCACCCAAAAAATGCTTCTCACCAAGGATCCTCCACACAACTCCACTCATTATATAAATGCCATAGTCCTCTTACAAAGCCTCCATCCGTTGTCTGTTCACTCGGAATATAGAAACAAAAGACCAAAACAAACAGAGAGGGAAGGCAACAAAATCCTTTAAGCTCTCTCTCTCTCTCTCTCTCTGTTTGTTTGTCACCTTCTGTGTAAAAAAGCCTGGTTTTCCAGAGAGAAAAAAAGGAGTTATCTTTCTCTGTATCTCTTCTCTCATTGCCCTCCTAAAGCATACCATTTAGGAGGGATTGAATCAAAGTTGCTGACTGTGATTGAAATGGATTCCAAAAGATACGCTGTTCTGCTTTGCGCAGAAGACACGGAGTACGTGAAGAAGAAGTATGGAGGTTACTTTGGAGTGTTCGTCGGAATGCTGTCGGAGGCCGGCGAGAGGTGGGACGTTTACCAGGTGACGTGCGGTGAATTTCCTGCAGACGACGTGCTTGAATCCTATGATGGGTTTGTGATCACCGGCAGTTGCAATGATGCTCATGGAAATGATCTCTGGATCTGCAAGCTTATCAACCTACTGAAGAAACTTGATTCAATGCAGAAAAAAATTCTGGGCATTTGCTTTGGCCATCAGGTATTGTTTCACTTTGTTTTCATCACTCATTAGAATCTGTTTCATATTAATATATGTAACTGAGATTTATTTGTTATTTTCCATTAAAAGCATTAATTTTCTGGGTTAATCAGAAACAAACTCTTCTGTTAGGGGTAAGGTTACATATAATACCCTTCCAAATTTCGCGTCGTAGTGAAACTTCAACTGGGTGTATTAACGACGACAATTGGGACAACCTTGTTTAGTCCAAATGTTACTTCAATAGCAGCAAAAATAGACACAGAAAGTGGTTTTTCTGTGGTAAAATCACAAGCTCGTTGAGTAAAAGTGTTCCCTGGACCGTACAATCCTAACCACGATTTGACCATCGTTGCTTCATGGTGTTTGTTCGATTTCAATCTCCAATATCTTGGGAGATTTGAACGGCATTGAACTTAATTTAGTGTTCCCTCCCCCATACAACCCTTGTCTCTCACCCGTTTAAGCTTCCAACAAAATTGGAACTAGGAGTTGTTTACACATAGTTATTGGGTCACTTGATTAAAGTAACATAACTAAGACTTAATAGCGTTTAGATTTTGATTAATTGATGTTATTCCTATGTATTCTTATAGCGCATGTTGTGTTTGACTCCAAATCCATATTTTTTGGTGTAAATATCACTCGATTAATGTCATTTGATTAGTACTAAGCATGTCATAAGTTAATTCCTCTCATATAAAAACTCGTGAACGATGAGGTGAGGATAAGACTTGTGGATCCCTACTCCCATTTGGAACCACGTAGATAGGAGCCTTTTGGACGATATTAGCAAACCTTTTTATTCTTATTATAATCTTGTCTTTTGGGGTAGCCCAACTCAATCATTAAATTATTTTTTAATCTTTGTTTCCTTGCTGGTAATGTGAAACACTTATGGTGCTATGGTCAAGGTATTGGGGCGTGCTCTTGGAGGAACGACGGGTCGCGCAATCTCCGGGTGGGACATCGGAGTGACGACCATCCATTTCACGCCACCAAAGATGTTCTCATCTCAAAATATCCCAACCTCCATATCGGTGATCGAGTGCCATCAGGATGAGGTTTGATTAATCTTACATTTATACTCGTGGTAACACCAGATCCACACAATCCCTAAATGATGTTACTGTGGTTATGACTCATGTTGACTAACATATGATAGATCCGCAAACTGCCTCCCAGGGCAGTGGTGATGGCGTGGTCTCAGAAGACAGGGATCGAGATGTTCAGGTGTGGGGACCACATAATGGGAATTCAAGGTCATCCGGAGTACAACAAGGACATTCTCCTCCATCTGATTGGCCGCCTCTCGGAACGCAAACTAATTGTGGTAATGCATACAATGAAGCACCCGCACTCGAAAATTGACCTTTAAAGTTTGCTTTTATTGATCAAACGGTCCTAATCGGCTAGAAATATAATTATGAAAGTCATAAACACTGTGATTCGTAGGAATCATTCGCTGAGGAGGTGAAGGCAAATTTGGTGGGGAAAGAGCCGGATATGGAGGCATGGAGAATACTATGCACGAACTTCCTCAAAGGCAGAGAAGATAGCTATGATTATAAGACATTTTCAATCTCAGAAAAGGAAAATTAAAAACTACTATCAAGTAAGATGTAATTTGATGGAAATTGAAGTTTTTAACTTTTATGGGCAATGGAAGCTTCGTATTGTGCTTAATTTAGTAACCAAAGTTGGGACTTCTTTGTTGAAATTAACTTTACAAGCCCAGCTCTTAGTTTAGATTTCACCGCATTTTTATGCAGTCAAATGGTCTCTTGTTCAGTCCAAGTTTCTTGTTTCTATAACCTTAGAACTCCTCTAGCTTCCTCATTGCTGAGCTTTCCCATCTCTTGTATGCTATAGTTGAGTACTACCAAACCAAAACTTGGTTTACAAGGCAGCTCAACAACACCAAGACATCTCAACAAATGTCTCGTTGTTAAACAATGCACGATATGAATTAATGAACGAAATCTGTGTCCAAAGGACAAGCATCTTTCACGAAGTGAGGTTTAATTGACACTCCATAGAACCATTGAAGTTCATGAGAAACAAATGCAACTCAGAAATGGGGGGATGAAATCCATTAGAAAGCACGCCAACCCATAATTGAATCAAAATGATGTTCTTCATCACGTAACGTTTGCCAATGACATACTTTGGTAAAGTAGGTAAACCCTTTTAAAGAGTATTTGATCCTTAGTTCATAAAATCAATTATTAATTTAAAATGTCAATTATAGATAGAGAACAGCTACGTCATAATCAAATAGCTAAGAGTCCATTTGTCCAGTAAATCATTTAGACGCTCAAGCTTGAATTCTTCCTGCATTCAGCAAGCATGTCCATATAGAATTGGCATTTGCTGATGTCATTCCCAAAATTGTTGATGCACTGCAGATAGCATGAAATTTAATGTCAACTAACAATTCACCAGAGAAATAAACAAAAAGGAACTAATTGCTAGTAAAAAGCACTTCAACATTCTAACAAATTCATTATCATTTCATCTCCATCAACTAGCATTTTGATATCGTAACATACACCAGCATTATAGAATCTCTTCATACGACTGCATGCATACAATTCTTTTAACAGGTCCATCCCAGTATATGCAAAAATTCCATTTACAGGTTACAAAATCCCACAGAACATTGACAATATGTTGAGATCTCAAAATATCAAATTCCAATAATACACAAGTCACTCAACTAATCAAGGAGAACAATTTCACGAAAAAGTTTTAACATATGTAAATGCACTATGCACGCCTACAACTCTATATGGTGCAAAATCAAACACTGTAAATCATACAAGGACAACCACGTTTTAGTTGAGGAGGACGGCAGCATACATGTTTCAACCTCAACTGCTACTCTCACGTTAACTTTTATTCATCAGAAAAAAACATGACATATAAGACAACCAATTCAAAAATCAATACAACAAGCCTTCAACTTTGCAGAAAAGAGAAATATGCAAATTTACGTACATCTTGGAATGCTTTAGAGTGAACATTGCAGGCATCAACACCACTAATGCTACTCGCAGTAGGTGCAGGAGCACCAGATGCAGCCTCAGAGACTACAGTCTCATGCTGAATCGTGCGGGGTCCCATCACTGCATCCACAGCTCTATGTGCTATTCCACTCCCAGTTCCGAAAGCCATACCTGCAATTGGTCAAAGGAGTTCCAAAAGAATTTAGACATAGACACAATTTCGATGAGTTTGGCATAAGAAGAGCTCAAGCAAAATTATAAACAGAAATTTCATTCTAATTTAATTTCAATATTTTCATTGTATACCTTGAGCTATGGTTGAACCGATGCCCGAAAGCATTCCACCGCCACCACTCTGTGCAGGAGCAGGGGGAGGAGCATGGTGAACTGAAAACAAAACGAAAATAATCTCATTATACGCACATACTAGAGATAGTTATGACTGAGTATCAAGTAGCTAAATGGAAATAATAAGATGGAATATCTATGGCACAAAACAAAAATATAACTATTAAAACCAACAATCATGGATGAGTTGGATTAGAAGATATGCTTTGGTAATTATGGAAGAGTTAATAGTAATACCTGGCTGGGGTGGTGGGCTTCGACGAGGGGCCGGCCTGGCAGCAGGTCTTCCTGCAAAATATTTGATCAAGTAAAACATCTAGCCGCAAATATAACTCATATTACTAGTAAATATCGATCATTGTGACCAATAATCCAAAACAAGTACATAAAACAACAAGATCTAGCAATGCATCAAAGTGACCAACAAATGGACAGCATGACCAATAATCCAAAACAAGTACAGAAAACAACAAGATCTAGCAATGCATCAAAGTGGCAAACAGATGGACAGCATATATGCACATAAAAGAATGCTGCTTTTGAATATCTAAGGAAGACCATCAAATAATTTGAATGCACAAATATAAGAAGTAGAAACGCAGCCCATCGTGATGCAAGTAAGTCAAGTTAATCTCTTTAAGTTTCATCTAGGAAAAAACTGCCAAGTTTCAATTACCCTTATTAACTCCGGTAAGGTAACAAAATCTCAAAGGAACTAGTTGAACTATTCAATACTAAAATCATTGCACAGAATGCGGGCCGAAATCACCTGGTATGCAATCCCTAAAAGCTAACAACTTGAATAGAAAAGTCCCAAACTCCATATACCTAAGACATTTCTGAAGAAAAAGAAAACGACAAACAACGGAAACAAAAGCGATGCAACTTTTTCGCGACAAAAATGAACATGTAGTGCTTGACGATTTGAGAAATAAACGATCTTGAAGCTTAACATGAATACACTAAAACAAATAACCTTTTAATCTCCAATAAAACAGCTCAAAACAGCTACCCGATATCTAAAAAAAAAACCAGAAAACAAAAACAATCTTCCAAACAAACCCAAATCTAAGCCAAAGGAAAAGAAAACATATGAACACCCGAAGGCTACAGATCTACAAATAAACGTAAGTTACTGGTTAATAAGCAAACCTCCAGAGCTTCGACGAGGCATGGTTGATTAAAAGGAAAGGACAAACGAGGGCTTAGACAGAGAAGCGAGCTTTCCAGAACGATGAACGCGTCGCCGTGGAACTCCAAAAATCCCTAGAACGGGTCCTTATAACGAGAGGTTCGGTTGATGATTCATGACCATGTGATAAGTGATGACGTTTGCAAAACAATGTCGGTTCAATGGAAGAATAAGGTCCGTTGGATCACATTTATTTCCATGAGTTGATTGTGCGTCTATGCACGTGCATGTAGGAGATTAAGGAATATCGAAATGTTTTACTTGTTGGTAGAGTGGACGGATATTCCCAAGTAGATTCTAAGATGTTTTATTTGTTTGAAATTGTTAATTTTGGCAATGATTAAAAATTTTAATGAGTTCGATCGTTGAGTTGTTCAATTTTTTATTTTAGTTTTAAATTTTTTAATTTAAGTTATTTTAATAATTTATGTTGTTAAAATCGATCAATTTATTAATTATTTGATTAATTTTTTATAAATTAATAAATTTTTATAAATTAAAATTTATTTAATAATTTCTTTTTTCAGTTAAATTTTAAAATTTTCAATAAATAATAACAATCTCTTTCAATCATATTTTAAATTTTTTAATCAAATTTTTTATATCTTTTTTTATGTCGTAATAATAATAATTCTTGACATCATTCATCTAAGATTCATATTCTTAATTTTTACACCCTCTTTTTTCTTATAAGTGTCAATAGATAGTAACCTTTTCATCAAATAGGACGTTTTCAATAAACTTCTAAAAAAATTTGAACTTTAATGGGATATTCAAAACAGTATAATGTCAATTAAATATTTTAAATGTTTAACTTTTATGGATTTTTAAAACATTTCTTTTGAGTTCTAGTGACATATAATAATAAAATATGATGTAGTTTATATTTGAATGATAAGATGAGATACTTGAAATTTAAAATATCATTCTAACTGATTGGCTATTGTAAGTTGCGGTTGTAGTAACAATAAATCTTTCAAATGACTTATAAAAAACTGTCTAAAGCACTTTTTCTCACCCGAAAAGTTATTTTTAAGAAAAATGAGTGTTTGGTCAAAAAATTCAAAAGTACTTTTGTTAAAAGAAATAACTTTTTAAAAGCTAAAATACAACTTTTTAAGAAGCATAAATTTAGAACTTTTTAAAAAAGCCCCTCATTTTAACCTTTTTTGATAGACTTTAGCTTTATAATTTCTGACGTTTACGTTTATAACATCCCAAGCTTAAAAACTCTCTGAAACCAAAATTCAATCTCTCTTTTCTCTCTACCTTTGCTCTCTGATCTGCGCTCGTGTGTTTTAAAAAAAGAGTTTTTAGAGACTTGTGGTCTTCGTGCATTTTAGAAAAGGAGTTTTCAGAGGCTTCTCTGTGTTAACTCTCGTGTTTTCAGTCTTCCATTCTTCGATTAGGTGCCGAAATTTGTTTTATTCTCTTCGAAGAAAACTCAGTTTCACTATCTGTGTCATCCTCCAGAACCCAAGACAAAATACCCGAATCGAAACTCTCGAAGAGCAAATGCCTGAAAAGGCTAATAACCAGATCTTGACGCCTCGTGTTGCGGAGAGGCTAGCCAGGAAGAGATCGGAGAGGTTCACATACTTGGTCACTGCAGTTATGTCCAGTTTTGGGATTAC
>JAOQMS010000179.1:37318698-37330407 GCA_027563885.1 Erythroxylum longipes | reverse complement strand
AATCAACTTGAATATTTATTTTAAGATTATAATATTATTTAATTTTTTATATGTTTTAATATTTATTTTAGATATTATTTTTATTATCTAAAAAAAATAAGACATCCCTTTAAATAATTTCCCACAAGATGGAAGTGAATTTGTTAAACAATTGTAAAATAAATGTAAATCCATTCCATTCATGAAAGGCCTAATAATAGTTGAATTTCAAATCAAATGTAAACTTAACATATACTGTGTTTCGCATATTTTTTAATATATTTTAAATATTATTTATATACATAAATTATTTTTATTACAAAAAGAGTATAGTTAAAATTAACAAAAGTGCTTTTTATTTTTATATTGCCAAACAGTCTATTATATGAAGCTCTTTTTAAAAAGTTGTTTTCTTAATTGACAGCCAAACAGTCAAATGGCTTCTTATAAAAGCCCTTCTCAGAAAAGCTCTACTAATAAAAACTCTACTAAAATAAGCCTATCCAAACACGAAGGCCTAGCTGTGACCCAAATGTGTCAATTCTCTGATGGTGAAACGGCGTGAACACTGATCTTTTTTTCCCTTAATCGATGTTTTAAAAATTAAATTAATAAAATAAAAAATTTAAGTTTTAAAAAGTTGGATCACTTAATTCGTAATAGAACAAGTTAAAGATTAAATAAAATTTAAAATATGATTAAAAGATATTATATTTATTTATCAAAGAATTTAAAGTTTATTTAAAAAATAGATTGTTAAATAAAAATTAATTGATTTATTTTGATTTATAAAAACTAATTAATTTAAAAAATTTGACTGATTAATTAATAAATTGATCAATTCTTAACAACAAGAATTATAAAAAAAATTGAAACAAAAAGTAAAAAGTTGAACAAAAAAGTTAAACAATTTAAGAATTTTATAGTAGAATTAGTAAAACTCATTGAGTTTTTTAAACATTAGTGCTTACTCAAAACAGGTTTGTGAATGGATCAGTTTAGGTTGGCCAGTTTAAGTCTAAATCAAGCTTAAAATTCTTTTTTCAAGTTTTAGTTTAGCTTGAATCCCAATCGAATTTGAAACTCCAGGTTTAATTCGAGCCTAGACGAGCTTAAGTAGCCTAAAGCTTAAACAAGATTGGTTAAATTTGTTTTTTGAATTTTAAAATTTTAAAATAACATCATTTTATGTAAAATTAACAATTTAAAACCTAAATTAAAAAAAGCTTATGTTCAACCTTAAATCTAAATAATTTGAACCTAATTCCATTGACTTTAAATATTACCGAATGAACCTGATCTTCATTTTTTTCCAATAGGACCATGAGGTGTCCTAGATGGACTCCATCTGTCAATGACACCTTTAAGCTATTATAACGCCTAAACTAATCCTTGCTCGCTTGTGCCGGATGAGACTCCAATGGGCAACCAAATACTATTACCGAGTATTTAGCCCGATGTTTATTTATTACCATCTTTCTCATTTGAGTTTGTTCCACCTTTTCGCTAATTTTTTTTAGGCTTTGTTTGGTTAACATGTATTTTTGTTTAGAAAAGTAATTTTTTTCTTAAAATTTATATTATCATGTTTGGTCCATTTTTTTTAGTAAATAGGAAAATAAAAATTTCTCAATTTAAGAAAAGTAGTAGCACTTTACCTGGATTTAAAATCCTATCACCACTTGATATTTAAATTACTTTTCTAAAAAATTTAATCTAAAAAATACGATAACCAATTCAGTCTTTCCTTCTCTCTCTTTCACCACCGTCACCTTCACAACAATATAACCCAATTTGCACTCTCTTAAACCACCTCTTAATCGCTTTCCTCTTCAAGCTTCACGAAGTGCATCTAGTTTTTTGTCTAAAGGTAACGACTTTGTTGATGATCCTCGCAATTGGAGCCGTTCGGTCAACTCCCACTTCGTTGATGACGAGGATGACGAGGATGAGGATGGAGAAGACGAAGAGGAAGATAGGAGCTTGGATCTGCTGGTTAGATTTGTCCAAAACATGTTGAAGAAGATATCTAAACGAGCTAGAAACGCCGTGCGTTTTTTTCTTCCCGCTTCCATGTCCACAAAGCTGGTAATCTTCATCTTTATTGTAGTTTTATGGCCAAAAAGATGTTAATTTCTTTTTCCTTTTGGGTTTCTTTATTCAGATTGAAAAATTAACATTATTTAATAATATAACTTGTATTACAAATTAACATTATTTAACGATTTTAATTTTTATTCGATTTGTAGGGATATAATTGAAAACATAAGTCAAAATTAAATTACATTCCATAAAATACTGTTACATACCAAACACTATAAGAAAAATCCACTTCTTATAAATATTTAAACATGTAAATATCTTTACTTTCCATAAATTTATTTTTTGAAGAATCAAATTCTAAATTCATTTCACTTTCTCGCCAACCAAACGAGACTTAGAAGAAAGTTGGGGTGATTCACTTATAACATGTCCATCGTCAAATCTCTTTATGTCATTTATTAAACTTTTGTTAATCTTTATTTTAAAAAATCTTATAAATTATAATATCATATTAATTTTTATTTAAAAAGATGAGAAGTGATTCATATATAAAAATAGTTTAAATTGTTAAGTTATAAAATATTACATAAATCATACTTGAATTTTTTTGTGATAAATTTAATAATAAATATGCATAAAAATGTAAATATTTTTTAGGTGTTTTATTTGATTTTAATTCTAAATTATCTTTTTTATTTTATTTTTATTTTTAAATAAATGTAAAATTTTAATTTTAAGATAATATTATTAAAAAATTAAAAGCCACTTCAAGTAATAATATACAAAAAATATGATTTGATTCACCCACGTTTTTCAGCTTTATATCCTAAATTAACAAATAATACGATGTAAAGTACAGTTGTGTGTAAATGGGGCACAAATTAGAAGAAAAATATATTCAATATAAATTAATTTAATCTTAAAGTCAAATATATTATTAGGAAAAATATTAATCTATAAATAACTATTTAATTGAATTTCATTTAATAAATTATTTTATTATTAATATTTTAAATATAATCTAATTTTAGTTTTATATTACATTTTGTTATTCAAAATTCATAAAAATAATATTTTTATTAATTATTCTTAAAGCTATGTTTGATTAGACGTAAGGTTTTTAATGGAATGGAATGAAATGAAATAGTTTATAATTAAATGGAATGTAAATAGATGTAATATTAAAAAATTATTGTTTGGGAAGAAATGAAAGGTTCATATTGTAATATAGTGTAATGTTATTTGGAAGAACAATTTATAATGTCATATAGTAAAAAGTTGTTTATCATTTTACACTCTATCCGAAACCTCCCAAATCGGAGTTTTTTCGTTTTTACTGTTAAATAGAATGAGATGTAATATGAAACTTTCCATTATAAACCCTCCTCCCGAACAATAGAATAATATTACATTTTATTCCATTTCATTATAAACTCTCCTCTAAACCGATAGAACAATATTACATTTCGTTCTATTTTATTAATAAAGCCCCAACTAAACATACTTTACGTGATAGTATTAATACTTTTAATCTACATTGCTACTTCGTAAAATTTAATTTTTATATTATTATATTACTTATCAACAATATATATATACTTAATAATAATTTTATAATAGAAAAATCTCTAGCAATATTCACGCATACAAACACTACAACAGCTTATGTCGAGTCCTTTGATACTACATACTCAGTTGCAATGATTGCCTCCGAATTGTTTGCCCATTGCGACAAGGGAGTAAACAAAATACAACCAAAGCTGGATGGTTACTGCTGTATCAATTTCTGGAATGGACCAAAGAAACTTGACATGACTTTTGATGCAAACCAAGATGGAGGCCCAAAAGATTTCACGTGTTATACATACAACCAATTCTAATTCATTAGGCCTTATTTTTCCGCCAGCGTATCTTGCACAGGTCAAGCAGTTTGTACCATTCAATCATTCGCAACCAGTGCTGAGGGTGGCAAGATATGCCAGTTTTTGGCAACCATCAAATGGAGTTCAACTTTATCTATTCACCTCAACGTCCCATACAAAAAGGCATCATTATGAAATTAAAAAAAATCATCACATAATTTAAAAAACCCAATATTTAATAAAATAACTCAAATAACAAATTTCATAAATAACTTAAAAGGTTTAATCATTTTTTAGAATACCCACGTCACAAATATAAATACAAAAATAATATATGTATTAATAACAAAAAGAAAACTCAATACAATTAATGAAATTATCTTTATCTAAAATGATCCATAGTAGATATCTTCTTTCTATTAGCTCAAGGTTTATGATTAATGATTTTGATGATAACTGTATGATATTTCAAAATTTAAATTAGATGTATTTCCTTATATAGGCAACGATGTATTTTTTAAAAGGAATTAAAATCATAGAATAATTGCTTTCTTTCTTGTAGGAACTTTCTTTATAAACTTACCTTTTAAGATATGGTTCCATGACATCCATAAGAATCTTACTAATTCAAATAATAGCTTTGGAAGCCTTGACAGAACGTTTATCTTAACGTTTGAATATCGAAGATTTCAACAGAGATAATATCAAAGATTAAGCAACAACTAGTTTAAAAAAATGTTTACTTAAGGAAGAGTCACTGTATTTGCGAAATACACGAGACTAGCTAACTATCTTAGCAAATCAATATTCTTGAAAGTTATATCAAACTCTTTATGCTTTAGAAAATGATATCACTCTATTAAGAGAGACTGTTAAATCTTTCATATATTTCTTGTTGAAAGCTTGTAGAGGCTAACAAAATACTGCTACTATGGAAGGTTAAAGAATCTTGAAAAATATACACTTCTGAACTTGAAGAGGCTCATCAAATGGCTAAAAACTCAAATTGGGGCTTAACCTTTTTGAGTTTGATCATTTTGGGACATTAACTTGAAATTAGCTCAATGAAGGGCTATAATTTTACGAGTCTGCTCAATTTAAGGCTTTTTTAAACGGAAATTAAGACGTGTTTACATGGACGGTTACATGCAGGTCAAATATATTTCACTTTTCACTTTTTCCAGGATTGACGCTTTTTGGGGAAGTGACCAGGGCCGCTGTGCTAGTAAACTACTCTCTGGTTACAGGGAAGGTGATGTTGAAGAAATCAAATGTCTGGCTTAGTCCAGCACTATTTCACATCTAGACAAGATGTGAAATATCTACTGAACCAACCAAGAATGTCTTCCAAACTCTATCGTTTATTTTCGTTTGGAGGGAAGACAAAGTATAGATTAGTTGGTTGTGTTTGAGTTAGTTATTGGTGTTTATGATACTTATAAGTAGCAACCAAAACACATACTCTCAGCACTCTCTTTCTCTAGCAAATTGCCACCTATCACCCTTCACTTTTACTCTCCTTCCTCTCCCTTCTCTTCCTCCTGCTAACCACTCACACCCTCATCGACCCCCTGTCTCCGCCGTTGGCCACCACCTTTCCCGATGCTAATATCACTTTCATAACTACTTCCACCACTCATAACACTTCCCCATATATTACAAAACCTCCGCCACCTTCATAACCATTAACACCAAGACCATTTTCATCGTCACCATTATCACAACAACCACCACCACCACCACCACCCCAACTACCACTACCTCAGGCACACCACCAAAACCAAATAGAAAACATAATTGACACACTCGTTGGCTCTGGCGACTTCTCCGACTGGGCCAACGTTTTCTCCATTTTTGAACCCTCCACCTTTTTTTTCCCCGCCACCTTTTGCATCCCCACCGATGACTTCTCATCTTCGACCATCTCCTCTATCTCCGTCAACCCTTTTATCTTCGCTTGCCACATTGTCCCTCAACGCCTTTTATTCGCTAACCTGTGTCAACTTAAGCCTTTTCCTCACTTCCCCACTCTTCTTCCCGCCAAAACCATTCTCATTACCAACAAGTCTTGAACTTCACTCTTGATGGTTCTCGCCTGTCACATCCCGACCTCTATACAACGATGATAGTGGCTGTTTATAACATCTCTAAATGCCTAGACTACTCTGCTTATGGAGATACTAGAATCAAGCCTTTACAGCCGCAACAGCTTCTGCCACCACCGCCGTCACCAATTACAATGATTGTACCTGTAGGCGAAGAGATAGTTGGTCAACACAAGGGGATGTGAGCCACTTGTCTATTAAGGTTTTGACTATTTCCTTGGTTAATTGGGCGGCTTTCGTATTAAAGATTCAATATTGGAGTTGATATAGTTGAACACAAACAATTGTTATGGTTTCTCGTGTTGTTTTCGTATCAAAGATTCAATATTTAGAGTTTATCATAATGGAAGAAATGGCAAGAAGTGAGTGTATAGTATTAGTTTCTGATAGGCTTCATGTTTTGAGGTTTTGGGGTCTTTGGAGCGCTCGTTGAGGACTCTATTAGGATCTTGAGTTTCTAGTTTCGAAATTCAGTTAAATAGTATTAGGTGCATTTTCTCATTGTTGATCTCGAGTTTATGGATTCAATATACAGTCTTTAGTTTGTTTCCTGCTATCTACGTTAGGTTAAAACTTATTAACCTTTTACTCTTTTATACGTGGTATTTTTTTAAGGGTAATGGTGCCATGTTGTTGTACGTAACAGTGTGTGTAAACACGTCCTAATTTTCATCCAAAAAAGTCTTAAATTAAGCAGACTCGTGAAATTATAGCCCCTCATTGAGCTGGTTTCAAGTTAATGTCCCAAAATGATCAAACTCAAAAAAGCTAAGCCCCAATTTAAGCTTTTAGCCCTCGTTAAATTACTATTTGGCTTTTATAGTAAAACACTAAAGTTGGATACTTGAGGACTGAACGTAGGCTTCGTTATAAGCCGAACCAGTATAAATCTACTGTGTCATCTTCTCTCTTCCTTACTTTTAAATTTTCGCATTATAAGTTTGTATTTTCAAGAGGCTCTTTCAGTTTTACGATAGGCTCCTTCTGTTTATATATCGCAAGAGGTTTCTTTTAAAAGCCAGCAAGCTCCTATCGAATAACTAGCTCCTTCCTTTTTGAGAGTTAGCAGACTCCTATCAATTAAACAGACTCTTATCATTTTGAGCGTTAGCAGGCTCCTTTTGATTAATTAGCTCCTTTCTATTTGAGCGTTAACAGGCTCCTCTCTTTTTCAAATTTAACAGTATCCTTTTGAAAGTTTATAGGACTCTTCTATTTATAAATTTATTTTGTTCAAGCAGGATTTTATCGATTTGAAAGACCTTAAATCTTTTTCTACACACAATTCACCCCTCTCTTGCGTGAGTTTGCCTTATCGTTTGGTATCAGAGCGAGGTTTCACATTTATTATATTTTACAGCACGTGGTAGATTATGGCAAACAAATTGAGAAGCCTTGAAGGACAATCCGTCTCAAAGCCTCTTTATTTTAATGGAAACAAATATTCCTATTGGAAAGTGAGATGACCATTTATCTTCAATTTGTAGATATCAAAATCTGGCAAGCTATCAAAGTTGGAGCCACACCTCCTGCTATTGACAACATAGAAGTGTGGACTGATGCTGATAGAAGAAATGCATAGCTGAATGCTAAAACAAGATATCATCTGATTTGTTCGCTGTCTTCAGAAGAGTATGGAAAGGCATCATACTCTTCTACAACCAAGAAAATGTGGAAAAAACTTCAAGTCACCTTTGAAGGAATGAATGAGGTAAAGAAACATAAAATAAGTCTTTTAATACATTAATATGAGACTATTTGCATGAAACAGGGAGAAACAATAGATGAATTCTTCGGACATTTCAACAACATAATCATTACCTTGAAGAACTTGGGCAAGATATATCCCAATGATGAGCTTGTAATGATGATTCTAAAATCACTACCAAAGGAATGGAGACCTAAAGTGACAACTCTGGAAACTGTAAAGGACTCGATACTATCTTACTCGACTGGCTTAGAGGAAACTTGATGATCCATGAAGCCGAGCTTAGGCGAGATGAAGGATCCTCATACAAAAGAGGAATGACACTAAAAGCAGCTGATGAATTAAAAGGTGATGAAAGTGACATTGAACTGCAAATAAATGGAGATGACGAATTCAATCTCATAGTCAGAAAATATATCCGCTTCTACAAAAAGAAACTGATGAAGAAAAGAGAAGGAAACAAGAAAATTAGAAACAAGTTCCCATTAAAAAGCAGCAGTGATAATAGTAATACAAAAAACAATCAAATCATACGCTATCACTGTTAGAAGCTTGGACACACAAGACCAGAATGTCCTCTTCTTCAAAATGACAAGATAGAAAATAGAAAACCTAAAAAGCTTGCTATGACTACAGTTTGGTCAGATGAGCATTTTGAAAGGTTTGAAGAAGAAGAACCTGAAGAAGTCAACAACATTTGCTTTATGGTCGAATCAGGAGAAGATGAGGTATATACTCTGACTCTGAAAGTGAAATTGATGAATTAAGAGATGCATATCATGATTTATATGATCAATACAAAAAATTAACTGTGTAGTATTTCAAAAAGAATGAGAAGTCCAAAAATAATGATGAATCTTTAACGAATAAGATTAAATCATTAGAATCTGAAAATAAGGATTTGTTGTTTAAGATTACGTCTCTTGAAAATGATAATAAGAAAAAAAGTCTCAGAAGAGAAATTTTTGGAACAAAAGGTAAGCCAGTTAGAAAATGCTTTGATTGAAAATGATTCTGTTAAGATAAAACAATTAGAAGAAAAAGTAACTACTCTAGAACTTGAAAAGGAGAAATTTGCTAAAAGAATCGTTTCTCTTGAAAAAGATCTAGCTATTTTTGATAATAGAAGAAATAATCTTGATGCATTACTTGGAAGTGGTAAAGGAGTTTTTGACAAGGCCAAAATAGGATATAATGAAAAACACAATATTAGGCCATACAAGAATTTCTTTGTTAAATCCAACAGTAGCTATAGCCAAAACAGCAGGAACCTGACAAATGACAAAAATCATAATAAATATCATTCATCGGTTTTGTGTGACTATTGTGGTAGACATTGTCATATTAATCACTCATTTTACTTTCAAAAAATGAAGAAACTATCTCAAATGTATGTATGGAGACCGAAAGGTCAAACTACTAACGCAAAACGACCCAGATATGCTTCAAAACAGAGACAAGAGAAAATCAATGGATAGTTGAAAACAGTTGTTCGAGACAAATGATAGGTGAAATATCACATTTCAACTATATTGAAAGGAAAGACGAAGGTAATGTTGTCTCTGCTGACAAAAACAAGGCAAAAGTCATCGAAATTGGTAAAATTGGTGACTTTAACTCGCCTCTATTGATAATTTTCTTTATGTTGATGGATTGAAACATAACTTGCTGAGCGTAAGTCAATTATGTGATAAAGGTTATAGAGTTACTTTCTATTCATCACATTGTGAAATGATTGATAATCTTAACGACAATATTGTGTTTATTGGTCCGAAAAATCACAACATATACTGTGCTCAACTGGAAGACATAATCTTCACAAAATGTCAAATGTTTTGTTTCTATAAAAAGGATTCACTTACTTAGCATAGAATATTTGGACATGCTAGCATGAGCATCGTATCAAAATTGTCCAAAAATGAGCTAGTAAAAGGACTACTTGATCTGAAGTTTGAGAATACTCAGGTTTATGAAGCTTATTTAAAAGGAAAACAAATCATAAACAACTTCCCTCCTAAAAATAATATGTCTATTAACCAACTGCTTAAACCTGTGCACACGGATTTATTTGGTCCTACTAGGATTCAAAACTTTGGTGGTAAACATTACGACTTTGTTATAGTAAATAATTATTCCAGGTTTACATGAGGTTATTTTCTATTAAATAAGGATGACACTTTTAAAGTTCTTGAGAAGTTTTACAGAAAAATTTGGGCTGAAAAAGGATATTGCATAACATCTATTCGGAGAGATCATGGAGGAGAATTTGATAACAAAAAATTTGAAGAGTTCTGTGAAGAAAATGGTATAACTTACAATTTTTCATGCGCAAGGATTCCTTAACATAATGAAGTTGTTGAAAGAAAGAACATGACTCTTGTTGATATGGCCAGAACAATGCTATGCGAAAGTAGTCTACCTTATAGTTACTGGGCAGAAGCTGTGTCAATTGCTTGTTACATACTTAACAGGTGCCTTATAAGACTTATTCTGAAAAAGACCCCCTATGAGCTGTGGAAAGGAAGAAAACTGAATGTCGCTTACTTTCGAGCATTTGGTTGCAAATGCTTCGTTCTAAATAATGGGAAAGATAACCTTAGAAAGTTCAATGCGAGATTAGATGAAGCTATCTTTTTGGGTTACAGTACCGCTAGTAAAGGATTCAGAGTTTACAATAAAAGAACAAAGAAGATAGAATAATCAATACACTTAGTGTTTGATGAAACACTACCTTCATCAACAGCAGTCGATTCAGATGATGAAAAGCATCCCTTAGTTCCTAAACATTCATCAACTACACCTACAGTACCCTCAGAATCACAAGATCAAGAAGGTCTCTCTGAAGCTAGGGCGGAGCAGGCTCCTTCCTTTCAGTAAAAGCTTATGTAACGAAGAACACCAAGAGAATGGAGAGGTTAAGACACACATCAATACATTCTGGGAATCTAAAAGTCTAAGAACCAGATCATCCTTCAATAATAAATTTGTTGCCCTCATCTTACAATTAGAACCAAAGATTATTGAAGAGGCCCTTTTACTGACGAAAATTGGGTTTCAGTTATGAAAGACGAACTAAATCAGCTTAATAAAAACAAAGTTTAAAATCTTGTACCTCGTCCACAAAATAAGTCGGTCATTAGAACTTGTTGGGTATTTTCGAAACAAACTCGACGAAAATGGTAAGGCGGTAGGAAACAAAGCTAGAATTGTAGCTCAAGGTTATAATTAACATGAAGGTATTGATTTTGATGAAACTTATGCACCAATTGCTAGATTGGAATCAACTAGAATTTTACTTGCTTTCGCATGTTATAGAAACTTCAAACTATTCCAAATGGATGTTAAAAATGCTTTCTTAAATGGATATATTAACAAAGAAGTGTTTGTTAAGCAACCTCCAAGTTTTGAAGATGAAATCCATCCTGATCATGTGATGAAGTTGACTAAAGCCCTATACGGTCTAAAATAGGCTCCTTGTGTAACATCCCACTCCCGCAAGACTTGAACCCGATATCGATGGGTGATGTCCGAGCTCATGTCCCGCGAGGATGGCGTGCTAGAGCACTCAATCACTCAGAAATTGGTATAAAAATTTTCTTTTGTTTTAAACCACAAACATGATACGCAAAAAAATCTATAACCAAATTGAGCCCCACTTTATTTCATAACCATTTTCAATCAACACAATACAGTTATCAATATTTACAATAGCCATTTGGGCCCTTTTCACAAATACAAAACGCTTCAGTTGTTCCGGACATGCAATTTTATACAAAAAGTTGCGGAATAAACAATTCAATACAAATTTAAGGAAATGCAATGCAAACGCGAACTGATCCTGATCTCTATCCCTCACTTGTATGCTGTAGGTATACTCCCGTTAGCCTAACGGGGTATTCTTCTGATCCTAAAAAATAATTGCAAACTTTGAGTGAGTTTTGCGAACTCAATGAGTGACCATCATTGATGGCTCACCCAGTCACATAACACATAATCACATTCACAACATTTC
>JAOQMS010000179.1:37305547-37317486 GCA_027563885.1 Erythroxylum longipes | reverse complement strand
TTACATAATTATTAATATTTATCTTAAATAATATATTAGGTATTATATATTTCATATTGTACTATACATAATATATTGTATTAATATATTTTATTATTTGTAAAGTAATTATATTGTTAGTCATACTAATACCTAATATTATCACATAAGCTCAATAATATATTAATTATATTTAATGTTTAATATTATTCCGTTTCATATATAAGTATAAATTAATATATATACCATTATTTATATGTTAATACTAATAAATCTTAAATTAATATTGTAGTGGTATGATTAGTTAATAATATAAATTTATAAATATAATTAACTAAAATACACAGAGATAATTAACATAGATATATAAATAAAATGAGTGATATTATTGATAATACAAAACTATGTGATATATAACAACTTAGTTATTAACTTATTACAATAGTAATATGACTAATAAGTAGTGGTGTGTGTGTATATATAGTATAGTTATTATTGAGGTGGTTATTATTTACAATCTTTATTATTATAAGCCGTACACTACCATTTAGATTATATATTAAATATACTATATATATATTTACTATTATATATATTATGATACTATTAATATTGTGGCCATATACGTTATATAATATATATGTATTAGTTAAAATCATTACTATAACCAACCACATAAGCATAAATGATACATACTTTAATAACGGGATAATCATATTAATTAAATTACAATATGTTATTAATAAAGGAAGCACAAGAAACAAAATTGCATAATAATTAATTTAATATCAATTAACTTTGCCCATAACTATATGCATAATTCAAGAACATATAATAAAGGACTATATTAATATAATTGAAATTTTATTAATTAATATATATGTATAACTTATAGATGCTAAGGTTAAATTTTAACATATATAAATGACATTATAATAATTCAACGCAACACATGTATGGCAAAGTTTTAATACTTATATAACTATGTAACAATTAGTGGGGATATATAATTAATATAATATAAGTTTAAATTTTTATGTTTAATTACTATAATATATAAATGAAAATTTCTTTATATATCATATACTTACATAACTTAAATATATTGTTCAATTTTAATATTAAGTCTTTACTTGCACGTGTGGTCAACTTGATATATATTATTATCATTTATACATTATGTGCCATGGTAATATTTATATATTAACCAAGTCTATAATCTTCATTTATTACACAAATAATTATAATGATATAATTTGCTATTATGTACAAGTATAAATATAATATATAAAAGGAATCAAAATACCAATTATTGTAATTGTGATGGAAATCACTAATACTCCAGTAAACTTCACTCAATTTCAACAAGAATACATGAAAGATTGAACAACAAAGGTGAAGTATGTGTTTGTGTCTCAGAGTTGTCGAAGAGAGAAGGGGGAGAATACTTCTCGAAGAATCTGTGAGCTGAAGATAAAAACTAAAGCTTAAAACATATGAGAAATACAAGCCAAAAACGCAGAGCACAACACTTGACCAAAACGCACAGCACAGGATGGTTCTTTAATGAGTCACATGGGAGACACGTGACACTCACCTGAAACATGCAACCTCACACAAAAGCCACTGCATGCAACACATATAAAAGAACAATTCATGCATCAGTGGAGAAATAATTCACAGAGACTTCATTATTCACATCACGTTGTATTGAATCATTTTGAGAGTGTAAGAATTAAGAGTAAGGCTTAAGAGTTGCTAGAGTACTGACTTGTGAATACTAAGGAGAGTGAAAGACTCTTTGCAAGTGTTAAGAAAAACACTCATACTCTTGTATCCCTGCTCATTTTCTTTCATACTAGTGAAACACCACTGAAAGTGGGAACCTTGGATGTAGATAGTGATTCACTATCGAACTAAGTAAATCTGATCTTTTCTACTTTTCTGCAAGTTTTATATCTACAAAATAACAATCTTTATCAAGTTCAGTTTTTAAAGATCAACAGTAAAGCAAAGTTATGCCAACAGAAGTGGTATCAGAGCATTCAAGACCTCCTGGGGCATTTCTTGGACACTTCAAGCATCAAAGATTCATCAAGAAAGTCAGTAAGTAAAGGTCTTTAAGATTCTTTACATTACATTAATCATGGTAGGCAAAGAAATGGATGTATTTTCTGGTAAAGAAGACTTTACCATCTGGAAACTCCAGATGCAAGCTCTTCTTGAATCTTATAACTGTTTTGGTGTTATAGATGATCAGTATGACCTTAAGACTGATCCTATAAAGAAGCTAAAGATGCAAAGACTTGCACATTGCAAGTTAATGCTTCACTAATCACCAACAGTGATAAGAAAAGTGTAGAATTGTAACATTGCACAGAAGCTTTGGGTGAAACTTGATGAATTGTATGCCAGAAGTATCTTCCTAACAAGATGACACTTCTTCACAATCTTGCTAACTACAAGATGAACACTTCAGTCTCCTTAGATGATGATAACCTAGACTACTTCTTTAAGCTAGTTCAAGATTTAGAAGCTACAGATGAGAAAATTTCAGAGGAACATCAAGCTGTAGTAATATTAAAGGCATTACCTTCTGAATTTAATACATTCAAGAAGGTAATTAAGCATGCTAGTGGATAATCACTTACTGTAAAGAGGGTTTTATATTCTCTAATGGAAGAAATAGTTGAAGTGAATCGTTTTAAGAAAGAGGCTGAAGTGATGTTTGTAGAGAATAACTATGAGAAGAAAACTCATAAGAAAAATAACAAGAAAGGAAAGTGGCAGAAGGGAAGTGGGAAAGAAAAACAATCTAAGGAAGGTGAAAATGAAAAGAAGAGAAAGGGAAAAGGAAAAAGGTGCCATTATTGTGATAAGGTTGGACATTTTGCAATGGACTATAGAAAGAAGAAAAGGGACAAGGCTGCAGAAAGTGGAGATGCAAGAAATGTAGAAAAACCAAAAGACTCAAGTGGTGATGAGATTCTGGCTGTTACTGAGGATTGTGAGGACCTTAGTAGAGAGTGGATATTTGATTCAGGGTGCACTATGCATGTCACTCCTCACAGGGACTGGTTCACAACATTTGAACCAGTCACTGCCAAAGTTAAAATGGTAGATTCTGGGCAGCAAAGGATAGAGGGCATAGGAAGTGTTTCCATTAACATGTTTGATGGAAAAAGAAGGATCCTAAGGAATGTCAGATTTGTGCCTGGAATAAGGAGAAATCTGATTTCTGAAAGCTTGTTTGATAAGCAAGGCTTTCATATCAAGTCTAAAGTTGGACTTAGAGAAATCCTAAGGGATGGGAAAGTCATCATTAGAGGAGTGGAGAGGGGTAGTCTATAATATGTTATAGGCTCAACTGAAATAAATTAGATTTTAGAAAGTGGAAACCTTGAACCAACTAAGCAATGGCATGTAAGGTTGGGTCATGCAGGCAAAAAAAGCCTACTCCATCTCTCTAGGAAAGTTCTAATCCCTGAAGAAAACCTTCAAAAGTTAGAATTTTATGAATCATGTGTGCTAGGAAAGCACCACAGGTCAACATTTCAAAGGGGAGCTAAGAGAGCCACATAGATCATGGAGTATGCTCACAGTGATCTCTGGGGGCCAGCCTAAGTCCCCACAGCAGGAGGGAACCTATATTTCATGTCCATAATTTATGATAAATCAAGGAAATGTTAGGTTTACCTATGAAGAGAAAGTATGAAGCTCTGGAGATTTTCATAATATGGCATACTCTTATGGAAAATCAAAATGGGATGAAATTGAAATGCCTAAGGACTGATAATGGACTAGAGTATTGCAACAAAGATTTTAAGGAATACTGTAGTAAGAATGGAATACTGAGGAATACTGTAGTAAGAATGGAATACTAAGGCATAAAACAGTAAGAGCTACTCCACAACAGAATGGAGTAGCTGAAAGATTAAACAGAACCCTCTTAGAAAAAACTAGGTGCATGCTCCTCTCTTCGGGTTGCTCTCATTCTCTATAGGGGGAGACAATTAGGACAGCAGCCTATTTAATCAATAGGCTTACAACCTCAGCCAATGACTGTAAGACTCCTCAGGAAATTTGGAGTGGTCACACACCTTAGGGCTTTCAGATGTGCAGCCTATGCACATCAGAAAGAGGGAAAATTAGAGCCTAGAGCAATCAAGGGGGTGTTCCTAGGATATCCATAAGGTGTAAAGGGTTATAAACTCTTACTGCTCCAAAAGGTAGCCTACAAAACAATCATTAGCAGAAATGTCATCTTTAAGGAAGATGAATTCCCTCTACTGAACAAGAATTCTCAAAATTTTGACCTCCAAAGTGAAATTCAAGAGAATTTAGGAACATCAAACCATTTAGTCCCATTTTATGTACCACCAGAACTTGAAGAAGGTGGTGCTACACAATCAGAAACTGTGGAGCCTATAGAAGGCACTACACAGTATGAAGAAAGAAGAGAAGAGGCAAAAGATGAGGGTGAAGGAGAAGCTTTACACCCACCTTCGAATAATGCACAAGAAAATCTACAAGACTACCAACTCACAAGGGATAGGCAACCAAGAATCAGAATCCCTAATAGAAGGTACACTGAACTAGACATGATTGAATTTGCATGCTTCATGGCTGAAAATGTAGAAAATAAGGCTCCAGAAACATATAATGAAGCCATGAGAAGCAAAGATGCTAAAAATTGGAAAGAAGCTTGTGAGAACGAATATTATTCATTAATGAAGAATAAGACTTGGACATTAGTCCCTAGACCTTACAAAGCCAAATTAATTGAGAATAAATGGCTGTTCAAGTTAAAAGAAGGAGTAACTGAAGCAGAACCTAGAATTTACAAAGCTAGGCTTGTAGCTAAGGGATTTAGGCAGAAGGAAGGAATAGACTACAAGGAGATATTCTCTCTAGTAGTCAAATTCAAGACAATTAGGCTTATCCTAGTCCCAGCAACTCTATATGATTGGGAAATCCATCAAATGGATGTTAAGACAGCTTTCCTATATAGAAAGCTAGAGGAGACTATATATATGAAGCAACCAATTGGATTTGAGGATAAAAATAAGCTAGACTATGTTTACCTATTGCAAAAATCCCTCTATGGGCTCAAGCAAGCACCTAGACAATGGAACAAGAAGTTCCATGAGGTTGCTCCTAGTATGAACTTCATTAGAAGCTCATATAATTACTGCCTATATTACAAAGATCTAAGAATGACCAAAGCAGTGTTTATGTTGGTCTATGTAGATGATCTCATCATCACAGTGAAGTACTTGAATAAAATTCAAGAGGTTAAGGCTGAATTGTGCTCTTATTTTGAAATGAAAGACCTAGGGGAAGCACAGAAGCTTTTAGGAATGCAGATTATTAGAATGAGGAGGGAAGGAAAATTGTGGCTTATTCAGAGGAACTACATAAGGAAAATCCTAGCTCAATTCAATATGGAACAAGCAAAACCTATTTCAGTACCCTTAGGATCATACTTATAGATGGTTTTTGATAAGTGTCCTAAGACAGAAGAAGAACAAAAGGCTATGGCTCACTATCCCTATGATGTAGGTGTTGGTAGTTTAATGTACCTTATGCTATGCACAAGGCCTGATCTAGCCTATACTATAAGTATCCTAAGTAAGTTCATGGTCAATCCAGGTTTGGAACACTGGCAAGGGCTCAAGAATATTCTCAGATATATATCTGGAACAATGAACTATAGATTATGCTTCTCTAAAAGGGAGCTAATCAAATGCAATTACCTGTCTTTACATGGCTATGTGGATGCTGACTATGCAACAGATAAGGACTCAAGGAAGTCAATTTCAGCATATATATTTACACTATCAGCAAACACAATAAGTTGGAAAACACAACAACAATCAGTGGTAAGTTTATCAACAACAGAGGCAAAGTATTATACAATAACAGAAGGGGTAAAGGAACTAGCATGGTTATCTGGAATATTAAAAGAAATTAACACAGAAATCACAACACCAGTACTATATACGGATAGTCAAAGTGCATGGTACCTGAGTTGAGATCCAGTCCTCCATGAACGATCCAAGCACATAGATGTGCGATTGCATTGTCAGAGACCAAATCACCAAAGGAACCTTCAATATGGAGAAAATCAAAGGTGGGAAAAATCCTTCTGACTTCGGAACAAAAATACTAACACAAAAGAAATTCAATTTTGCAGGGACTACTTTCAAATCATGGACGCCCCTTGATTCCGAAGATAGATTCAACAGATCTCACCGAAGTGGTGAAGATTAGGGTTTTGGGTTTTTTTGGAATCTCTCTAGTTTTCATCTGAGTAAAGATTGATGGAGTAGGAGGGAAAGTGTGATAGAAATCACTAATACTCCAGCAAACTTCACTCAATTTCAACAAGAATATATGAAAGATTGAACAACAGAGGTAAAGTATGTGTTTGTGTCTGAGAGTTGTCGAAGAGAGAAGGGGGAGCTGAAGATAAAAACTTCTCGAAGAATCTGTGAGCTGAAGATAAAAACTAAAGCTTAAAACATTTGAGAAATACAAGCCAAAAACGCAGAGCACAACACTTGACCAAAACGCACAGCACAGGATGGTTCTTTAATGAGTCACATGGGAGACACGTGACACTCACCTGAAACATGCAACCTCACACAAAAGCCACTGCATGCAACACATATAAAAGAACAATTCATGCATCAGTGGAGAAATAATTCACAGAGACTTCATTATTCACATCACGTTGTATTGAATCATTTTGAGAGTGTAAGAATTAAAAGTAAGGCTTGAGAGTTGCTAGAGTATTGACTTGTGAGTACTAAGGAGAGTGAGAGATTCTTTGCAAGTGTTAAGAAAAACACTCATACTCTTGTATCCCTACTCATTTTCTTTCATACTAGTGAAACACCACCGAAAGTGAGAACCTTGGATGTAGATAGCGATTCACTATCGAACTAAGTAAATCTGATCTTCTTTACTTTTTTTGCAAGTTTTATATCTGCAAAATAACAATCTTTATCTAGTTCAGTGTTTAAAGATCAACAGTAAAGCAAAGTTATCCCAACAGTAATTTAATATATGTTAATATAATATGTTATTAAAATTTTATAATTGCCATATTTATATTCATTTAATTGTATACCATAAAATAAAAATTAATAATGAAATGAATAAAATATTTTATTTAAATTAGTAATTATTTAATGATATATTAGTAATTATTTAATGATATATTTTAAATAATTAATTTAATTACTTCAATAAAATATAATTACTCTAAAAATTATTAGGGTATAATTAACTTAATATAATAATTTAAAATGTATTAACAATAATGTTAATGAATAAACTATATGTTTTCTTTTTGTTAAATTATACTAAAAATTATTAAATAAATTATATGTAAATTTTAATAGTATATTGTAACTTATAATAAGTATATCAGTATTTATATATTATTATTATATATTGTTAATGTTTTATGAGTGTAATTAAAACATTTTTAATAAACACCATAATTTTAATATCTGTAAGTTATGTTATATGCTACAGTAAAAATATATATACTACAATATATTGAAAGTATAATTATGTTTACTGTATATATACATTGTTATCATATATAAGTTATAACATAGGTTATTCATACAATATGTTATAATATATATGATAATAAAATAGTATTATCATATATATTATAAGTATATAATATAAGAATGATACCCTAAAAGAATAGAATAGATAGGTAGATTACAATATGAATAAGTATAAAATCGAAAATAAGACAACATTATTCGCAATATGAATGGATAATTTATAGGGACCATTTTTGTCAATAAGTGTAATTAAATTTAAAATAACTATATATATCCTTAATCCATATAGGCTAATTATAATGGAGTATATAATCAAAACATCACTACGATTACCAAATGTACAAAATTTCAGATTCACTAAGCCTGCAAGCATGCAAGATTCATCACAAACTTAAGATGAAAACAAGGTGTTTTCGGACAACAATAAGATGATCACTTCTAGTTGGTTTCTTGGTTATTTTGTGAAGGATTAAAATGTGAATTTCATGCAGAAATTTGGCTAGGGTTAGACTACAATTTCAGAGAGAAAACTTTTTGAATAGTGGAGAAGGTGAAGAATAAAAGAGGAAGATTGTTGGCTATCCTTGATGTAATTTTGTGCTAGTTGTCATCAAATTACTTAAGCCATATGTCTTAAGGCATGTAAGACATGTGCGTAATCAAGATGCTGCCATTAATACATTCCTTAAACTGCCATTTGTCACCAACTAATCAGTCCACATGTCACTCCAAGGTTAGTCCACTTGTCACACAATAATTTGTCCATTTGTCAATTAATTACTAATCCATTTGTCACACATTTAACTATGTCAAATGTCACTCAATTTTAGACTTGGTAATCCTAATTTTTCATGTGTCAATTTATCCTACCACTTGGCATTTTCCCTAGATCAAATGTACATTTAATTCCTCAATTTTCCAATTATATCAGATAATTCCAAATTCACTACTTGTAATCAATCAAACCAAAATTCAAGGCATAAATGTTTCAAAATTCACATTCTAAACTTTTTAATCTTTTCATACCCCAGAATAAGTCAACTGAGTGCATATGCTAACTTGTAATGTATAAAAATATCAATTGTGTATGAATTTCATGCTATTGTTATACATGTATATGCAATGCTTGATCTAGGGTTCTAACCTTAAGCATGTATCAGAAAACAGGATATTACAATTCCCCCTTAAGAAATTTCGTCCTCGAAATTCTTACCTGAATGATCAAATAGGTAGGGGTACTATCTTTTCATGTTCTCTTCCGTTTTCAATTTGGCTTCTTCACTTGAATGATTTCTCCAAAGGACTTTCACCAATGAGATCAGTTGGTTTCTCAATTGTTTATTTTGATATCCAATTATCTTAACTGGTTCTTTAACATAACTTAGATTATTCAAAACCTCAAACTCCTGAGTCGTTATCACATGAGTAGGATCCGACCGATATCTTCTAAGCATAATTACATGAAACACATTATATATCTGAGCCATTTCAAAAAGTAAGGCTAACTTATAAGCCAGTGGTCCAACTCTTTCGATGATCTCATAAGGACCAACGTATCAGTCTGAGTTCCTATCAAAGAGTGTCTGTTTTACTCAAATCTTATAGATGAAGCATCAACTGTAGGATTAGCTCTTATGTATTCCACTTCAGTCGTCGAAAGTGTTGTGCAATTATTTTGCTTCTTACAAGACCCAGATACTAGACATCCTCCAAGAACTTGACAGTGACCATTTGTGCTTTTTCGATCGACTTTATCACCTACATAATCTACCTCACAATATCCCACTATGTCAATTGAATCAATTTTTAGATACTATAGTCTAAAATCCATAGTTCCATGGAGATATTGAAAGATTCTTTTAATTGCTTGAAGGTGGCTTTTTTTTTATTTGATTGAAAGCGTGCGCAAAGACACATACTAAGCATAATGTCTAGTCTTGATCTTGTAAGATATAGTAATGATCTAATCATTCCTCTATACTTTTTCTCATCCGTAGTTTTGCCTTCTTCATCTTTTTAAAGTTTAGTTTCAGTGTACATAGGAGTACCCATCAGTTTGGTATTTTCAAAATGATATTTCTTGATGAGTTCCTTTGTGTATTTGTCTTGGCTAATGAAGATTTCCTTTTTTGTTTATCTGATTTGTAATCTGAGAAGTAATGATAATTCTCCCATCATGCTCATTTCAACATCCCCTTACATTAATATATATTTGCACTATGAGTAAACCATTCTCCTTTCTATAAGGTTTTATCGACTTTTCCTCTTTCAAAGTTATTCTCAAGTAGTAGTTGACATTTTCACTAAGCCAGATGGGAGAACTACCATTAATAGGAACTTAGACTGATAAGCAGATAGTTAGCTGAATTGAAAATGATAATTAGAATCCAGAAGTCTTAAACAAATCTCTTTTAAAACAACCACAATTTTCACTAGGAAAAGCTCCTTCAAAAGGAGTTGGGGGGATACTATAAGGCAATCTCATGAGGGTTTGCATAAAGAAAGTCGGTAAATGAGATAGGGTTGCTAACAACCAGTAGCTCAATGGTTGGTAACCAGTGAAGGATAAACAGAATGAAAATAGTGAAGAGCAAACAAGGACGTGACTGAAGGAAGTAGCTCACGATCCAGCCAAGGAATCAATCTTAGTATAAGTTGCTCACTTCGATAAGTGATTAATTGCTCCTAGAGAGCCAAGTTCTAAACTACGAAGGAACATTTTCCAATGTGTCTAGGTCTGGGGATACAATAGGATGAAATAAGATAGAGTCAGTGGAATATGTAGACATAGGCATGCCTATACAAGCGATAGATCGAGTCAAAGTGTGTAAGAACAGTTCAACCCATTGAAGAAGATCAGATCCAGCCAAAGTGTGTCAATCATTCATCTCAGCATCACCTTCTCACCCAGGCATTCAAAGCAAGCCATCGGAAATCTACTAACGAATAGCAAACCAATAGCAGCAAAACACAATAAGACCTCTGATTATCAAAGCATTCATAGTGGTGTGGGCACTATCCTTTTCTGATGCTTGGCAAGGGGCTTTTTCGTAGTTTCAATTGCTAGTTTGAGTTCATCTTTTCCACTCTACTGTTTAAGCTATCTCAGAAGAGGAAAGATAATAGAGGGGTAGTTGAGGAAATGAAATGGATTGAATAGGTAAACATTTTAGCTTATTTTGATGAGATATTCAAGTCAGAACTTAAGCAAACTCAACCAGTCTACAATGAAGAAAGTGGGTTCATGTTCTTTAAATAGTTTAAGAGTGGGAACACTTTATTAGCTAACTCTAGCTATAGCAGTGAGGGGCAAAATAGTATTCTAGTAAAATATAGAAGTGAAGGTTGATAATCTTAAACACAATCTTCTTGGCCAATGCAGTTAACTTTGAGCTCTTTGATTTAAGGTACAAAATTCCATATAAAATAGTAGATAACTTAATTATTTTATATATATATATATTGAATAGAAGAGATAAGTAAGTTATCTAGCTATATTAATTTAAAACGATATTGTGAATTAACTTTTATAATTCAATCATAAATCTTAATTTTATGGAAACTATTAATTTGAGTATTATATAAGGTATGTTAAACTTAAATTAATTATAATGGTGTATAATTATGATCATATTAATACACTTATATCAAATAGCTATATATCTTAATATACAATTAATATACTTATATGTTAATTACAATTACTGATATGAGGATATTAAATTTTATAAATGTCTAAAGATTAATATAATTATAATAAAATTGATACATAATTGTTGATTTATAAATTTTACTAATTAGTTTAATAAATTTTTTTAATATATCCTAAATGCCTAATCAAACCCTTTGAGATCTAAATTAGTTTTAACAAAGTCTACGTGTAATATATAACTTAATTACATAAACTGTATAATTAACAAAAGTAATTACTTTGTATATAACATGATTGTGTTAAATTATACTTATTAATTTATTATAATAATGATATTGTAACATAATTTATTTAACTATTATATTTAATAGTTACATAAATTAATTGATTATATAACTTATGATACAATTTTAATCGTAATATATATATAATGCTCTTATGTTTACTTATATCTAAAATGATCATCTTGTGAATGTAATGAAATATGAGAATTCACCTCTAACATATATTATCATTAAATGTAATATATTAATATGTATTCTTGTGTTGTATAACGTATATGTATAATAATATTTACTAATATATACAGTAAATTTTATAATTATATCTAGTTATCTAATAACTATAATATATATTATGTATACAAACATATATAAGTATTATATAATCATAAATTATTTATAGTTGTTTATTCATATGAATTTTAATTTAAATATACT
>JAOQMS010000179.1:37284652-37296873 GCA_027563885.1 Erythroxylum longipes | reverse complement strand
TGTGGTTATTATTTATATGTAAAATATCTGAAAATTATTGTTATTTCATATTAATTGTGATTATTATTTATTATTTTGATTTTGAGAGACATAGTTAAAAATATACAATACAACTGTACAATATGACAATGGACTATTTTGCAATTTTTAAAAAAAATCAGAGACTATTTCATAAATTTAAAAATTACCCAAAACGGTATCTGGTATTAACCGATACTGGTATAAACCATATCAAAACTCAATTTGATACTAAATTCGGTACAATATTTGTAACATTGATTCTCTCGCTATCCTTCAATCTCTTTGTATTTATGCGTAGTTATTTTAAGAATTTTAAATATTTTGAAATTTGCTTGATGGGTTTTAGAGGTATTAAATTGATTTTCACCTTTTTTTTTTTTTAGATGTCTAAGATTTTCGTCGTATTCTTCATTTTTTGTTTTAGCCAATTTGTAAAAAAATAAAAGTGGAGTACACGTCCATTAATGCAAAGTGGAAGTGTCAAGACAAGAGTAAATTACAAGGTAGTGTCTAATATGGCGCCATCACCCAATCCCACGGGATATGAATAGCATTGAAGTATAATCGCCTACTTTCTACTCGTATTATGTCCTTGGTGTATGTTGGATCTCTTCTGTTAATTACGAGACTGCCACTCCATCAACAAGACAAGAGTAAATTACAAGGTAGTGTCTAATATGGCGCCATCAACCAATTCCACCGGATATGAATAGCATTGAAGTATAATCGCCTACTTTCTACTCATATTATGTCCTTCGTGTGTGTTGGATCTCTTTTTTTTAATTACGAGATTGCCACTCCATATTAGACACTACCTTGTCATTTACACACTACCTTGTAGTTTACTCTTGTCTTGTTGATGGAGTGGCAGTCTCGTAATTAACAAAAGAGATCCAACTTACACGAAGGACATAATATGAGTAGAAACTAGGCGATTATACTTCAATGCTATTCATATCCGGTGGAATTGGGTGATGGCGCCATGTTAGACAAGGTTGATGGAGTGGCAGTCTCGTAATTAACGAAAGAGATCGTGATGGCGCCATATTAGACAAGGTTGATGGAGTGGCAGTCTCGTTATTAACAAAAGAGATCCAATGGAGTGGCAGTCTCGTAATTAACAAAAGAGATCCAACATAGTCAACAAAACAATCACTTTAATTTCCCGCAAAACAATCATCTTAATTCAGCCTACGTAAGTCCTCCTTTGCTCACAGTGTACGACGAGGGCTTTGTTGTCCAAACGCAAATTTACGCGCTAAAAACTCACTTTTGTCCAAACCAAAAGAAAACAGAAACAATAAATCAACCGAACTTCTGATTACATTTTCTGCCTTGTTTGCGTGTTGTAGTATCGTGCAAATTTTTGGTTTTCAATCAGTTAAGAAATGTGGCGTTCCTGGCTGGGCAGACAGCAGCAAACTGTTGCGAACGACAGTAAGAAACCTCGACAACTTACCACAATCTTCTTCATAGCTAACAACGTTAAATTCTTTGGCAGTTCGCCACTGGCTTCCGCACCTCCGTCACAACAGAAAGACTAGCTCTTTTGTCTTATTTATCCTTCCCCATCACCATTCGCACCGTCCACAACCACCTGTACATCCTTTTACGTCGTCCTGCCTCAACCTCCTTATGGTACCTCTTAAGATTGTCTGTGCTCCAACATTGCCGGAGGTCGGCGCACTTGCCTCCACCACCTCCGGTGCCTTTCAGCTTGATCTTTGCACCGGAGCCATAGTCTCCGATGAGGCACTAGAATTCGCCGGCGAGGCCGAGGACACAGCGGCTCTATCCCCATATCATAACACCTTCACAAAACCATCACTGCAGTAAAAAACTCTTGATGTGTTTATCGATTATGACCATAACCTCTCAATCATCCCCATCACCATCAAGATCAAACTATATACATCTCGAATCACCTTCACATCACTGACCCATCGTTGCACTTATTTAAGATCTTGCGGTATTCGGTAGCTTTTTGAGCAATCCTTTGTTTGTGATTGGCCGATTTGGACGGTTCTTAGATTATGCATACTGTGATCAGGGATATTTCTCAAGTGCCTAGACTTACAGAATAGCCTCTGTTATCTTCTAAACTAGTTCAATTTTTGTTAGTAGGTTCTGCAAATATAATCTCTTTTACTGCTGGGGAACTGAACCAATATACGGATGAGTTTGATGCGAAGAACTTTATTGGATACGGAGGATTTGGCGGTGTTTATGGTGGCACCATCCATGGAAGGGAGGAGAAGAACGTCAGTGGCCTGCAAGTAGCAATTAAGGTCTCTCGCAATGCCGACATCAAATTGAGGACTCAGTGGGAAGTAAGCGAAAGAAGATTTTCAATTTTTGCATAGTCTTGATTTGCACTGTGTTATAGTTTTTGCATTTTAGCCAAAGTGTTTAGGGCTAACTGTTGGACTAAATAAGGTTGTACGGTAAATCCCTTTAAAATGAGGTTACAAGACAAACGCTCTGTTAAAACAGTTGAAGCAATCCCATGAAAGCGTCTCTTTCCATAAGATGGTTAGAACCCTCTCATCCCTTCTTTTCTTGAAACAATTAATGACAACAGCGATACGAGGGTAACCCAACAAACGATTATAATCAACGACTTTTTGGCCACTCTGCCTTTCCTTTGTTTTACTTTTACATCGATCATTTCTGCCATATTCGTAATGTATTTGTATTTTACTTCAGAAACAGAATTTAGTTCCAGAACCTGTACTTACTCTGTATTACTACTTATACTAATCTTGATGTCCATTTCAGGCTGAAACAAGGTACCTGATTGTAATTAAGCATCCAAATATCATTAAACTGGTTGGCCGTTGCGAAACAGAAGACAAGTATTACCTTGTCTATCCACTAATGGAAAATGGAAATGTCATGAGTAAATTACAAGGTAATGTCTAATTTCTTACAAGAACCTGTTTTGCCCTATTATTCATTTCATACATTAGTGAGTTTTATCTACATTGGATCTCTTGCCAGCCCAGTTATTGATTTTTCCAACAAATAATAATGTTCTTTAGCTCTTGTCAGCGGTAATGTTATTTGACCAGAAAGAAAACGTTTGCTTCACGAATCAGAATTTTTGTTTTAAGTGAAAACAAATTAACATTTTGTAAATCTAATCAATTCATTAGCTTAAAATGACAATTACTGTTCAAAATAGATCTTGACTGGAGAACTACTCTTAAGATCATCATTGGGGCAGCGCGTGCAGTGGAGGAGCTACATAATCAATCACCTTCACTTATTTACCGTGATCTGAAGCCTGAAAATCTTCTCTTGGATAAGGTCAAAAACACAATTTAGTAGAAATTTAACCATGTAATCAGTTGAAGATAGGATTTAATTTGTTTTTCAACTCTTTTGCTAAATCCTCTTGATATTGAACCAGGAGTTTGTTTCAAAACTATCTGATTTTGGGACTGTAACAGCAGAAGGAGAATATTTGAGACTTGGCACTCCTGGATACACTGACCCACTCATTCTGGCTAATGGTAAGTTTCAAATTAAACTATTCTCATGATTCCTATAGCCATCAATTAACGAACTTTTGCTCAACCCATAGGAGAAGCTGGAACCAAGCCACATGATATCTACAGCTTTGGTGTGGTTATATTGCAAATGATTATGAAGAAGACACAAGAATTACAGGATGCACTATGCCTGTGCACATCAGTGACTGGGCAAGGAGTGACTGCATCATTAAAGGAGATGCAGTGCATGAGAAGCTGAAGAGAACGGGATGTTCCATCAAGGCTGCCAAGGCCATCACAAAGCTTGGACTCGACTGTGTCAGTGACAACACATTGAAGCGACCCACCATTTTTGAAGTTCTTAAGAGGCTTGTCAATTTAGATGAAGAATTCAACAATGGGAGATCCATAATAAGTTTTGCAAAAGTCATCAAGATATGATATGCACAAGCTTCGTACAGTTCTATTGGTAATATCTTATGATATAGTTTTGCGCAGGTTAATTTACTGCTTGCAGACGTATATGATATGCAACCCAATTTAGTTGCATGCTTATTTTATATTATGTCCCGTTTGGTTTCTGCAAAAAAGACCCAGCGAGTTTTATTGCATTCCTGAGTTACCCATTTGAGACCGTAAAGCTAATAGTATAACCGATCGATGTCTCCGACAATAATATAACTATGAACACTGTTTTCTCTATAATGCTTTACTTCTTTGTTAAAGCTTATATAAAAAAAAAAAACAATACACAGAGAGAATGTCGAAGGAAAATGTTCAACATATCCATTTTAGCTCTTCTATTAATTACTTCCATCTCATAAGATTAATTTGTGCAAACGTACTCAAGAGTTTGACCTAACTATATCACTAGATATCCTCCAAGAAGTATTAATTTTGAAATATATATATATATATACACGAGTAATTATTAATATATAATATTAATTTAAATAAAATTAATTATAACAATCATAAATATTATTAGTTATATAGTCTGGTTCCACTTATTTTTCACGTAGGTGTTTCAAAATAGTTGGGCAATATTATAAGGTACAGTTTTCGTTGATAAATTTATGTAAATATGAGAAATCAATAAATTTATTTGTTATTTGTCTCAAAATGATAAATCAAATAAAATTAATAGAAAAATTACAAGTTACATGAAAATTTTAAACTCCCATAAGAAAGATTAGTATATATTGTCCAAAACAAAAATTTCATAAAAATAAATGTTGATCTTCGCTTATATTTAAAGGATAAGATGAGACAATTGCTCTCATTCAACTACAATTTTTGTAGAGTTTCTGTGAAGATGTATGTGTACGTCTTGAATAAAAACGAAAACATTAAAGAGTTACTGTGTACTTAGTCTTTTTATTATATTAGATATTTAACTTTTTCTCCACTCAAAATTTTTATTATTTCAATAATTACGTTGATTTATAGATTACAAACCATAAGAAAACAAGGAGAAGAAGTATCGAACTCCAACGGTCAAGTTTACTGATTGAAGTAAACTGGTAAAGAATTATTTCTCGTACATGAATGTTCGTATATGTAATTTAATAGAATCAATGGGTGATGTCATGATTTGAGATGACAAGTTCAATAAAAAATAAGTGTTGTATTTTTATAAATGAAGCGTATAAAGTTTAACCCAATTTGCTTGTTTGCTTATGTTTTATCATGTTCTGTTCGGCTTCTGCGGAATAGACCCAGAGCGTTATTCCCGTCCTGAGTCAACCCATAATTATTATGATTGTGTGGAACTGTAGTTAGCGTCATGACTGACTAGACACATTTTCTCAATTACTTCCGTTCAACTGGGAGCCCATCGAAGCCATTTGTTTATACTTTCCTTTGCTGTTCAATATTTTAATGTGTATATAATGTATGGATGATATAAAAATATCGGTAGAATTTGTTTTGTTCGACAGTTTCACTACTAATCTCACAAAGGGGTACTATTAAATGGTAACTGTTCTAAGTTTTCAACTAATATCTCGAGTCCATTTTGTTTCTATCTGTAAGCACATGCGTTTTTCTAGATAAATCATTCCTGATCATTCCATCATTATCAGAAACGACCCAAAACCCACTGCATAATTTTAAAGTGTATATCTATCTACTTGGAGGGGGGAAAAAAACCTTTGAGGTACGTTGTACTTACCTAAATGATTTGTTCAAGTTGCTACTTTCCAATGTTCTTGTTACATAGTACCATTTCTGAACTAATAAGATTATAAAAAAAGGTATATAAATAAAGAATATTTAGCACACTAAAAAATGCTTACCCAAAAGAGAGTTTGTCGAGAGAAAAAGATAGACAACTCTAAATGATCGGAATCTGTACGCACTAAACCAGCATTTATAGCGCATGAAGGACATCCAACAAATAAGGTGCGAGTATGCAGTAGGGAGGAAGAACCTCCCCCAACGCCAAACAGGTCCTACAGTGCAGCTGTACAGGGGGAAATAGGGGGGGTGTCACCCATGGCAGACCTCGACTGGCCTGAGGAGGAACCGGTGGAAACTGAAGCCAGCGACATCATATCAACCATGGGAGCTACTGGAGCAACCATTAAGTTATCGACAGCGTTCAAAGCCCGGCTAGACCAACAATGGGAGCATGCAGTCGTGATCAAATTGTTGGGACGCAAGGTTGGTTACCGCGTGCTGAGCATAAGGCTGAAAGAATTATGAAAACCCGGCGGCCCGATGAAGGTGATAGACCTTGATAACGAATTCTTCCTGGTGAAGTTCCTCGACGCAGACGATTATCTTAACGCACTTACCAACGGGCCTTGGGTCATCTTCGGTTATGTTCTCTCCATCCAAAGCTGGCAGCCGACCTTCCGCCCTACACAATGGAAGGCCTCTCGCGCGGTGGCCTGGATCAGATTTCTAGACCTCCCGATTGCGAGGTACCATCCGTAGATTCTATCCGCCCTGGGAAACCTCGTAGGCCATACAATCAAAATTGATGAGGCCTCCCGCCAAACCAACCGCGGAAAATACGCCAGAATTGCAGTAGAGTTAGATTTGGACAAACCTTTGCGCTCTAGTGTCGTTTTGGACGATGAGACACTCATCGTTGAGTAAGAGGGGCTGCCAACGATCTGTAGCTCGTGTGGAGTAGTAGGGCATGTCGCAGGGCTCTGCCCGCAAAGGATCCCCACACCGGAAGGGACGTCCCAAGCTACCGCTTCTCCATCGGAGGACAGCGGACCAGTTGTGTTGGCACGGGAGGGTGAAATCGCCCCACCCCGCACCGCAGCTGCAAGCAATGGTCAGGGCCCTTGGGTCCAGGTACCAAGGCGACCCTCCCGTACTCAACTGAATAGACAACGAACAGCTGCTAAGACGGCGCATCAGGAAGCACCATGTGCAGGAGGATCCAGATATGTGGTCCTATCAGCAGTCGACCGTTCGCAGGTGACGTACGCTCCCACAGAGCAACCAAATGATACACGGCAGTTTTTGGGGTCTCGCAAACAGTCGAACGGAGGCAACCCTGGCTTTAACGTTGGTCAGAAGACAAAGCAGATGGAGCAGCGAGCGCGTGGGCCGCCACCGACTCAAAGGATAGGCGGCAAAGGCAAAGAGGTGGCTCAGGCCGCCCCTCCAGTTGGGCCCCGGCCCAACAGGACCCTAACACCGACCACAAGCCCGAGCTATACCGCTCAACTCCAACCCAGCCCAACGGCGAAGCACATAGCTGTCGTTATTCAGTCGAACCAGGAACTGTTCCGTTCACCACAAGTGTTCCGGGTTGAGGGGGAGACCGCGCAACACATGGACGACATCGAAAGTGGAGAGGGAGGAAACGGATTGCCAGAGACTGGAGACCACATTACGCCTCCTGAACCCCCCGACAGGACGCCAGGGGCGGTCCTTATGGAAGAGGACCAACCTCCCGACAATACTACTGACATGGTCATGCAACCGATCTCAGAGGCTAGTAGGCCAGGGACACCCACGGAAGACCCCGACACCCGCGGAGATACGGGACAGTAAATATCTTTCGTTTTTACGAATGACAATTCTCATTTGGAATTGCTAGGGGGCCGGGAGCCCACAGTTTAGAAATATTCTGCAACAGCACCTCCGTAAATATAACGTGGGGATCTTAGTACTAGTAGAAACCAGGATTAGCGGAAGGCGTGCTTATGAGGTATTCAGTTCTTTAGGGTTTGACTTCTCGGTTCGAGTGGAAGCGCAATGCTTTACGAGTGGGATCTGGCTTCTCTGGAAGATCGGCTTCGCCGTCTCAGTGCTATTCGCGCATCGGCAGTTCATTCATACTTCGGTTACCCATGGCGATCTCTCCTTTGCTTTTACGGCAGTGTATGCTATCCCCCACATCTCGCAACAACCCTACCTCTGGGCACACCTGAGGTGGCTGGGGACCACTATTCGACAACCCTGGATGCTCAGGGGGAATTTTAATGCAAAGCTAGAAGCTTCGGATAAGAGGGGCGGTTCCTCTTCAACCCCGATTATTAACAAACCTTTTAAAGATTGGTTCCAAGCAAGCGGTCTCCACGATCTGGGATATGTAGGCTCAAAATTCACTTGGCATCGAGGCCAGATCCAGGCTCAGCTGGACCGAATTTTGGTTTCCTCAACGTGGCTAGCGCAATACCCTCAAGCGATCAATCAACATTTTCCTTTCATTGGCTCAGATCATCGCCCTCTACTAGTCAACCTGGCCACACCCCGATCGCGGAACCATGGCCAACACCGATTTACCTTCCAAGCTGCCTGGTTAGCCCATGACAATTTTGCGCAGGTGGTAGCTGAGAGCTGGAAGGTAGAGGGAGAGACTTTCAGCCAATCTTTATCAGATCTCTCTAGCCACCTCACGCTCTGGAATAAAGAAGTCTTTGGAAGCATCTTTCATCTAAAACAATAGCTTTTAGCTCGTTTGGACGGCATCCGAAGGGCTTTTCACCACAATGACTCTGAGCCGCTTTTGGCGCTGGAAGACAAGCTCAGTGCTGATTTATTACAGGTGATTTGTGAGGAAGAACTTTACTGGTTTCAGCAAGCCCGTTGCGAATGGCTGGCACAAGGGGACCGTAATACCAAGTACTACCATACTGTTGCTATGACCAAACGAAAGAAGCTGCGGATCGGTCGTCTGTTGGACCCCAGCGGATTGGAGGTGTCCGATCCAGGGATAATGAGGAACATGGTTCGGAAATGCTTTGAGGACCTGTACACTGGTATTGCGAGTCCACCACAGCGGATCCTAATCCCGGCAACCTTCCCGCCCCTAACCCCGGCACGCCTGAATGATCTAGCCAACCCCATCCACGATACCGAGATTCAACAGGCGGTCTTTAGCATGCATCCCAACAAAGCGCCAGAGATCGATGGCTTTCCAGCTTTATTTTACCAATCGCAATGGGACCGCATGGGCCCCGGGGTCATAGACTTCATCCACCAAGTTTTTCACCATGCGCGATGGGAAGGAGCTAAACCGCACAATCCTCGTCCTCATCCCGAAAGTTAACTCCCCTAAGTACGTGTCTCACTTTCGTCCTATCAGCCTTTGCACAGTCATGTACAAAATCATCTCGAAAGCCCTGGTCAACAGAGTGAAACCTCATCTCGACTTCTTAGTCCAAAAAACCCAATGTAGCTTCATCTCGGGCTGACATATCACGGATAACATAGTCATTGTCCAAGAGGTCATTCACTCTTTACGACGGAAAACGGAGAAAATCGGCTATTTCGCACTCAAAGTCGATCTGGAAAAAGCGTATGATCGCCTAAATTGGGATTTCATAGCCGACACTCTTCAGGCGATCGGGCTGCCGAATGGATTAACCAGTCTTATTCTGAAGTGCGTAACCACCGTTACAATGCAAGTTGCTTGGGAGGGACATCTGTCTGCCTCTTTCACTCCTACTAGGGGAATTCGGCAAGGGGACCCCCTTTTACCCTACCTTTTTGTCCTCTGTTTGGAAAGGCTGGGGTACCTCATCACAGAAGAAGTGGGCAGTGGAAACTGGAAACCCATCCTGCTGAGTAAAGCTGGACCACCTCTCACCCACCTATTCTTTGCCGATGACCTCATACTCTTTGGAGAGGCCACAGACAAGCAGATCCAGGTCGTTAACCGGGTATTGGACATGTTTTGCCAAGTGTCGAGGCAAAAAGTAAGCAGGGAGAAAACTAGGATTTTCTTCTCCAGGAATGTGTCCCGAACACAGGCGAGTTGGCACAGTGGAGCTCTACAAATTCAGAGTACCACGGACCTAGGCAAATATCTTGGCGGTCCTATAATCCATGAGCGCACAACAAGGCAAACTTACCAACACATCCTAGACAAAGCGCAACAAAAGCTCAATGGATGGAGTGCGAAGTTCCTATCTTTAGCTGGACGGGTCACGCTCACCCAATCGGTGCTCTCGGCGCTTCCTACGTTTACCATGCAGACTGCGAGACTTCCAAGAAAACTCTGCGATGATATGGAAAAATTAATGCGGGATTTCATATGGGGATCCAAGGACGGACAACACAAACCTCACCTAGCTAATTGAGAAACGGTCTGCCGGCCAAAAAACGCAGGGGGGCTAGGGATTAAACGTATCCAATCCAACAATGATTCTTTACTTGTTAAGTTGGGCTAGGGGCTGCTTACCCAACCCACTGCATTATGGGTTCAGGTATTGCGGCATAAGTACCGTTTTGATGGCCTCCATATACCGCAAACTTTGGCCACAAACTGAGCTTCTGTTACATGGAAAGGCATCTCTGCCATCTGGAAATTGGTCCGGCAAGGGATGAAATGGCAACTTGGAAATGGAAGCCGGATCAAATTTTGGCTAGATAACTGGGGCCCTCTTGTTTAGGTCACGATCCTTCCACCCCCGCCCCCTTTACTGTCTGCTACAGTGGCGGACCTAGTGGCTGACAACGGGACCTAGAAATGGTCTATATTCCATTAATACCTACCCGCGCATGTCTGTCTAGCTCTGGAGACCTCTAGGCCCCCAACAGCTGGGATGTTAGAGAACCGACTAGTATGGGGGTTAACTCCCCATGGAGATTTTACCATTGCTTCGGCTTACGGTTTGATCGAAAACTGCTGCCACCCAAGACAACAAAACACCTGGAAGCTAATATGGCAGTGGTCAGGTCCTCAGCGGATACGAACATTTCTATGGCTAATAGCGAAGCGGAGCTTACTGACTAATCAACAGCGAGTCACGAGACATTTCACCAGCAATGACAGCTGTAGCTATTATGGCCACACAGAGACGATTTTACACGCATTAAGGGATTGTCCTTGGGTCCAATCCTTTTGGGTTCACTTTCCCCCCGCCGTGCTAGGTTCGGAATTTTTTCATCAGGAGGAGAAGACCTGGTGGAGCTCTAACCTGGCTAAACCTTTGCAACTCTAGAGGAAGGAATGGACAACCATTTTTTGGGTGGCGTGTTGGTTCATCTGGAAATGGCGGAATCAAGATATTTTTAGGGATGGCTCTAGTTGGCCAACAATGGGCCCCAAAATCGTCTTAGACTATGTGGGTTGGATTGATAGGGGGCATGCTATCACAGAACGGACGCGTATCTCCCACGGGCTCCCACTGGGAAGAACGGTCTGATGGACTCCGCCGGATGAGAGCTGGGTTAAGGTCAATACTGATGGAGCCGTGAACTCGGGCGCTCACAGTGCCTGGCGGGCGGCCTCATTCGGGACTCCAATGGCATATGGTGTGGCGGGTTTCTACACAACATTGTAAGCTGTCCTCCCACCACAGCTGAACTATGGGGAGTCCACTCGGGACTTACTTTGGCTTGGGATCTCGGATTTCGCAGGGCGATCCTAGAAGTGGACTCCCTCCAGGTTATTCACATTCTTTCTTCATCCCTTTTTCAGCTAATTGAGGGGTTTTCTTTGGTGCAGGACATCAGGGCGTTATTGCGACGCCCTTGGGAGATCCAACTTCAACATGTATATCACGAGGGGAATCACAGTGCGGATAACTTGGCATAATTGGCGTCCCACTCACGACCGATAGTCCACATCCTCCAGACACCTCCTCCCGAGACCACGGAACTGGTTTAGAAAGAAAAGTCTGGCGTGTTTTACCGCAGATCCCTGCGTTTGGATTTTCCTTAGTTTTGTTACTCCTTTGTATTAAAAAAAAGTATATAAATGATCAAAAAACAAATAGAAGATTGAATCACAAAAATATTCAAAAAAGAAAAAGAGTTAAAACTCATATGGCTCAACTCTCTCCTCTAGGAATGTCAATGGGCTAAGGTGGCCCGTGGTCCGGCGGGCCAAGATGGGCTGGCCCACGGATTAGGCTATAGCCCGACAGAGGCTAAATTATCGCTTTGTGAGTAAAAATTTTTCAATCCGTGATTCATGGCTGAAAAAGGGGGGAGGGCTAGAAATGGGGCAATCCGCCGGGGTTAATGGCAGGGTCGGTATCACCCCACCATCTATGGTGGCGGGGTGGACAGGAATGGCGGGGTGAAGCCACTGTGTCCACCATGCCATTTAGAATAGCGAGGTGGACACCATGCTGTCTCCGGTAAAATTCTCGGTCTGTGATAAAAAAATAATTCAGTCCGTAAAGTAGGGGTAGACACCATGCTGTCCACGGTAAAATTCTCGGTCTGTGATAAAAAAATAATTCAGTCCGTAAAGTAGGGGAAAAAAAGTTGGGTTAGATGGAC
>JAOQMS010000179.1:37263012-37278415 GCA_027563885.1 Erythroxylum longipes | reverse complement strand
ATTAAAGTTGCAATTTAAAACCTTTGAACTAAATGCTCCTTATATTCTTGATTAGATCTTTTTTTCCTTTTTGCTTAGGGACTTAAGCCTTATAGAGCTTATTAATATAGTTTTAGAAGGTTCTATTATACTGATTCAATTATATTGTGATATTCATATGTTTAGGACCTTATTTAGTATCATAAACTTTTGAGTGAGAGGTAAAGGGGAGTTCATGTTTTGGTCAAAATATTTAAAGGACTTTAGATTAGACTAGTCTCATTATTAGAAATTTCAACCTTAAAGGACTTTAAAGGGGACTACGTTATAGATCTTTGACAAAGGACATATCATACATTGTTATTAGGATTATACTTGATACATTTAGCCAAGGGATTTTGGGAACACTTAACTTCTAGAATGCTACTTAAAGGGCTAGTATAAGAGGGTGTTGTTCAATTAATATGATGAAGAGCAACTTTGGAAGAAGATTCACAAGAATAAAATAGGAAAAGATGTGGTCTTAAAATGATATAAGAACTTCTTCAATTTTAGATAGAACTTAAAGTGATTATGATTTGCTTTCATGAACCAAAAAATAAGAGTAATTATGATCCCATTTTAAAGCCCTAATTTTCATTCTAGGGATTCCATTTCATTTTAGTTTAGTTTTAAGCCTTAAGAACTACCTATAGGCATTTCATTTTCCATTTCAAGTCTTAAGGAACTACTCGAGGCATTTTCTTTAGATTCCAACAACTAATATTCATTCTAGGCATTATCCAAGTCTCATCAATATCCCTAAGAGACATTTCATCGAACAATTCATAGGCAAACTGAATTCATCTCTAACTAATAACAAAACTACTGCATTTTTCTATTATTCACCAACATAAAACGTTCAAACAACAAACAAACCAACCACAGTTCAAAAAACACAGAATACCCACATTCCATCAAAACAAAACTGGCGTTCATATATATAAGCATTTAACAACGAAATTTTTCAGACAAAATAAACTCGAGAGCAAAGCACCACGGACAACTAACATTGACTTAACTGAAGACGATGGGTTGATGGACCAGAGCAAAGGACGATGGATGATGGACAATGATTTCTGGAGAGAACGATGGATGATGGACAATGATTTCTGGAGAGAAGACTGACGATGATAAAGAACAAAACAAGAAGAAAAAAATGACGCAAGTGAGGGAGGGGGTTTTCAGGTAGGTTTAAGCTGAAACCAAAATGACGCCGTTTGGTTTAACACCAAACGATGTCGTTTTCATTTGAATAAAAAATGCAAATATTGACAAAAAATACTTCTGTCGATAATTTACTGACAGTTATCTTTCCCGTCAATCATTGTCACCTATTTTTTACGATGGACTTTATTATTCCGTTGGCAAAATCTTGGGGATAATTTACCTCTACCTTTATCGATGAATATTTTATCCATCGTAAAAAACTTAATTTTCCAACAATTTTATTGACGAAAAATTAATTTTCATAGCTAATTAGCTACGAAATTTTTCTGTCAATAATTTGTAATTTTCTTACAGTGAAGTGTCCATAAGGTTTGTGCAGTTCTCTTGGTAATATCTTATGACATAGTTTTGCGCATTTTAATTTACTGCTTGCAAACAATTGTATTTTCACCTGTCTTCGGATATTTTTAATTTGTTGAATTTATGATGTTTCAAAATAGTTTGGTAATATTATAAGGTAAATATTTCGTTGACGGTGCTTGTGGATGGAGAGAGAGTTATGGTTCATACTCGACATTTTGGACGTAACTTGGACAGAACAAGAAGTCGCCCTTTGATCTTAATTATTGTGATTGTGTGTAACCGTAGTTAGCTTCATCAGACATATTACCGACTATAAACATTTTCCGAATTACTTCAGTTCAACTGGAAGTTTATTGAGACCGTTTATTTCCTATACTGTTCAAGAATTTAATGTTTATATAAGGTTTTATAATTTTACTTTAAAAGGGCCCGAATCCCACCTAATTTTTTGGTAACACTTTGAATGTACGTATATTTTGAGTCTATTTGGTTTATATCTGTAAGTACGTTTGTTGCTCTAGATAAATCATTCTATTATTATTAGAAAACGACCTAAAATCAGTGTATGATCGAGAAATCTATTTAAAGAAAAAAAAAACTTATGGAATAGAGGATCAAACTTAACTATGAGATCGTAAATAAGTATCGTCCAAAAGCCATGGAAGATGAGCTACATAGTACATAACCTAACAATTTGTTCAAGTTAAGACATGCCAGTGCTCTTGTCCCCTGTACCATGTCCGAACTGACAAGATTCAAGAACAAAGGTATACATTGTGGCAACTTCACATCTTTGTAACCCAAAATTCCCTAAAAGCCATTGAAAACATCAAGACCTCAACCCATCTAAGAAAAGAGAGGATGGCTAGTGTTGGACGCGTTATCTCATGTCATACTAGTAAACAAAGGAAGTTCACTCGAAAAGTTTACCCTAAAACACAAAACTCTCTCTCTCATTTACACACAAAAAATATAGATATATATTTTCTGCATAAAACATACTCAATGTGTCAAGCCGTGAGGATTTCTTTGCAATCCAAATTCCAAACGCAAATTTAGGCCTACGCGTTAACCCAGAGACCAGTCGTCGAAAAGTAAAAAAGAGATTCTAATTCTGATTGGCACTCAAGTCTTTGCTCTACTAATTCTGATTGGCTCTCAAATATTTGCTATTCGCACCTACCAAAAGAAAGTTTCGCTGCCATCTTTCCCTCTCCTCCACGTACAACTATTTCTACTACATAATGGAACCTCCCCTACAAGTTGTACTCTGCGCATTTCACCAGTCGACTATAGATCAGATCTTTATCGATCTTCCCATTTTCTTCCGTCAAGTTAAGAAATGTGGGGATTTAGGCGGTCACTGTCAGTCAGCCGATTCCCAATTTCTTCCATCAGGTTAAGTTTTTCTTTTTTCATTCCACATATATCTCCGTCACGGTCAGAGCACTATCATCACCGATGCATTGAGTCTCCTGATGGCTAGTGTAAGGCCTTGTGGTATTCGATAGTATTTTTAGCAATTTTTGGTGACAATCTGGGTGATTGTTGAATTATGAATATTGTCGTCACTCGTCAGGTATACTTCTTTCGTCTCAAATTAGCATTGTAGGGGTTCAACAATTTAGGATGATAGTAATTTAAGGTTTTGGTTGATTTCTTTAACTGAACTGAGGAAATTTTCTTTTTCCTACGAAAAGTGGTAATCCCAATTAGCTTCTAGATGATGACCAGTTGGTTACTCAATTCTTGTTGGTAGGTTCTGCAAATATAATTTGTTTTACTCCTGGGGAACTGAACAAGTGTACGGATGGGTATGGTGGAATCATCCACGGAAGGAAGGAGAAGAACGTGAATGGCCTGCGAGTGCCGACATCAAAACGAGGATTCGGTGGGAAGTAAGCAAAAAGAAGATTTTTATAAATTTTTCTTTTTAGGACGTGGGACAAATGCACATGCGCTGTTACATCTGTCTGGGCCTCTCTTTGTCTACTAGGGTAGGGGACCTTTCATAAAATTCAACTTTCGAGGCGTACTCCGCTTCTTCTTCTCGGTTCTATCATCTTTTTTTTTCTATTTTCATTACACTTTCTGGTCGTATTCCTGGTAGAAAGGTTTATTATTCGTCCAAATATAATTAAACTGGTAGAACATAGCGAAACAACAGACAAGTATTTGAAAGAAATCACTCATTCCCCGTAAACTCTCAGCACAACTCATCATTCAAATAACAACAATTGGGAATTTTTGGACAAAAGTATGCATGTGTGAGAAGTGAAGAGGAGGTTTCGGAGAGTTCAAAAAAGAAGAAAGAAAAAATACTTCTGACTTAATGAAGAAAAAGCAGAGCATAACAGGTAAAGGTATAAGTCATACACGTGAGTAGCACACGGGGAGTAAACGCAAAGTATAAGTAAAACGTAGCATTTCATTAAAACCAAAAAGGATGGTCTGATGGGCGTGAATTAAAGGAGAACAGATGCATAAGCCCAAATACACAAAAGGCATAGGCGTCAACCCAAAATAGAAGGCAGATGCTCTTTTCACTAATATATAAATACATGTACTCAGTCACAATGAACACATACAATCAGATTACGCTTACAATCTTCTTATTCAAGAGAGAGTGTAAAAGTATATACTAAGGGTACTAGGGAGTTTGTGAGGGAACTCCTGTAGGTATTTAGAAAACACTCGTTCTCTTGTATTCTTCTCTTCTTTAAGCTAATGAAAATGGTCAGTGTGAGATTGACCATTAGATGTAGATAACTTCATACTATTGAACTAAGTAAAATTCTTGTGTCTTCTTTACATTTCTGTAACTCTTCTTTTCTACAAAACAAGTTCAAGCAATAAATATCACTTATCTTTGTGAAAAAGATAGTAGAAGCATACTACAAATCTTAACAAATTGGCATCAGAGCATCCAGGTCTCTGTCCACTTTCCTATTGACAACTCAAGAATCCATCAAGAAGGAAGCTCAAGAATAGAATCAGATCTTTACCAAGAACTTACCAAATGGTGGGAAAAGAGATGGAAGTGTTCAGTGGAAAAAAGGACTTTGCAATATGGAAATTACAAATACAAGCCCTGCTTGAATCCTACCAATATTTTGGGGCCATAGATGCTACATATGATGATGAGATAGATCCTGTGAAGAATCTGAAGAAAGCAAGATTGGCTCACTATAAACTAATGTTGCATCTTTCACCAATTTTCATCAGAAAGTGAAAGATTGCAACACTGCAAAGCTGTTATGGGAAAAATTGGATGAGATTTACTCTAAACGCAGCCTACCAAATAAAATGACTTGACTGTACAATCTTGCAAATTTCAGAATGAATACAACAGTAACCATTGAAGACAACCTAAATTATTTCTTTAAATTAATTCAGGATCTTGAAGCAAAAGGGGAAAAAAATTCAGAAGAACACCAAGCAGTGGTAATTCTAAAGTTACTTCCACAGGAATACAATGGATTCAGGAAGGTGGTCAAGCATACTAGTGGTGATGCTCTAACGGTAAAGAGGCTCTTGATTCTTTGATGAAGGAAGTGATAGACAACAATCACTTTAAAAAGGAACCAGAGTTGATGTTCTTAGACAATAGATCTGAGAGCAAATCTGCACCAAATGGTTCAAAGAAAGGTGGTTGATAGAAAGCTAAAGGAAAGGGAAAACAGAAGAAGAATGACGATGAAAAGAAAGAGTAAAGCCAAAGGTAAAAAATGCTATTATTGTGATAAAGTAAGACACCTTTTCAGGGATTACAGGAAGAAGAAGAGGACAAAGAGGCATAGAAAAGTGATGCTGGAAATGTTGAGAAGCTTAAAGAATCTAGTGGAGATGAGATACTTGCCATGACAACTGAAACGGAGGAGTTGTCAACAAAATGGAATTTGGACTCAGGCTGCACAATGCATACAACTCCCCATAGGGTCTGGTTCTCTTCTTTTAAGAACTTGTCAGCCAAAGTAAGAATGGCAGACACAGGAAAAAAGATATGCAAGGCATTGACAATGTTTCCATCAAGATGTATGATGGAAAGAGGAGAACACCGAGCAATGTGAGATATGTCCCTGGAGTTAGAAGAAATATTCTATCTGAGAGTATCTTTGACAAGCAAGGATACAAGATAAAGTTCAAGGATGGTTTGAGAGAAATCATCAAGGATGATTTAAGAGAAATCATCAAGGATGGTAAGGTGGTCATAAGGGAAATTGAAAGAGAGGGTTTATACTTTGTTGTAGGCACTACATAAATTAACCTAACAACAGAGAAAAAGGAGTTGAACTCAACTATTCTATGGCATGCAAGACTTGGACATACAGGAAATAAAAGTCTCAAACACCTAGAGCAACAGGGACTGCTGCCAAACACAACTGTGAAGAAAATTGAGTTATGTGAGGGATGTATACTAGGAAAATATCACAGAACCTCTTTCTTAAGGATTGCAAAAAGAGCCACCACAAGCATGGAATATGCTCATAGTGACCTATGGGGGCCAGCTTAGACTTAAACTTTGTGAGGTAAGAAGTATTTCATGTCTGTTATTGATGACAGGTCACAAAAATGCTGGATATATCTTTTGAAGACAAAGGATGAAGCGCTAGAGGCATTTGTGAAGTGGCACACCTTGATGGAGAATCAAACAGGAAATAAGCTAAAATGCCTAAGAACAAACAATGGGCTGGAGTTCTGCAAGAAAGAGTTTGATGACTATTGTGAAAGGAAGGGAATTCAGAGGCACAGAACTGTCAAGGCTACTCCTCAACACAATGGAGTAGTAGAAAGACTTAACAAAACCCTACTTGAGAAGACGAGATGTATGCTACTGTCCTTAGGCCTATCTCAAGCACTATAGGGAGAGGCTATCAAAACCACAACATATCTGATAAATAGACTACCAACATCTGCAAATGAGTATAGAACTCCTGAAGAGGTATGGAATGGTTCTAAACCTATTTTGACTCATTTGAAACCAAACAGAAGGGAAGTTTGAACCAAGAGCTATCAAAGGAGTATTTCTAGGATAACCTGAAGGAACTAAAGGGTACAAAGTCCTAATCCTGCAGTCAGGAGCTTACAAGACTCAAATAAGTAGAGATGTAGTGTTCATGGAAACTAAATTTCCACTAATAAAGCAGAAGAATAGAGGAATGGATGTCCAAGAAAAAGTCCTACAATAGCTGGGATCAAACAACAGTCTGAATCCTTCCTATATCCCATCTTCATATATGGTAGAGATGAAACAGAAGCAGCTACTGAATAGATAACTCCAATAGGAGAAGAAACCATGGACATAGATCCTAACTCTTAGGATGGAACTGAATAAGAAGAGGAAGCAATAGAAGATCAACAAACTCATTTGCAGGACTATCAACTAGTCAGAGACAGGGAACCAAGGTAAAGAATACCCAACAGAAGGTATATTGAAACTAACCTAATCGAATATGCTTGTTTGGTTACAGAACTAGTTAAGACAGAAGTACTAGAAACATATGAGGAAGCAATGAAAAGGGCTAATGCAGAACAGTGGAAGAAAGCTTGCTAAAGTGAATATGCTTCTTTCATGAAAAATGAGACTTGGAAGCTAGTTCCTAAGCCATCAAATGCTAAGCTGATTGAATGTAAATGTATATTCAAGCTGAAGGATGGAGTAACAGAAGCTCATTTAATGACTTATAAGGCCAAACTAGTGGCAAAGGCTTCAGGCAAAGAGAGGGAGTAAATTATAAGGAAATATTTTCTCCAGTAGTTAAATTCAAAACATTGAGGATAGTTTGGCCCTAGCTACTTTGAATGATTGGAAGATACACCAAATGTATATAAAGACAGCATTCTTATATGGAAGGCTAGAAGAAATCATCTATATGAAGCAGCCTACAGGCTTCATAGATAAAAAGAATCCTAATCATGTTTGCTTGCTGGAAAAATCACTATATGGCCTAAAGCAAGCTCTTAGGCAATGGAACAAAATGTTCTATGAGGTGGTCACAGAAATGAAGTTTAAAAGAAGTGCCTATGACTACTGCCATTACTACGAGGAACTAGAGAAGGAGGAAGTGGTCTATATGTTGGTGTATGTGGATGAACTAGTCATTACAGGAAAAATAGTGCAGAGGATCCAAGAAGTGAAGAATGCTTTAAGGTAGAATTTTGATATGAAAGACCTAAGGAAGGCTCAAAAGCTACTGGGTATGCAGATCATAAGGAATGAAGCAGAGGGAAAGTTATGGTTGATTCAAAGGGACTACATTAGGAAGATCCTATCTAAGTTCAACATGGAAGATGCTAAGCCTAGTTTTGCTCCAATTGCCACACACTTATAGCTGACAGCTGCTAAGAGTCCAGCAATAGAAGCAAAACAAAAATAAATGTAGAAATATCCTTATGATGTAGGTATAGGTTGTATAATGTATATCATGATATGTAATAGACTTGACTTAGCCTATGCAATTAGCCTACTTAGCAGATTCATGGCTAATCTAGGTCTAGAACACTGGTAAGGTTTTAAGGTAGTACTTAGATACTTAAAGGGAACCCTAAATCATGCTCTATGTTTCTTAAAATCTAACCTACAACTACATAAACATACAAATTTATATGGCTATGTGGATGCAGATTACGCAGCAGATAAGGATACACTCAAATCATTATCAGCATACTATATATTTCACACTCTCAGGCAACACAATAAGCTGGAAGGTACAACAACAATCAGTGGTATCTCTATCAACAACAGAAGTAGAGTATTACGTAATCACAGAAGGTTTAAAGGAGCTAATATGGCTAAAGGGGCTACTATCAGAAATCAAGGTTCAAATAACAGAAAACGTAATCTACACAGACAATCAAAGTGTACTTTACCTGAGCAAGGATCCAGTTCTACATGAGCGCTAAAACATATAGATGTCAAACTGCATTTCATCAGGGACAAGATCAACATCGGAGAGGTTATCCTGAAGAAAGTAAGAGGAGAACAAAATCCGTCAATTTTTGGGAAAAAAGTAGTTTCTATAAAGAAATTAATTTTCTGTAGAGATCTTCTACAGATAAATGAAGCTCTGTGAAGGAAAATATTACTTACCCAGTCGATCTCACAACTTCAGTGAAGCGAGGGTTTCGGTTTTAGAAATCAACAACAAATTGATAAGTTACGTGAAGATTCATGAAGAAGGAGGGAATAATTATGAAGGCAATCACTCATTCTTCATAAACCCTCAATATAACTCATCATTCAAAAAACAACAATTGGGGATTTTTTGGACAGAAGTATGCAGGTGTGAGAAGTGAAGAAGAGGTTCTGGAGAGTTTGAAAAGGAAGAAAGAAAAAAAATCTTCTGACTTAATGAAGAAAACGCATAGCATAAGAGGTAAAGGCATAAGTCATACAAGTGAGTAGCATATGGGGGGAAAACGCAAAGCATAAGCAAAAATGCAGCACTTCATTAAAACCAAAAAGGGATGGTCTGATGGGCGTGAGTTAAAGGAGAATAGATGCATAAGCCAAAATAAGCAAAAGGCATAGGCGTAAACTTAAAACAGAAGACAAATACTCTCTTCACCAGTATATAAATACATGTACTCAATCACAATGTACACATACAATCAGATTATACGCTTACAATCTTTTGATTCAAGAGAGAAAAATAAGAGAGAGTGCTAGATTACGTATTAAGAGTACTAGGGAGTTTGTGAGGGAACTATTGCAGGTGTTTAGAAAACACTCAATCTCTTGTATTCTTTTCTTCTTGAAACTGATGCAAACCTTAATGTGAGATTACTTAGATGTAGATAACTTTGTGCTATCGAATTTAAGTAAAAATTATTATCTTCTTTACATTTATGTCACTCTTCTTTTCTATAAAATAAGTCCAAGCAACAAATATCACTTATCTTTGTAAAAAAGATAGCAAAAGCATACTACAAATCCCAACAAAGTATTATCTAATCTATCCACTAATGAAAGTGTCACGAGTAAATTACTAGGTAATGCCTAAGAACATGCAAGAGCCTCCTTTGCCTTGTCACTGTCTACTCATATGATGACGTTGATGTACGTTCGATCTCTTTTCCTCAGTTATTTAATAACTGCCACTCCACTTTTTTGACATTTCGAACAAACAATCATGTTAAATAGGATTCAGATTTTCTGTTCCCTAGTCTGAAAGTTTGACCAGAAAGAAAAAGGTGTACTTAAATTGAAAGTTTCAAGTTAGGTTTGCTTAGCCAGAATGTTTGTTTAAGTGAAAGTTAGATTCTAAATCTATTCCATTCATTAGCCTGGTATCTCCTGCCCCCCCTTTTTTTTTCTTTGTTGTGGCTGTGTCCGACACTCCCGACAGCCTCCGAGTCATTTCATAATATTACATATTATCATGATATCATTGATATTACATTAGTTCTTTTTTCTCTGGTTTTATCTTAATAACTGAAAACATGTTCATGATGCATGGCAATTTTATATTTCATTTTCTGCTCATTTTGTAAAACATTCTTTTGTTAAGAACCTTTCTATTGGATAAACTCAATATATTATGAGATTATCTTAATAAATAACTCTTATTCTTACGTGCCTTGGTAAGTCATTTACTAATTTTTGAGATGCATTTGATTAAGAAGTCCTTAAATATGGAATTCTTGATTATAATTAGTATTTATAGTCACTTTATTTTTGGTAACCTAAAATGCTGATTTTGCTTCTGCTATATTTTTATATTACAAAGCATACATACAACTAACTCCACTGTCTCAAACCAGACTATAAAGTAATGGTTTCAATTACTAAGTTAAATTGGAAAACAACTTGATAAGTTAAAAATATGTCTGGAGAAGTTCAAACTCATTTTTTAATGGTTATATATATGTCAGTGCCACTCTTGAACAATTTGCGAAACAATATAGGTAGAAGTAAACAGGGGAATCTCATTGATGACCAGATAAGATATGGCAGAAGAAGTTCACTTTGACCTCAGCAAAAATAATTGGGACGTTGTTTCATTTGCACTACTTACAACTTAAGTATCTACATCTGCTTTCTGTATCTACCGGTGTGTATCTTTCAAGTATAGTACCGATGCCAAACGTATCTCCTTTTCGTGCTGTCACCTTGCACCTGGGCCACTTCTGTTACTCATATTAATAATATTTTTAATTAAATTTTAAATTCATAAATGAAAATGACAAAAAAAATTCATAAATTGGAAATGAAAAAAAGACAAACTTTACTCCAGGCAATGTTTTTAAAAACCGAACCGGACATTGAATCGATTAAGTAAATGTTTAAGGTTTAGAGATTCAATCGGTATTAAAGAGCTATAAAATAGATATGTAATAAATAAGAATAAAAATTATAAGAATAAGTAAAAATATAGTATAAAATAAAATATTTTGATTTAAAAATACACATAATGTCTATTAATATATAATAAACTAATAATAAATTTAAAATTTTAAAGAAAGATTAAATCTAACATCAATTTTAAAATAAAAATAAAAATAAAAACTATATTTCCATACTATTATTTAATTAAAGACTCATAAAATTTGAAATATGTTTAAAGAAATTCAATAAGAATGACTCTAACTTTATTCTAATTTCTTTTTTAACGTCCTTTAAATATACTTAAAGTTTAAATATTATTTTTCATATAATTTTTAATTATTTTAAGCAAATTTACTTATATATACTAATTAATAATTTAATTTATTAAACAAATTCACGATAAAAATAATAATTAACTTTTAGAAATAATAATTTTAAAATTTTCAATTAAAACGTTAGGAAATAAATAAAGATACTAATATTTGAAAAATCTAATTTATTAATGAGATTAAATGGATTTAGTATTTTTAAAGATTAAAATAGTAATATATTTTTAAAATAATATTTTAATTAAAATGTAAAGAGATAAATAAATAATATAAAACTTAAAATTTATAATTTGTCAATTAAATTGTGTGAAAGACAAAAAAAAAAGAAAAGAAAAGAATTTGTAAAATGTCAAAACATTGACATTGATAACATAGGTCGGTATGCGTAGAAAGAGAGAAGAGGAAAACTTGTTTGTTTAAGGTGAATCTCACGTTTAAAAATGGTGGGATTCCCATACTACAAAAGTATAGAGTGATTTATTAACCGATTTTTAAAGAAAATTACTTGTTTACTGCTTAACTGGCTAATTTTTATTTAAAAAGATTATAAATATAAATCAGACTAAAAATTAAATCAATTTATATTTACTTTGATCGAATCGGCCATCCGGTTTGATTTTTTTATCGTTACTCCAGGTCTTATTTGCGGTGCGCTCCTTGTCCCCCGCATTGTCTTGCCAAAAGTCGTGCCCACTGACCAGCCCTTTTGTTTACATCAAGAATCGGTTACTAATTAGGGCAACGAAACAACACAATTAAGATAAAAATACGAAGACTTGAAGTGTAAAGATCGGTGCTTTACTTGAAGAAGGGTAAATTTCGTGGTAGGATAGCAAAGGGCTATGCTTAGGACTAGTAAAGATATCCATGCTACATGTGTACGTAGGTCCACGTCTCAGCGACCCACAAAGAGTCGTTCAAAATAATATTAATTTATTCTAAACCAAATTGATTTAATAATTAATCGATTAATTTTTATTTAATATTTTTAAATTAAATTTAAAATTTATTATAAGTATTAATTTTTAATTTTAATTTAATATTTAATTAATTTTATGACCTATTAATATTTTAAATTTCTTATGTTCTTATTTTGTTAATGTAATTTTCAGTTAACATTTTAAAACTTATATTTTTTTTTGTGGTTTGATTTCTAAATGATTGATTTGTTACGTAACATACAAGTTTCTTTTTCTACATTCTCGCATACTCCACGTTTTAGAGGGCAAAATCACTTGGCAACACAAATTACACTTACAAAAGTAAGTACAGAGCACTCAAGAACCCTTTCTCCGTAACTTAGAAAAGCAATTATAGAGCACTCAGCTACTGTTTTACCCTGCCCATTTCAAACTGTTGACGAACGATCAAATCTTTTGTCGATCTTCCCAATTTCTTGGCTGCGTGTTTCAGTGTTGTGCAAATTGTTCGTTTTGGATCGAGTTAAGAAATGTGGGGTTTTTGGAGTGTCAAACATCCGACAGAGGAAGGTAAGAAACCTCCACAACTCTGTCAACTCACCACCACCACCACCTTAACAACAGGTGATTTTGCTCCTGCTTCGCCACCGCCGTACTACAAAAGGAACTACTCTTTCTTGTCTTTTTATTTTTTCTATAGTACACAAGAGTATCCTCAAACTCTCAACATCTCCCTCTTCAACCTTTTACGTAAGCTCTCATCATCTCCCCCTTTCAACCTTCTTTCCACAAGCTCTCGACATCTCTCATTTACAAGTGAGTTAATCTATATCTGGCTGTTGCCCTGCAACCCGAAACTAATCTGCAACACGTACAAAATTACAAATATTATATACCAAAACCTTACTCTAACGAGTTTTGAACTCTTTATCTTTCTATATACCTCAGCTGCTCCTTATGTCATAATGTAGGACAACTTTTATCTGTTAATTCCCAATACTTTCTCACAACAGTCACCACAGTCACCGCAGTCTGCAGTCACCACCACCTCTTTGTACTTTTAACTCTTCCTGTTTCCGTCACCACTCATAAAATCTCATATTATAAGAGACACCCGCATCATAGTACCCTCATATTACCTTTTCTGCACTACCCTTCTCATTTCTCGACTATCACCAAGTTCCACCACATTCTCTTAGACCGAACTGTATACATCTCGAATCACCTTCACACCGCTCATGGTTACAATTAGTTAACGGTTGAATTTTATATATAAGATATTTTGGTTTGTGAAAGCATTTTGAGCAATCTTTGGTGATAAGCCGGTCTTGATGATTCTTAAATTATGTAACTACTTCAGTGAAATTGTTTCCTCTTTCACTTTAGTAGATTTCCGCATGCTGCCTGTGATATGTTTTCAAATGACCACATGATTAAGGTTGCAAACGTACAATTGAAATAAGAATTCGAAGACAATTATGAGCTTTCATCTCTTGTGCTTCGTCCATCTAGCTTTTAACGTGGAATAGCTCTCAAATAAGCAAGTGTAAAGGTTTAATAAATTGGGAAGATGGTGAATCAAGATTTCCTTAACTGAATTGTACAAATTTTCCTTTTCCGTTATTTGGCATCCATAAAATTACACAAATGTACCTCATATGAGTTAGCTTACAGCGAATAACTCTTAGAATTTAAGTTGGGTTGAGAATGAGGTCGATCAAAAAGATTTAAGCTTCAGAGGATTGCTCATTCTCACCCTTATATGTTATTGTTAGATGTTTTTCTTAATGTAGGATTTATTATCCCAATACTTCCCCTCACTTACAATCTCTTTTTGGGTTTGCCAAGTGAACTATTTGGAGTTTTCGGGATCTAAGATATTTGCTAGGCTATTGGGTCTTATAGGCTTTGATACCATGTTAGAATTTAAGTTGGGTTGAGAATGAAGTCGATCTAAAAGACTTAAGCCTTTTGGAGGATTGCTAATTCTCAACTTTATATGTTATTTTTAGATGTTTTTTTTTTAGTTAGGATTTATTATCCCAATAATAACTAGTTGTTTAGACTTGCAGAATGACTTTTATTATCTGATAAACTAGTTTAACTCTTTTGCTGTAGGCCCTGCAATTTTAATTTCTTTCAGTCTTGAGGAACTGAACAAATATACAGATGGGTTTGATCCAAGTAACTTTCTTGGTCGTGGAGGATTTGGCAGCGTTTATGGTGGCACCATCCGTGGAAGGGAAGAGAAGAACTTAAATGGCATGCTAGTAGCTGTTAAAGTCTCTTGCAATGCCGACAACAAAATTAGGAATCAGTGGCAAGTAAGAAAAAGAAGATTTGCAATGTTATACAACACTGTTCAGAACTAACTGTTTAGTCTATGTGGGCGCAACGTTTTTCGTTCTTTTTTTTTTAATTGAAAAAGTTAATCACAATAATCATATTCGGTTGGACCAACATACAACTTTAGTATAAAACTCAACATTGAGGCCCAGTCTGCTTTTTGTTCCGTTATTCATCTATCGTTACAATGTGGGTCTACCATTGGCTTCGGCTACTTCAGGGTTGTTCTTATTTTTCTCTATTTTCTTTGTACAGTTGGGTCATATTCCTTGTGGAAAGGTTATACGGGTGGCGAATAAAAGTGTTTGACCTTTTAAATTCAGTGGGAAGTAAGCAAAATAAGATTTTTAATTCTTGCATTGTAGTTTTTGCATTCTAGCCACACTGTTTAGGGCTAACTGTTGGACTAAATAAGGCTGTAGGATAGATCCCATAAAATAAGGTTACAGGACAAACGCCCTTTTAAACTCTGAAGGGAATCCCATGAAAGCAGGCCCTTCATTGTCTTAACATGGTTCTTGCTCTCTCATCCCTTCTGTTCTTGAACCAGTTAATGACAATAGCAAAACGATTATCATCAAATATTTGCTTCCGTAACAAACCCAACTTTTGTGCCACTCTGCCTTTTCCTCTGTTTTACATCGATCATTATAATGTGGGTCTGTTTTGACTATTTATGATTGTTCCTATTGTTCCCTTTTTTTGCCATTATACTTCTCTCCCATGTTCGTAATGAAAAGGTTGTATGTGTATTTTACTTCAGAAGCAGAATTTAGTTCCAGAACCTGTATGTACTCGGTATTACTAATTATAGTAATCTTGAACCCTGTCTTTCTCAGGCTGAAACAAGGCACCTGAGTGTAATTAAGCATCCAAATATCATTAAACTGGTTGGCCATTGCGAAACAGAAGACAAGTTTTACCTTGTC
>JAOQMS010000179.1:37236146-37253151 GCA_027563885.1 Erythroxylum longipes | reverse complement strand
ATTCGCGATTTTTCTACATAATAAGTTGTGATATTCTTCTAATAAGAAAGAAAAGTTTTCTTTTAGAGATTTTATAGAAAAAAAGAAGATACACGATTCAACCCCCCTTCTTGTGTATCTAGTTTCTTGAACTTAAAGACTTTGCTAATGTATGATTTACTTCAAACAATTCCTTCTTTATTACTTCCTGCGACTAATACATCATCCACATACACAATTAGAACAAGAAATGAACTTCTTAAGGACTTTGTGAACAAGCAATAATCATTTGCTGATTGTGTAAAGCCATACTTTAGCAATTGGCTAGTAAATTCTACATTGCACTCTCTTAATGCCTGCTTCAGCTGTTTTCAGAGTCTACAAACTTCTCCAAGTTTAGCCTTTGTATAGCCTTTAGGTGGAGCCAAGTATACTTCCTCCTTCAAGTATCCATGAAGAAATGCGTTATTAATGTCTAGCTGATGAATACACTAACCATTTTTAGTTACTAAAGCCAAGAAAAGTCTGACTGTTACAAGCTTTGCGATCGGGGAAAAACTATCAAAATAATCTACCCGTGCCTTCTGGTTATAACCCTGGGCCACTAACCTTGCCTTTAGTCTCTCCACTGTCCCATCTGGGTTTAATTTCACCTTGTATACCCATTTTTCACCAATAGCATGTTTACCTTTTGGTAAAGTAGTAATCTCCCATGTGGCATTATCCTCCAATGATTTTAACTCATGATTCATTGCCTCAACCCAACCTGAATGCATCCAGCCTGTTTGTAATTAGCAGGCTCTTTGACCTTATCAATATTTGCCATAAAATCCAAATAATTCGTTGAGAATTGTAAATCCATTGTTTGCAAGCCTTCACTGGTAACTAGATTCACACTGCTGCAAACAAAATCTTACATCCATGCAAGTGTCTTCTTTGTTTTGGTACTTGTTCTTAGTATAGCTATTGGTGTCTCCACTTCCAATATGCTGTCATTATTTGCAAGTTGTGACTCACTTGCTTCAAGAATTTTTGAAGGAGAATTAGCAGAAGTAGCTGGAATTGTAGCTGATAGATCATCAGTAACATCTTCATGTTGGTGTTGCGACATCAACTCCTCGACATTGTCAGTGATATGTACAAATGGAAAAGAATGACAGATTGCATTCTCAGACACAGTTTTGTAAGGAAACTGGTCTTCATAGAATATTACATCTCTAGATATAATGATTCTATGAGACTGTAAGTCATATGTTTTATATGCCTTTTAACCAGGTACATATCCTAAGAAAATACATTTGAATGATCTAGGAGAGAACTTATCTTTATTTGGCTTATTATTGGTGATAAAACATAAGTAACCAAAATTCTTAAATCTTCCATAGTTAGGCTTTTTGTTGAAAAGCACCTCAAAAGGACATTTCCACTTCAGAATTGGAGTTGGCAGTCTATTTATTATGTGTGTAGCAGTGAGCATTGCTTCCCCCCAGAAACGCTTGGATAATCCTGCTTGAAACATAAGTGTTGTTGCAACTTGAGTCAAGTGCCTATGCTTTCTTTCCACCACTCCATTCTGTTGAGGAGTATAGACACAGGTTTTCTGATGTAAAATTCCCATCCTCTCTAACATAACTCTACATGTCTCATTAACAATCTTAGTTCCATTGTCAGTTCTAATGCTCTTAACCTTGCAGTTAAACTGATTATTTAGCATAAGTAAAAACTTTTCAATAGTTTGAGTGACTTGTTGCTTGTATTTAAGCAAAAAATTCAAGTTGCTCTACTGAAATCATCTACAACTGTCAACATGTAATGGACTTGATTAATATCAGATTTGGTGTAAGGTCCCCAAAGATCTATGTGCAACAACTCTAATTTATTTGTGGTTTGAATTGAAGAAGTGGGAAAAGATAGTTTATGTTGTTTGGAGAAATGAAAAACATCACAAGTTTTATTATAACTAGAAAGATGAATATAAGGTATATGTTATATTACAGGAAAGGAGACATGGCCCAGCCTTTGATGCCAGTAAGTGGCATTATTATCACTAATTATAGTATAATGAGAAATAGAATTACAATTATGAAGAGTCTTATTCAATGGAAAACAAATATTATGAGAGATGCCATGTGATTCATTGGATGAAAAGGAAAGAAAATGAAAAGATTATGAGGCGAGTATGTATAGATTGCTTATGACTCGACCAATAACAATGAGAGCTCTACTCTGCTGGTCCTCTATGTAACAACAAGAAGGAAAACAAGAAACAAACACATTACCATCTTTAGTAATTTTGTTGACAGAAAGCAAATTGACTTTGAAGGAAGGAATAAGTAGAACATCTTTAAGTTGAAGGGTAGAAAGTAAAGTAACATGGCCTGAATGTTTGACATGTTTAATACTATTATCAAGGAGATGAATAGGCACAGGGAACTGGAGTTATGTAATATTTTACGTAGATCTTTCATCAAAACACATATGATTTGATGCTCTACTATCAACTATCTAGATATCACTTGAATTAAGTGAATGAGCATTAAGAATATGCTGTATTTTAGCTACCTGACCTGCAAAATTTATAAGATCAGTCACCATGTTCACATATTCTTTAGCAGGCTGCTTTCTTTTAAGGATTCTGGACATCTCCTGTCAAATTAATGAATTCACCATGCTAGCAAGATTATTAGCAACAGCCAAATTATCTACAGATGTTGTATCAAACTGCTATTGTTGCACTAGGTTAGCCATTTCTCCTCTCCTTTCTGCTGCTTTCTTTTCTTTCAATGCTTTGAACCAATCTGGATAACCATGGATTTTAAAACATGAATCCCTTATATGACCAGTCACATTACAGTGATCACAAAATCTATCTTTCTTGTTAGCCTCTTTTTTTTTAATAACTGCTTCCCCTAGTATTGGAGTTCTTGGCCAGAAGAGCACTAGCTTCAATAACATTACTACCATAAACCATACTCACTTGTCTTTGTTTTTCTACTCTTAGGATCATAGAAGAAGCTTTATCTATGTTAGGCAAGAGCTTAAGATTCAGAATCTAACTTCTTACGTTATCAAACGTTGGATTAAGTCCTATAAAAAATTGCATTAGTCTAGCAGATTCCTCTCTCTCAATTAGTAGAACAATTAATTCACAACTACATCCATTACAATTACAACTAGGTAGAGGCAGAAGTCTATTTAATTCTTCCCAACATCTATTCATTTTGTTATAATAGATAATAACAAAATCAGTACCCTGTTCCAAAGAACAAACTTCTCTTTGCAATTGATACCTAAGAGGAACATTGTTCTCTCCAAGCCTTTTCTCAATCGTATCCCATAACACCTTGGAACTAGCACAATAGATGAAGTTATCAGACATCTCCTTAGTCATAGAATTCAAAAGCCATGCCTTAATCATGGAATCAACTTTCTTCCATTTCTTGTAGAGATTAGGACTTGTAGGAGCAGGAAAACTTCCATCAATGAAACATATCTTGTCTTTAGCTTCAAGACTGGTTCTAACAGCTATACTCCAAGTAAGATAATTGTCACCTGTAAGAGGAGAAGCAACCAGAAGCATTCTTGGATGATCAGAACTCTGCAAATACAATGGATCTCTGTCAACATCTCCAACACCACGATTCATTGCTACAGAAGGAGCTTCATGAACAACATCACTATGTGAGGTAATCATGGCTTCAAAGAAATCTGAATTAACAATTAAAACAGAGTATAAATTCGATTGGCTAGCTCTGATACCATATAACAGAGAAAGAAAAATGAAAAACATATGAAGAAGAATGAATTTTTGTATTTCACTCAACAGCTGTACATTAGCTTATATACAAGTCTGTTAGTAACTGCTTAACTAACAGATTTTGTTAGTAACTATATTACAGTTAACAACTAACTAATTAACTTCTACATAAATATATTGTAACAAGCCAAATATCTACCTTGTAGTGACATGACCCAAAATTTCACAGATCCCATCTAATTTCATACAAAATCACTGATCAATATAGAAACTTTCAACTAGATGTTGTTTGGTTTCAAAAAATCAGCAAAGGTAAGAAAGAGCATTTATATACTTAAGCAGCTAGCTCTTAAGAGATTCCAGGTCCTTGGAAGAGAAGAGTAATTAGTAAAGCAGATCTAAGGATAGGGTGTTAGAATTAAACTAAAATAAAGATAAAAGAAGACAGATATTACCTTATTTGGATCAAATGATGTAACTTAACCAATAATTTATTAAAAAACCAAAATTACAATTAATAACTGTCCATTTTAAAGAAAATTACAAAACTACCCTTAGGGGAAAATTGTCTTACAATCTCCCCCTTGGACAATTAATAATTACAGCTTTAATCAACATGAAAACAGTTAAAAACTCAGTTAAGTCACGCTACTGTATTGGTACCAAAAATTTTAAAAACATTTGATTCAAAGGTAATAAAAGTCCTACATTCTATTCTGTAAGGCTTTTGATACCAAAAAATATCATACACATTTATCATGTGTGACACAATTCTAATATAATCACAAATATCTAATACCTCACTAACATGAATAGAAAAATAGAGTGTGGTACACCACGATGATACCTTTATGATCTAATATTTGCCCTTAGAATTTGTTTAAAAAATTTGAGATTTTTCATTCTTTAAAAGTGAAGTTCTACATGGTTTATTCAATTTGATCAAACGAAATAATGTAAAGTAATAATACCCCCATTGGTTGATCAATAACACCTATTTGATTGACTAACATCAGGCTAAAATGTGATGATTCTATTTATTTGCTAGAAAAATCACTCTAAAATCTATTCAAATGCTCATAGTTAAATTTACTTAATAAAAAAAGCTTAAAAAGAAACAAAAATTCACAGCTTAAACACGTGAAATAATAATTAAACTATATGATATACTTAAAGTGTAAATTTCATAGTCTTACACATATTTGTATATGTCATATCTAACTCTGGGTAATATGCTCCAAGAAACAAGATAGTACACTTATCATTCTTTTCTCGACTCATTTGATGCAAACAACATATCAATATATGCTTTAATATGACAATGGTCAACTCTACAAACAATCACGTCACACCATCCTAAATTGTACACAAACAAATTTAATACCCTCATAAGGTTTTGGGTCTCATGAAATAAGAGATCTGGTCACTATAATATGTCAAAAACAACTAATAGCTACATCATAAATGCATTCACATATAAGATTCTAAGTAATACTTAGTGGCATTTCAACATACTAAACACATGCCACATTTATAATGTAAATTCGAAAGGATGTAGTGGTTTCGCAAAATTTTTGATTCGGACGTGGTTGTTTCTAGCACAAATGAAAACATAAAAAATTAAATATAAAATAAACAAATCATACTTGAGATTTGGTAACGCAGGTCGACACATCTTGCCTATGTCTGCGGGTAATTACTTTCACCTATGATACAACAATAGTTTTATTCAAGACATTACAGAGCCGACTAACCCTACCCTTGACACTATCTCTCGTCCTCACAATAGTGAAAGTAAATCACACCCAATAGCATGAGTATTTCGTACTAACCTCAACAGAGGATTTTCTCAACAATGTTTAATGATAACGATACGAAATAAACAACTTAAGTGATTAAACAATAACCAACATATACAAAGATTATACTTGAGACAAAAAGCAACTCTCCTAAATATGATGCTTCTTCTACGAAAGAACGGGAAGTTGTCCATTGCGAGATCTGCTATAAGGCTTCAATATTGTCACTGAAAGTCCCATGCACAATAGCCACAAAATGTCTCAAATCAACAAATGTTTCTTTACTGATGAACAAACTTTGAATAGAAGAATTGTTTCTTATGTATATTTACTCGTATAACATGGAGTGATATATACACAGTGTTTGGTATACAATCTCCTATTTGTATGGAGACATGCGTAGATTTGAAAACTTAAAATCTACCTGTACATGATAACTACAACCATATTTATCTAACAATTACAATCAGTAATATAATAATAATAACTTAACACCCCCCTTCAAGTGGATATGTGTATGTCATGCGTATTCAACTTGTGTAGAAAGTGTTGGAACTGTAGTCGAGAGACACCTTTTGCCAAGACATCTGCAAGCTGTTCCTGTGAACTGACAAATAAAAAACACGCCATGGCTTGGTCAAGTTTTTCTCTAATAAAAAAAGATCAATCAAGATAGGTTTTGTCTGTTCATGCTGGGCTGGATTAGTTGCTATTTCAATAGCCGACTTATTATCACAGAAAAGCTCCATGGGTTTCTACAAAGTAAATCCTAGATTTATCAACAAATTCTTAATCCAAAGTAACTCACAAAACCCAAGAGCTAACCCACGAAATTCCACCTCTGCACTAGATCTTGCTACAACCGATTGTTTTTTACTCCTCCATGTTACCAGATTTCCACCTATAAAGGTAAAGTAGCCATATGTAGACCTTTGGTCAATAGCACCACCCCAATCTGCATTAGTGTAACATTTAACTCCCAAATGAACATTTTTAGCAAACAAAACCCCCTTACCAGGGCTAGATTTCAAATACTTGAGTACATAGTCCACTAACTCCATATGTGTCTTCTTTAGATCATGCATATATTGACTTAATAGATTTACTACAAAAGCAATATCAGGTTGTGTATGTAGCAAATAAATAATTCTCCCAACAATTCTTTGATACTGTTCTTTATCGACCTGTTCTTTATCAAGAAATGGACCTAACATCATATTACGTTCCATAGATGTCTCACAAGGCTTGCTATCAGCCTTACTAGTCTCCACGAGAAGATCTAAAACATACTTCCTTTGCGACAAATAAATTCCATGGTTGGATTTAGCAACTTCAATGCTCAAGAAGTATTTCAAATTCCCAAGAGACTTCATTTCAAATTTAGATGTCAAATGTTTTTGCAAACTTGAAATTTCTTCCTGGTCATCACCCGTGATTATCATATCATCAACATAAATTATTTGGATAGCAATCTTACCATTTGTCCTTTTGTAAAACAAGTATGATCAGAGTTACTTTGTTTGTAACCAAAAAATCTCATGGATTGAGTGAACCTGCCAAACTAAGCTCTAGGACTTTACTTTAAACCATACAAAGCCCTTACCAGTTTATACACGTTTGTTGAATCGTGAAACTTCACAATACCAGGAGTAACATCCATATATAGTTCTTCATTAAGAGTTCCATGTAAAAATGCATCTTTTACATCATACTGATATAAGGACCAATCGAAATTAACCGCTAGAGACAATAAAATGCATACCGAATTTAGCTTGGCAATAGGAGCAAATGTTTCCTAATAATCCACACCATAGGATTGAGTATACCCCTTGGCAACCAATCTAGCCTTAAACCTTTCAATAGTGCCATCTGGATTGAACAGTGTAGTCTTTCCTTGAGGAAGGTCCACCATTTCCTAAGTGCCATTTTTTTTCCAAAGCATCCATTTCTATATCCATCGCCTGCCTCCATCTAGGATCCTTTAATGCCTCCTGTACATTGTTAGGAATAGAGACCAAGGATAATTGTTTGACAAAGGCAGCATAAGATAAAGATAACTTGATCGAGGAAACAAGATTACCAAAGGCATATTTGGCTCATGATTTAAATTCAGGCTCATAACGATATGGTGGCTTACCCCTGGTAGTTCGGGGTGGAAGTTTAGAAATTTGAATTTTTGGTTCTTGTACAGTTTGAACAGTAGGCATTTGAACAATAAGCAAAGGATTACAACCAGAAGTTGGAGTAAAAGAAGGTACCTGTGGTGGTGCAGACTAAGAAGATGCTTGGTCTTGTGTGTCAGAAGCTTCAGGAGATTCAAAATTACAAGAGTCCTAAACGGTATTATCTCCAACCAAAGCCTCGTCAACCAAATCCATTTGCTTCTTATCATGATAAACATCATACATTAACGTTAAATTATGATTTTTCATCCCCAGGTTCTTTCTCTCCATCATTTCCAGGAACTGATTGTTTATAATAAAAAACATTTTTATGAAAGACAATGTTCATTATAGTATAAAAACGTTTTGGACTAGGACAATAGGCAATATACCCTATTTTATTTAACACCATGACCTACAAAAACACACTTAATAGCTCTAAATGATAGTTTATCACGTTGGTATTCAAACATGTGGACAAAGCACACACATCCAAAAACCTTTAGAAGTAACGACATAGTGGAAGGCAATGTGAAAATTTCGGATAACACATTAATAGGCGTCTCAAAATTCAACACACTAGAAGGAGTACGATTTATTAGATAAACTGCTGAATTTAGTGCTTCACCCCACAGACACCTAGGTATATTCCCATCAATAAGTAATGATCTAGCAACATTCAACAGATGTTTATTTTTCCTCTCAATCACACAGTTCTGCTGAGGGGAATATGGACATGTTGTTTGATGAATAGTTTCCTGTGAAGTGAGGAAATTTTTTAAATCATTGCTAGAAAATTTTCCATCATTATCAGATCGAAGACACTTAATTTTCAAATCAAATTGAGTTGATATCATTTGGAAAAAAAACTTTTTACAGTTGCATACATATCACCTTTACTCTTTAACAACTATAACCAAGTTACTCGCGTGCAATCATCCACAAAGGTAAGAAACCATTTCATACCTCTCAAAGAAACAGTGGAAGATGGCCCCCAAACATCAGTGTGAACAATGGCAAAAGGCACTTGAGACCGATTTTGGGACAAAGCAAAATGAGCTCTATGACTCTTTGACAAAATACAGGTTTCACAATCAAATGAAGAAACATTTATTTCTCTGAACAAACTAGGAAACAGTTTTTTCAAATAAACAAATGACGGATGTCCTAACCTCCTATGCCATAACCAAATCCGATGTCTATCATTATTGTTTATTTCCTCATTAGCTAAATAACCTCTAGTAGAGACAACCTCTGAATCACGATTCAAGTAATAGTGTCCTCCTAGCTCCTTATCACTGCCAATCACCTCCTTCGTTTGGGTTTTCTAAAAAACACAATCCGTAGAAGAAAAAGAAATAAGGCAATCATGAGCTTTGGTTATTTTGCTAACAAATAACGAAGAACAATCTAAATTAGGCACATATAAAACATCAGTCAAGGTTAATGAAGGTGATAATGAGACATCTCCTACTCCTTCAACTTTGGACTTTTCGCCATTTGCAAAGATTATAGATATTTTGGGTTGATCAAAAGAAAGGTTGGTAAATTATTTCCTATCTCAAGTCATATGATTTGATGCACTTGTATCTATCACCCAATCTCTACTCCTAACAACATCAGTAGACACAAAAGAACTAGACATACCTGGCTGCTTCTTAGTTTGTACCTTCAAACTTGTGACAGTGTTTTACTTGTCTTTCTTTTGGTGCTTTGGGTGTCACTCAGGAAAGCCATGAATCTCAAAGCATGTTTCTACAGTGTGATTATCTCGGTAGCAATGTGAGCACTTCTTATTTCCCTTCTTAGTTGACTTCTTTGTCGCCATTGTTGCCCCTTCAGACATCAAACTGCCATCATAGCTTCCATCCTATTAAACTTGGCACATAACATTGCATATGCATTTTATAAACTACGAAGTGGAATCATTGACAAAATCCTTCCACGTACCCCATCCAATTGTGCCTCTAAACCAGCAAAGAACAACTAAACCCTTTGTGCATTTGTCTTTTTTGAGTAACTCTGAAGATCATCTGCATACTTCATCACATAACCATCAATGGGATCAAACTCTCTCCATAACCTTTGCAGATGCCCAAAGTAGGCTATGACTGTTCCTCCTCCTTGTCGGACAGTCATGACCTCACAATGGAGCTAATAAGCCCTTGATGCATCTTCAGATACAGAATACATTTCCTTTAGTGAATCCCACGCTTCTTTAGTAGTAGGTAGTCGTAGAAATAAGGACCGAATTTTGCTTGATCATGGAATTCAACAACCAAGACTTAACAAGACAATATTCCTCTTGCCACGCCTCATACTCCTCAAACGTAGTGTCTTCAGTAGCAACTTTAGCACAAGAGACGTATCCCTAACGTTTACTACCACGGATAGTATTTTCTGCATTAAGAGACCATTCAACATAATTGTTGCCATCTAGTTTTTTTGGAGTCAGCACAGAATACAACTCTTGGACTTGAACCCTAGAATAACCTCTGGGTACAAATGCAGAATTTCCTGCAGTATATGTTGATTCAGGACTTAGACTAGCCATAACTCTCCTTTTTAAAACAAACCAACCTCTATTTCCCTCACAAACAAATGAAACCGAAGGTATTAGAGGTTTGGCTCTGATACCATGAACAAAATCTGAATAAAAGAATTGTTTCTTGTGTATATTTACTCATATAACATGGAGCGATATATACACAGTGTTTGGTATACAATCTCCTATTTGTATGGAGAGATATGCGTACATTTGAAAACTTAAAAAATCTACCTATACATGGTAACTACAACCATATTTATCTAACAATTACAATCAGTAATATAATAATAATAACCTAACAACTGAAACGTCATACAAGAAGGGTTGCAAAAACACCAAGACTGTTGAAAGTTTTCTCATGAAAACTACTATCATCGAAACACCAAAAATCCCTCACCATGGACAAAAAACATAGCACCCTTGTCCCACAAATCACAACAGATAGCCACATAAATTAACACTTCATCGACAATGAACATCCCCACAAAATCATGCAAACACTATAGAAAGACCAGTTACCAAAATTCTTAAACTAGATAACAAAGAAGCTCTCAATAGTCATTCAAAAAGTAGCAGAGAACACAACACAAAGGCAAACGCAATCAACAATTTTTCAGCCCCCGAAATCACATTTTTCTTGATAGCAAATTTAGCAACATATAAGGATAATATCCCTACAAAATTAGCTGCAAAATATTATCCAAGATAGCACAAAAATTCCAGTTGCCAAGTCACCATATGCCCATCGCTCCTTTACGTAAAAACGACACTATTTCAGCCCACACATCACATTAAACATAGTCAAAGGCAACTGCAATGGTCAAAACAAATCTCTAAAGATATTACTATCCCAAAAATTGGTTGTACATAAAATCCCATCTTGATTAGGATTTTAAACTTAATCACCCTTATCTTGAAAGAGCCACACTTAAATCCAATTTCAAATAATGTCCAAAATTAAATAATAAGATATTATAATATATATCTTAACATATAATATGAACTTCATATTAACAATCACATAAAAATCACACTCAAATAGACATGATTGGACCTTTGAAATCATCAATTAAATGAAATTCTAAACTCATCATAATTTTGACGTGGAGTTTCTATAATTTTAATATAAGTTTATGTAAATTAAGGCATGCACACAATTATTAATCACGCAAAAGAATAATCAAGTATTTGACAAAATATCAATCTAAAAACCCTACATGGAACATTCGACATGGTACTCTACAAAATCTATATGAAATTTCCCTTCTTGAAACAAATAACTGTTAAAATGCTACTTGAAACTTGCCAAACTTAAGGAAATATGCTAGATTCACTGTTTTTTTCTTTTAGAAATTATTTTCTTCGATGATCCTTTAGTTCCTCCCTTGTTCTCTCTGTCTCTTGTGGCTTGAGCTCTTCAAATTTGTAAGAAAAAGTTGAGAGTTTTCATTCTTTAAAAATGAAATCCCAAGAGGCTCATTCGATTCGGTCAAATGAAAATACGTAAACTAACAATATAATATCACCATTGTCTCTCTCTCAAAAAAAAAAAGATATCACCATTGCAAAAATGTGATGATTCTCTTTGTTTGCTAGAAAAATCACTCTAAAATTAATTTAAGCACTCAGAGTTACATTTTCTTAATAAAAAGACTTAACAAAGCTGCAAATTGCAGCTTAACTACAAGAAATAATAATTAGACTATATGATAGGCTTTAAGTATAAATTTCAAGAGTCTTGCAGGTATGGTTAATACTAATCACTTGAGACTTTTTAAAGCATAAATTAAGATTGTGAGATATAACATGTGTATGTGGTTGGAAGTGAGATGAACGATAATCTACTCAACTGTTTGCTTTAACCGAAGTAACATATACAACCCATTTCATTATATGAGTGCTCAAAACATAGGAATTCAAATATCCCAACTCTACATATGTAACTCTAACCCACGTATTGCAGCAAAACAAGCTTAGATACATATTCACGACGCAATGTTTGTAGACAACAACATGACCATAGAGCAAAACAAATTAGGCCTGAGCATATAGTAGTGATCTCCAGAACGTTTGCAAGTTTGTTAGTTGGATTTTCTATTGATACCCTAAAGCAAGTGAAATGTACATAAACGGAGACAAGAGAAGTAACTGTTCAATTTCCATGTACAGTAAACCAGGGGTTTCCAACTTTACAACTGTAAACTGTCGAAACATATTTGGCAACAAAACAAAGCAGCTTTGTCCGTACAGTAACACATTTCAAACAATTGAATTTGTCAAATGTCCTTTTGTTGTATATAGTTAGTTGCTTAGTTAAAGCTATTTTCTTTGTTTTTCTTTGAATTTAAAAGGTAAACAAGGTTAATAACAAAAGCTCAACAAGTATGGAAGACGTGTATACTAAAGCAGAATCAGCTGTAAATGACCTGAAATTTCACACATTCCATCTAATTTCATAGAAAATCACTTATCAACATAGAACTTCCAACTACATGTTGTTTGGTTCCAACAAAACGGGGAAGGCACTCAAGAGCAGAGCATGTATGCACTAAAGCAGCTAGCTCTTGAGTAATTCCAGATCCTTGGAAGAGAAGTGTAATCAGTAAAGCAGATCTAAGGAGAGGGCGTTAGAATTTAACTGAAACCAAAGGAAAAAAGACAGATCTTATCTTTGATTTAGCCATTGTGCGCCTTCTAACTCTTTCTCCCCCTCGTTGACTTCGGAAAACAGGCCAAATTCCTAGCTACGAACCCTTCTTTTCGTTTATATGACGTAGAAAGGAAGAGGGCAAGCATTGGATTTGGATTGGTGACTTTGGCATCTTCACATCTCTCTGTTGCAAACGAAGTGGACGCCATTGAAAACATCAAAACCCCCACCGCTATTTGAAAAAATTAAAGTTAAAAAGGTTAATTAAATCCGTCGTTATGACCATTAAACAAAATAAGACAAACACCCTCAAATTATAAGTACAATCTCATCCTAAATGGCTAAAAAACAATCAAACGTTTCTTTTTCTGCCTACGTAAGTCCTCCCTCGCTCAACGTGTCGAGCGACTGAGGGTTTTGTTGTCCAAACGCGTACTGATTTGTTTCACTCGAATTCTAAGTGCAGTACTAGTATACCTTTTCTTCTAAAAAATTCTACCAAACAAACCTTCTTTTGACCAAAACCTATGCAGAACAACGTTGACAATACGCGCTAAACTCACTTGTCCAAACCAAAAGAAAACAGAAACAACAAATTAACCGAACTTGTGATTGGCATGTCCAAACCTCCCACTCTCCCAACGTAGAACATATTGAAACACTCCCCTACTGTTCCACCCTGCAGCATTTCACCCGTCGACGAAAGATCAAATCTTTATCGGTCGTCCTAATTCCTTTTCTGTGTGTTGTAGTATTGTGCTATTTTTTGTTTCCGGTTGGTTAAGAAATGAAGCGTTTTTGGCGGGTCGGAAAGCCGCAGATTGATGCGGATGACGGTAAGAAACCTCAACAACTTACCACCACCTTCTTCATTGCTAACAACGTTAAAATCTCTAGCAGTTTTTTGCGAATAAAAATGAAGAACAGAAGAGAGAAGGAGAAAGAGAGAAGAACATAGAACTTTAGAGAGAGAGAGAGACACACACATTAGCTAATTCATATCCTCTGTGTAACAGCTATAATATTTTTATACGTAACACAGTTCGCCGCCGGCTCCGGCACCGCCGTCACATCAGAAAGACTAGCTGTTTTGTCTTCATTGTTATCCTTTTTGTACTTGTTATGTCATCCTGCATCAACCTCCTTATAGTACCTCTTAGGATTGTTTCTGCCCCACCATTGCCGGTGATCGGCGCACTTGCCTCCACATCTTCGGCGCCTTTCAGCGTGATTTTTGCACCGGAGCCATAGTCACCGATGTCTCACTAGAATTTGCCGGCGAGATCGAGGCCCCATATCATAGTAACTTCACAGTAGTAAAAACCTCTTGATATGTTTGTCGATTATGACCACAATCTCTCACTCACCATCACCACCAAGATCAAACTATATACATCTCGATTCACCTTCACATCACTCACGATCGTTGTACTTATAAGATCTTGCGGTATTTGATTGCATTGTTTGGATGGTTCTTAGGTTATGCTTATTGTTATCAGGGATACTTCTTTAGTATCTAAGACTTACAGAATGGCTTCTGTTATCTGCCAAACTAGTTCAATTTTTGTTGGCAGGTTCTGGAAATATAATTTCTTTTACTCCTGGGGAACTGAACCAATATACGGATGAGTTTGATGAGAAGAACTGTCTTGGATATGGAGGATTTGGCCGTGTTTATGGTGGCACCATCCACGGAAGGGAGGAGAAGAACGTCAGTGGCCTGAAAGTAGCCGTTAAGGTTTCTCGCAATGCCGAGATCAAAATGAGGACTCAGTGGGTAGTAAGCAAAAGAAGATTTTTAATTCTTGCATTGTAGTTTTTGCATTCTAGCCACACTGTTTAGGGCTAACTGTTGGACTAAATAAGGCTGTAGGATAGATCCCATAAAAGAAGGTTACATGACAAAGGCCCTTTTAAAACTCTAAAGGGAATCCCATGAAAGCAGGCCCTTCATTGTCTTAACATGGTTCGAGCTCTCTCATCCCTTCTGTTCTTGAACCAGTTAATGACAATAGCAATACGATTATGATCAAATATTTGCTTCCGTAACAAACCCAACTTTTGCGCCACTCTGCCTTTTCTTCTGTTTTACATCGATCATTATAATGTGGGTCTGTTTTGACTATTTATGATTGTTCTTATTATTCTCTTTTTTGTCATTATACTTCTCTCCCATGTTCGTAATGAAAAGGTTGTATGTGTATCTCCAGAAACAGAATTTAGTACCAAAACAGGATGTACTCTGTATTAGTAATTATACTAATCTTGAACCCTGTCGTTTTTCAGGCTGAAACAAGGTACCTGAGTGTAATTAAGCATCCAAATATCATTAAACTGATTGGCCATTGCGAAACAGAAGACAAGTATTACCTTGTCTATCCACTAATGAAAAATGGAGATGTCATGAGTAAATTACTAGGTAATGTCTAATTTCATACAAGAACCTGTTTTGCGCTATTAATCATTTCCACTTGACATTTAGGCGAGATGACCTTTGAAGTATATTTTCATTCATTTCCCTTTCTTATTATTGGATTAACTTCACTATCTACTCATCTAGCTAATTAGTAGATTATCTTTACTATGTAGTTCCCAAATGGACACTGTGAAAAGGTTACAGTAGTGAGTTTTACGTATATTGGATCTGTGGCCACTCCAGTTATTGACATTTCCAACAAATAATAATGCTAATTAGGAGTTAGGTTTTCTTTGAGCTCTTGTCAGCAGTAAACTGAAAATACTGGCCCTTATTTGACCAGAAAGAAAACGTTAGCTTCACTAATCAAAATGTTTGTTTTAAGTGGAAAAAAATTAACATTTTGTAAATCTAATCAATTCATTAGCTTATAACGACAATTACTGTCCAAAATAGATCTAGACTGGAGAACCACACTTAAGATCATCATTGGGGCAGCACGTGCAGTAGAGGAGCTACATAATCAATCACCTTCACTTATTTACCGTGATCTGAAGCCTGAAAATCTTCTCTTGGATAAGGTCAGAAACACACATTTAGTAGAAATTTAACTATATAATCAGTTGAAGATAGAATTTAATATGTCCGTCAACTCTTTTGCTAAATCCTCTTGATACTGAACCAGGAGTTTGTTCCAAAACTATCTGATTTTGGGACTGTCACGGTAGAAGGAGAATGTTTGAGAATTGGCACTCACGGATACACTGACCCACTCATTCTGACCAATGGTAAGTTTCAAATTAAACTATTCTTGTGATTTTTATAACCATCAATTAATGAACTTTTGCTCAACCCACAGGAGAAGCTGGAACCAAACCAAATGATATATACAGCTTTGGTGTGTTTATACTGCAAATGATTATGAAGAAGACAAAAGTAAGAATTGTGGGATGCACTATGCCTGTGCACATCAGTGACTGGGCACGGAGCGACTGCAGCATTAAAGGACATGCAGTACACGAGAAACTGAAGAGAACGGGATGCTCTATGAGGGCTGCCAAGGCCATAACAAAGCTTGGACTCGACTGTGTCAGTGACAACACATTGGAGCGACCCACCATTGTTGAAGTTCTAGAGAGTCTTGCGAAGTTAGATGAAGAATTCATAAATGAGAGGTCCATAATAAGGTTTGCAAAAGGGTTCATCAAGATATGATATCCACGAGTGTCCATAAACTTTGCACAGTTCTCTTGGTACGTAACATCTTATGATATAGTTTTATTACAGCTTACAAACAATTGTACTATATGGTTTGTTTCCACGGAAGAGGAACAGCTCTTCATGGCATGTTGGTTATGGTTTTTCAATGTATCTTTGGGTTATTAGCTCATGATATGGTGACTCACCAATCGAGAATGAGATGTATTAATTAATTTTGGAAAAAAAACTCTCTAAATTATTTCTACTGGTTATATAGTACTTATTAATTATAATAATCATAAATATCACAATAATAATTATTATATAGATTGGTTGCGCTTACTTTTCACGTAAGGGTCTCCGGAGATTCCTAATGTATCGAGTTTGAAAATAATAAAAGGTACAGTTTCGATGACAATGCTTGCCACGGAGAGAGACGTATGGCTCATATTCAGCCTTGGGAGGTAAAATCGCTTTTTGACAAGTTTAGACGT
>JAOQMS010000179.1:37216047-37236046 GCA_027563885.1 Erythroxylum longipes | reverse complement strand
ACTTGAAATTTTATTTATATGCAGAAATTGGCTAATAAAAAGGAATTGTCAAGAGTTGACCAATACATCATAGCCCACACAAAGGCAGATAACGAAACTCCTGCAAATGATGAAGTAAAGGAGACCATTGTAAGTAAATACTTTTATAAATTTTTAAAAGATTTAATTTATTAATGATATTTAATGCTGACTTAAATATTACCCCATTCTTTTTTTTTGGAATTGAGCATCATTTGGACAATGCAGTTCGACTAAATTGAATGATATTTGTCATGACTCATTAAGAAAATAGAGATTGATTATAGCACATTTAGGTCTATCTAATATTATTATTTCCAATTAACCACAAAAATTTGTGTAAATTTCCTCCAAAATAAAATTTTGTATAATAAGTGGATAAATGTAGTACTATGTGGGTAATTCTTATATTTAGTTTTTTCTGTTACAATTTATATGTATTTCAAATAATAGCAATAACTAAATAAGACCATTTTTGTAAGAATGAAGCTAGAAATTTCAGAATTTTAATTTATTCAGATATTTAATTAATGATATTCATGTAGGAAGAGTTGAAGAAATATAAAGCTAAAAAAGAAGCAGGACTGATCAACCTTGAAGATGATGAGATTTTTGAGAAAGTTCTTAGTGAAGAAAAATATGGTCGTGTTAGAAGGTACTTGCCAAATACCACCCCATCTAGTTATCAGGCAAATGGACCTTCAAAACGTGAGCTAATAAAAGAATTTGTTGAAACCAAAGAGTATGCTCAGAGCTTGAAAAACCAAATGACAACTCAATTTCAAGAAATGAAGGGACAAATTGTGAAGGATGTGCAAAATCAAATGATGGAGAACTTCAAGAATATGCTTGAAGCAGCTAAGAATGGAGATTTTAATTTTGATTCTTTCAAAGAGATGTTTGAAGCCTCATCGAATAGTGCTAACTCCTCAAAATCTCATACCAATGAGACAAATGTGGTAAGTCTTAATCTAAAGTTTTTTCTATAAATTATTTTATTATTTTTAGATAATCAATATTAATTTTACTTATCATATTACTTTTATTTATTTATTTATTTTGTTGTAGGATGTGGATGCGAATGCTTGAAGGAAAAGTCTTGCATCATTCACTGGAGTTGATTTATTATCTTATTAAACATTTTTGTTTTTAGTTAATTAGATGATATTATAGTTTCTATGAACATCTTATTCGATCTCGTTATTAGGATTCACTTTTAGGTGTTATGTTTAGTTTTCCTCGAAGTTGAACTTATATTAATGCAATTTCATTTCTTAATGTTATTTTTTATATTCTATTTTGTAAATTATGGTTAAAAAATATATTTTTGAGGTACGATATTATTACTTTTGCAATTTGTGATAAAAAATTATCCGTTATTAGAAATAAAATAATAGAAAAACTTTTGTTACCACCATAATATTCTTGTTGTAAGTTACCACCTCTATTAATAAACCATATGCCACTGCATAACGAGATATTTAGTTACTATTTTCTAGTAATAGAATTTAATATTACTAATTCATATATTTTACAACGACAAATATTCTAACACTAAATATAATGTTTTTAATGACAGTATTAACCAACAACAACTTACGTTATTACATATATGTTTTGTGATATTGATTTATTTGTTGTTAAAAATAACACTTTGTTACCATTGTTTGGATTTTTAGCAATGATTATATTGTATTACAATATATTCTAATTTGCAACAAAAAATATATCATCACTATATAGAACTTCTAACAATAACCTTTTGTATTAGTAAGTTTCGTTATAAGATATATACTTTTAGTAACGAACTTTAATTTATTACAAAATTAAGCATTTAGTTACTTATTCTTATAGCATTACTAATTAATGATTTTGTAACAGTAAATTAATTTCTTGCTAAACATAATATTTTGTAACAATAATATTTAGCATACAATCATATTTTGTCATAAATATCATTGAATCTTGTAACGGATAAATCTATTGCAAAAGGCGATTTTCTTGTAACAATTCTGTTTTTGCGTAATTATATGTTTGCTATGGCAACTATTTTAGCAAAATGGAAATGTATTTCGCAATAGATATATTCTATTCTAGTGACGCATTGTTTGGTTACTAAATGTATAGAATCCACAACGGGAAAATTTTCCGAAGCAAGATGAGAGTTTATCTAGCATCGTATATGAGAATTCTATCACGAAACATTTTGTAACACCCCCTACAGTAATGGAATGCGATAGAGTGAATTTTCGTCACCACAAGTTTTATTAACGAACTTCACACCTATAGCAACTGTTTTATTTTGGCACCAAAGCCTTTTCATTTTGTAGTGAGAGGATTTTCTCAACAATGTTTAATGATAACGATACAAAATAAACAACTCAAGCGATTAAACAATAACCAACATAAACAAAAATAATACTTGAGACAAAAATCAACTCTCCTAAATATGCTGCTTCATCTACGAAAGAACGAGAAGTTGCCCATCGAAAGGTTTGCTATAAGGCTTCAATATTGGCACTAAAAGTCCCACACACAATAGCCACAAAATGCCTCAAATCAACAAATGTTTCTTTAATGAAATGTCATACAAGAAGGGCTGCAAAAACACCAAGACTGCTTGAAGTTTTCTGATGAAAACTACTATCATCAACACACCAAAAATCCCTCACCATGGACAGAAAACATAGCACCCTTATCCCACAAATCACAACAGACAGCCAAATAAATTAACACTTTATCGATAGTGAACATCCCCACAAAATCATGCAAACACTATAGAAAGACCAGTTGCCAAAATTCATAAACTAAACAACAAAGAATCTCTCAATAGTCGTTTAAAAAGCAGCAGAGAACATATGTAACACCCGACCACCATAAATTACATACCAGAACACCTTGTGAACATTCCAATATATAATCTATAATAACGGCCTGTTAGAGTAATCACATATCCAAATTAATCATAGCATTAACTATTATACAGGAAAGTCACCAAATTTTGAAACCAACTGCATTCCTCATTTCATTTCATAAAAACCAAACTTATATTGTAGCTTTACAAAACCATCCGAATATATACAATGTCAAATCCCTAACATAACACACTGCTTGAAAGAGGAATTGCACATAAACTACTAACTAATCCTTCAGTCTTAGCTACCCGACCTTTGAGTCATTTCTTGATAAAAATATAAGAATTAGTCTTCTTGTAGAGTTTGTCTGTCTCTAATGTCCTCTCTTGGACCTGAAATATCAACGTTGGAATTTTGGTGAGTTTTGCGAACTCAATGATATTACCATCCTCGATGGTTCACCCAATTCATACCACATATCAAATCATATAAGCACATAATTCACATTTTTTCATTTAACAATTTGCACCACATATCATAGAATGCATATATCTCAATCTCAGTTAAGTACATATTCACATTACAATTCAATCAGTCAATTACACTTAATAAGTGTATACGCAATGTTCATGTGACCCACTTTCAATTATTACGTTGTTATGACTGAGTGCCTAAACTGTCTCGTATCCATTGTGGATACCGGGCTCATTGATATTGTCCCTTACCCGTTACGGATATAAGGCTCATTGTATATATCGAGCCTTTGGCTCGATACTACATTTCGAAGTTTTAAGCTCATTTTTATGACTACTCATGTCACAACTATCATTATCTGATCATGCATTCATGTATGAAATGCATCTCATTCATATTCAATCAATTATATTTCAATCATTCCCATTTTCAATCTCATTTCCATTCAATCACATTTTTAGTTCCATATACATATATCATCAGGCCTTAGTCCGGCATTAAAAAAAAACATGTTAAGTAACATATATTTCACCAAATTCACATTCAAGGAACACTTCAATATCACATTTGATCAATTACATTTGCATTCATGTTCTTGTTCACAATAATCATCGAACTAGGTCCGGTATGAATATTCAAGTTGAGAACCATGTTGTCAATCTCATTCACGTACAAGTAGCACTTCCAATGTTTTAATCATGCATCAAAACTCCTCAGATATTTTATGTTCGGAATTTAGTACACATGCATCAATATCAAATTCAATTCAGTAATAAACAAAACAAGTCAAGGTGAGACCATCTTAGGTTACTCATAAATCGCTACAGAAACCTATTGCCTTGAAATCCTGGCAATGTCTGGATGATGGCACTCTAAATGCTCCTCTATATCATGAAAAACACATTTACACATATCACAATTTTGCTCAATGGTATAAGTATTCATTTATGCACATCTATGTATATAAAATATATCCTATGCATGTTCAATGAACAATCTGGGGTATGTTTCCATCTTTCATAGCACATGATCATTCATAGTTCAAAACTCACATAACTTAATATGTACTTAGGGTTTGCACCTCAATAAAAAAATTGGAGTATAATACCATAACCCCATTGATCATTTCATTTTTTTTAATAACAAACTTTCAGGTCAACCTTTCATGAGTATTCAGACTAGGTAAATAGAGTAATTTGGAAACAATTCCTTCTAGAAAAAATGTTCCCCATTGTCTTAAGTTCTAACAACACCAAGATCATACAATTTGATTCATTATTCTAAGAGTTATGCTTACAATACTACAGACTAAGTACATTTGAACTTTTAGCTAGTGCATGATCATGCTTTCAAATTGTACAACTCATATATCTCAATTCCAATATCCAAAAATTACACGCTTTATACCAATTTAAAGTTAAGAGAATAAACTACAATTTTATGAAGACACCTATGTCTGATTTGGCCTAAATCAATATAGTTATTCGATAACAATAAGATATGATTTCTGTCCCTGGGAGTGCTACAGCCCAAGCCAAGATTCACTTTCATGCCAAATTTTGAAATCCTTAGAGACAGAAATTGAATTAGACTTCTTCAAGAAAGTTGTAGCATATGTCTTTACATTAGTTTGAATTAAGAATCAACTCATTTGGAAATCTACAGCTCAAGATATGATCAAAATATCGAAGCATGTTCAATGAAAATTCTCCAGTTCATAACATTTCAGCATATTGCCTCTTTTTCATCCTAAATCCATTAATCAAACATGTCATTATCAAAATTCTATCATGTACAATTGATGACCCCTTCATTTTTACTTTAGTGTCAGTTCAATAACATCAATATACAGTTTAACAATTCATGATTGTTCATAAACCCCAAAACAGTACCTATTCTATATCTTTCCATATCACATGTTCTGCATTTTTTCTAGATTTTCTTATGCAAATTTCGGGTCAGATTTGTACGATCATTATGACCTAGACAATGAGGTATTTAGACAACACCTTCTCCTAATCAAATGTTCCACAATGTCTTAAGTGTATAATGACATAAATTTCATGCATTTTGGTTCAGTATCATGCAAGTTATAAACAAAAATCTAAAGATTGTTTCATACCTCGACAGAACACAAGTCTTAACTTCAAGCTAAATTTCAAGACTCTTAAGGACAGATTCCAAATTTGATTCCTTTATAAAAAACGTAGTCCTAAGCCTCTAGTTTACTTTAAATTAAAATTCATCCAATTTAGATATTCACATATCAAGTTATAGCCAAAATACAAATTTATGTTCAGTAAAACACTCCATATATAATATTCCAGCACACTTCATCATCAAGCAATTCATTTTAATTCAAACATTATTCTCATACCATTTAACAAGTTATAAAGCTTGAATTGTTACTTACCTTTTAGGCTTCCAACTCAGTTCAAAATTTGAGATTCACTAAGCCTGCAAGCATCCAAGATTCATCACAAACTTAAGATGGAAATAAGGTGTTTTTGGACTACAAGATGAAGGTAACTTTCAACTGGTTTTCTTGGCTATTTTGTGTGAGGTAAAAAGCTGGTTTTGGTGCAGCAATTTAGTTAGGGTTCAGGCAAAATTTTAGAGTAAAGAAGGAGCAATTTCAGTAAAGGAACTGAAGGAAAGAAGCAGCAAAACTCTGCTATAGAAAATTGCTACATCACATGCTAGGTGTCACCATTACAGCACAACATTTGTCCTAAGGCATTTCTTACATTTGTCTACTTAAGATGCTGCCACTATTCCATTCAAGATGCTGCCATTAGTCACTAATTAAGAAGTCCACATGTCACTCCAAGATTGGTCCACTTATCACACAATAATTTGTCCTTTTGTTAATTAATTACTAGTCCATTTATCACACATTTAAGCTACCAAATGTCACACTTCCATTTGTCTCTTATATCTACATTTTTCCTTAGTCTAAAATATTCCAATTTTTCGATAAATTTCCAAAATATCACTAAAAATACTATATCGATTCTAATACACACCAATTCAATTTTCAAGTCAAATAATTCATAATTCATATTTTAATCACATTAAAACCACTTATACCCGAAAAATGTCAGTGAATGCATGTATAATCATATTAATGTGCAAAAATTAATATTCTCATGTATGTGTATACCACATTATGCATAAGTATGAATTATACTTCCTGGTTTCTCAGCAACCTCTTATAAACACTATTTTAACCTTATCCTAAGTAACAAGATGCTACAATTCTCCCCTCCTAAAAGAAATTTTATCCTCGAAATTCTTACCTGATGGTTCGAATAGGTAAGGATATTGTTTCCTCATATGATCTTCCATTTTCCAAGTTGCTTCCTTAGTCGAGTGATTTCTCCAAAAGACTTTCACCAATGGAATTACTCTGTTTCTCAGCTAATTTGTCTTATAACCCACTATCTGTATTGGCTCTTCAACATAGCTTAGATTACTAGCAACCTCAATATCTTAAGCCGGTAACACATATGTTGGATCAGATCTGTATCTTCTTAACATGCTCACATGAAACACATTATGCAATTGAGACATCTCATTAGGCAAAGCTAACTTGTATGCCAAAGGTCCTATCCTCTCAAAGATTTCATAAGGACCAATGTACCTAGGGCTCAACTTGCTCTTTTTACTAAACCTTAGCACTCTTCGCCAAGGCGACACTCTCAGAAACACTCTGTCTCCCACATTGTATTCCATATCCCTTCTGAGTTGATTTACATAGCTCTTCTGTCTATCCTGAGCCGCTTTTATTCGACTTCTGATCAGTTTCACCTTATCCACAGTGTCTTGTATCAGTTCCAGACCTTCAATCATCCTCACCCCTCTTCATCCCAATACAGAGGTGATACACACTTCCTGCCATAAAATGCCTCATACGGTGCTATCCCGATACTATCATGATAATGATTATTATATAAGAACTCAATCAATGCTTTGTATTAATCCTTTTCTCCTTGAAACTCCAATACACATGCTCTGAGCATATCCTCAATTGTCTGGATTGTTCTCTCACTCTATCCATCTGTTTGAGGATAAAATGCAATACTAAAGTTAAACTTTGTACCTAAAACTGACTGCAAACTCTTCCAGAATCTCGAAATAAATCTGGGATCCCTGTACGATACAATAGACACTAGAATCCCATGCAATCTAACCACTTCATTCACATACCTCCGAGCCAACTGGTCTAGTGAGTTATTCTCCCTCACTGGTAAGAAATGGGCTGACTTAGTTAATCGGTCCACTATAACCCATATAACATCATTTTGCCTCTGATTCTTAGGCAAACCCATAATAAAATCTATGGTGATTCATTCCCATTTCCACTCTGGAATAGGCAACGAATATAGCTTCTCAACTGGAGCCTAATGCTCAACCTTAACCTGCTGGCATGTTATACATTTAGAAATAAAATTTGCTACTTGCTTTTTCATTCCAGGCCACCAGAAATATTGTTTCAGTGTGTTATACACCTTGGTGGTATCAGGATGCATAGTATAAATGGCCATATGAGCTTCATCTAAGATTTCCTCCCTCATATCATCCACATTAGGCACACATAATCTCTATTTTAACCATAATGTTTCGTCCCTCAATTCAAATTCAGACTCCAGATTCATCTTAACTTTCTCCATCAGTTTCACCATGTCAGGGTCCTTGTTCTAAACCCTTCTTATTCTATCATGTAACATTAGCCTCAGTTTCAATGTGGCTATTAATGCCTCATTATACTCAAGATTCAACTCCACATTCAAAGCTCTCAGTTGAATCAAGTTTGATAACCTCAATAACTGAAGAGCTACACTGGTATTCGACTTTCTACTCAAAGCATCAGCCACCATATTGGCTTTTCCATGATGATATTTAATTGTACAGTCATAATCTTTCAATAACTCTACCCATTTCCTCTATCTCATGTTCAGTTCTTTCTAACTTAACAGATACCTCAAACTCTCTTGATCAATGTATATCTGGAATGTCTCTCCATATAGATAATGTCTACATATCTTTAGAGCAAAAGCAACTGCGACTAGCTCTAAATCATGTACTGGATAGTTAATCTCGTGAGACCTTAGTCGTCTCGATGCATAGGCTATCACCTTTCCATTTTGCATCAACACACATCCCAATCCTTGATGCGAAGCATCACTGTATACTATATATCCACCAGTTCCTGATGGTATAGCTAACACCGGTGTAGTAGTCAACTGATGTTTCAACTCCTCAAAGCTCTTCTGACAATCATCATCCCATCTGAATGCTACATTCTTCCTCAGAAGTTTAGTCAGAGGGGTCGAAATCAAAGAAAACTCCTCAATAAACCTCCGATAATATCCAGCTAATCTTATAAAGCTTCGTATTTCTGGTACATTCCTTGGAGCTTCCCAATTTATCACTGCCTCTATCTTCATTGGATCCACTTGTATGCCTTGTCTATATACTATATGACCCAAAAATACTACTTGATCTAGCCAGAATTCAAACTTACTGAATTTAGCATACAGTTGTTTCTCCCTCATAATCTATAAAATCACTCTCAGATGCTCATCATGTTCTTCTCTACTCTTTGAATACACAAGTATATCATCAATAAACACCATTACAAATCTATCCAGATAGGGCTGAAACACCTTATTCATCGAGGCCATAAATGCAGCTGGGGCATTAGTTAACCCGAATGGTATTACTAAAAACTCAAAATGCCCATACCTGCTCCTAAATGCACTCTTTGATACATCGGCCTCTGCTATCTTCAATTGATAGTACCCAGACCTCAAATCTAACTTGGTAAACACTAGATCTCCTTGCAATTGATCAAATAAGTTATCAATTCTAGGCAACGGGTACTTGTTCTTTACTGTGACCCGATTCAAGTGACTATAATCGATGCATAGTCTTAGGGTTCCATCTTTCTTCTTTACAAATAGAATTGGAGCTCGCTAAGGTGAAACACTGGGTCTAATAAAACCTTTTTCTACCAACTCCTGTAGTTGAGCCTTCAACTCCTTTGGTTCCATAGGTGTCATCCTACATGAAGGTATGGATATGGGAGCAGCTGCCAGAACTAAGTCAATTATGAACTCTGTTTCCCGATCTGGAGATAAACCAGACAATTCATCGGAAAACACATCTAGGAATTTCCTAATAATAGGAATGTCCTGTATATTCTGCTCAGCTCTAGTATCAATAATATGGGTCAGATAAGCCTCACATCGACCTTGCATCAACGTCAAGGCAATCATAAATGAGATCAGCCTAGCTAGCACTACTTGACTAATACCTCTGAAAACTGCTCTCCGCTGATTACGAGATTCCAATACCACCTCTTTAGTGTAGCAGTTCATGATAGCTCTATGAGCAGCAAGCCAATCCATGCCTAGAATGACATATATCTCCCTTAACTATAATATAATCAAGTCTGCTTCTAATTTTGCCTGATCAACTCTAATCAAACACCTCTTGTAAACTTCCCCAATCACAGTGGCACTACCTATCAGTATACTCACCTACAATCCATGTTTCAATTGCTTTCCATCACAATGCAACTTACATGCCAGATGCAGTGCAAAAATGAATGCGTAGATCTAGGATCTAGCAATGCAAATGCTTCATAATCAAAGATAAGCAACGCACATACAATGACATCCGGAGAGTCCTGAGCCTCCTATCTAGTCATAGTATATACTAGGGCCTGAGACTGGGGTCTGTTGCTCTGAACCTCAGTCCTGACAGAAGAACTTCTAAAACTCACTCTGCCTCAGCCTTGGCCTCTCTGTCCAACTCCTTTAGCTCGACTCAGCTGAATAGTAGTCTTACTCACTGGTCCCCCTCTCATACCAGACTGGGCTCCAATTGTAGCAGGACAATCCTTAACTTGATGATCAAATGAGCCGCATCTCAGGCAAGCTTTAGACAATCTCTAGCACTCACTACTGTGCTTCTTCCCACAGTGCTCACAATTGGGTATCTGACCCAACACTACACCTCTTCCACTGCCAGACTGTACAAAACTACCCATCTGTCTGAACCCTGACTGTTTTGATCTAGTCGGTGGTCGAAATGGTCTATTCTGATGCTTACTGAACTTTTTGCTAAAACCGCCCTGAAATTCACTGGGTATCTTTTGTCTACACTCTAATCTTTGCTCAGACTGACTGTCCCTTAACAATTGCTCTATTCGGATCGAGGTTGCTCTGAGCTCTATGAAACTGCTCATGTTAGTAAGAGCTAGCCTTGTCCAAATCTCCATGTTCAACCCATCTTCAAATCTCCTGCACTTGCCTTCCTCAGTAGGAATCAAGGCAGTTGCATAACCCATCAGTTCATTAAATATGATCTCATAATCTGCTACTGACATTCTGCCCTGTTTTAGATTCATAAATTCCTTCATCTTTCTGTCCAGGTAGATTTTGGGTATGTAATTTTCCCTAAAGGCCTTCAGAAAGTCTCCCAATTTAGATTGTTAGGCCTAGTGATACTGACTGGAACAATCTTCCACCATTGATATGCTGGACCTTGCAGTAGTGAGACCACATAATCAAATCTCTCATCAGCCTCACAGTCTATCTGATCAAACACTCACTCAGTCCTCTCTAACCATCCATCGACCTCTGCAAGGTCTGTACTTCCTTAAAAGTCCACAATCCCTTGCTTTCGTAGCTTGTCTACCTCCTCTCCCTTCTTTCGGGAACTCGTGGAGGCATTCCATCAAGTCGAGGCACAAAAGACTCTCTACTGGCTCTTTTCGATCCTAAGTCAGCTGAGTGTCCTTCCTGATCACCTATGTTGGATGACCTATCACAAACAATAACTCCAATTATCATCCGCATTTCTCACTATATTTCATGTTTAACATTTATATATGTCCCTATGGATTCCAACCATGCTCTGATACCAAAATATAATAGCCCACAACTATAAATTACATACTGGAACACCCTATGGACATTCCAGTATATAATCTATAATAATGGCATGTTAGAGCAATCACATATCCAAATTAATCATGGCATTAACTATTATAGAAAAAAGTCACCAAATTTTAAAACCAAATGCATTCCTCATTTCATTTCATAAAAACTAAACTTAAATTGTAGCTTTACAAAACCATCCGAATATATACAATGTCAAATCCCTATACATAACACACTGCTTGAAACAGGAATTGCACATAACTATTAACTAATTCTTCAGTCTCAGCTGACCGACCTTTGAGCCATTTCTTGACAAAAATACAAGAATTAGTCTTCTCGTAGAGTCTGTCTGTCTCTAATGTCCTCTCTCGGACTTGAAATATCAATGTTCCAATTTTGGTGAGTTTTGCGAACTCAAAGAAGTAACCATCCTCGATGGTTCACCCAATTCATACCACATATCAAATCATATAAGCACATAATTCACAATTTTCCATTTAACAATTTGCACCACATATCATAGATGCACATGTCCCAATCTTAGTTAAGTACGTATTTATATTACAATTCAATTAGTCAATTACACTTAATAAGTGTATATGCAATGTTCATGTGACCTACTTTTAATTATTACGTTGTTATGACCGAGTGCCTAAATTGTCCCGTATTCATTGTGGATACCAGGCTCATTGATATTGTCCCTTACCCATTGCGAATACAGGGCTCATTGTATATATCGAGCCTTTGGCTCTATACTACATTTCGAAGCTTTAAGCTCATTTTCGGTAGCTACTCATGTCACAACTGTCATTATCTAATCATGCATTCATGTATGAAATGCATCTCATTCTTATTCAATCAATTATATTTTCAATCATTCCCATTTTTAATCTCATTCTCATTCAATCACATTTTTAGTTCCATATACATATATTATCAGGCCTTAGTCCGGCATTAAAAAAAACATGTTGAGTAACACATATTTCACCAAATTCACATTCAAGGAACACTTCAATATCACATTTGATCAATTACATTTGCATTCATGTTCTTGTTCACAATAATCATCAGACCAGGTCCGGCATGAACATTCAAGTTGAGAACCATGTAGTCAATCTCATTCACATACAAGTAGCACTTCTAATGTTTTAATCATGCATCAAAAATCCTCGGACATTTCATGTCCGGAATTCAGTACACATGCATCAATATCAAATTCAATTAAGTAATAAACAAAACAAGTCAAAGTGAGACCATCTTAAGTTACTCACAAATTGCTACAAAAAGCTATTTCCTTGAAGTCCTGGAAATGTCTGGATGATGACGCTCTAAATGCTCCTCTATATCATGCAAAACACATTTACACATATCACAATTTTGCACAATGGTATAAGTATTCATTTATGCACATCTATGTATATAAAATCTGTCCAATGCATGTTCAATGAACAATCTGGGGTATTTTTCCATCTTTCATAGCACATGATCATTCATAGTTCAAAATTCACATAACTTAATCTGTACTTAGGGTTTGCACCTCAATAAAACAATTGGAGTATAATACCATAACCCCATTGATCATTTTAGATTTTTTTTTTCTAATAACAAACTTTCAGGTCAACTTTTCATGAGTATTTAGACTAGGTAAATGGAGTAAATTGGAAACACTTCCTTCTGTAAAAATGTTTCCCATTGTCTTACGTTTCTAATGACACTAAGACCATACAATTTGATTCATTATTCTATGAGTTATGCTCACAATACTACAGACTAAGTACTTTTGAACTTTTAGTTAGTGCATGATCATGCTTTCAAATTGTACAACTCATATCTCTCAATTCAAATATCAAAAAATTACAAGCTTTATACCAATTGAAAGCTAAGAGAATAAGTTACAACTTTTATGAAGTCATCTTTATCTTATTTGGCCTAAATCAATACAGTTTATTCAACGACAACAGGACATGATTTTTGTCCCTGGGAGTACATCCTAATCCAAGACTCAGTTTCATGCCAAATTTTGAAATTCTTAGAGACATAATTAAAATTTGACTAATTCAAGAAATTTGTAGCCATATGTCTCTACTTTAATCTGAATCAAGAATCAACTCATTTAGAAAGTTACAGATCAATATAATCAAAATACCGAAGCATATTTAATAAAAATTCTCCAATTCATAACATTTAAGCACATTGCCTCTTTTTCATCCTAAATCTATTAATCAAACATGTCATTATCAAAATTCTATCATGTACAGTTGATGACTCCTTCATTTTTACTTCAGTTTCAGTTTAGTAACATCAATACACAGTTTAACAATTCATGATTGTTCATAAACTCCAAAACAGTACCTATTCCATATTTTTCCATATCACATGTTCTACATTTTTTTCTAGATTTTCTTATGCAAATTTCGAGTATGATTTTTACGACTATTATGACCTAGACAATGAGGTATTTAGACAACAACTTCTTCTAATCAAATGTTCCAAAATGTCTTAAGTGTCTAATGACATCAATTTATGCATTTTGGTTCAGTATCATGCAAGTTATAAACAAAAATATAAAGATTGTTTTCATACCTAGACAGAACACAACTCTTAACTTCAAGCTAAATTTCAAGACTCTTAAGGATAGATTCCAAATTTGATTCCTTCATAAAAAACGTAGTCCTAAGTCTCTAGTTTACTCTAAATTAAAATTCATCCAATTTGGATAATCACAGATCATGTTATGGCCAAAATACAAATGTATGTTTAGTAAAACACTCCATATAAAATATTCCAGAACACTTTATCATCAACCTTACATGCAATTCATTCCAATTCAAACATCATTCTCATACCATTTAACAAGTTATAAAGTTCAGATTATTATTTATCTTCTAGGCTTCTAACTCAGTTCAAAATTCCAGATCTAAGCCTCCAAGCATGCAAGATTCATCACAAACTTAAGATGGAAACAAGGAGTTTTTGGACAGCAAGATGAAGGTAACTTTCAGCTGGTTTTCTTGGCTATTTTGTGTAAGGTAAAAAGATGGTTTTGGTGCAGCAATTTGGCTAAGGTTTAGGCAACATTTTAGAGAGAAGAAGGAGCAATTTCGGTGAAGGAATTGAAGGAAAGAAGCACCAAAACTCTGTTGCAGAAACTTACTACGTCACATGCTAGGTGTCACCATTACAGCACAACATTTATCTTAAGGCATATCTTACATTTGTCCACTCAAGATGCTGCCACTACTCCATTCAAGATCCTACCATTAGTCACTAATTAAGAAGTCCATATGTCACTCTAAGATTGGTCCACTAGTCACACAATAATTTTTCCTTTTGTCAATTAATTACTTGTCCATTTGTCACACATTTAAGTTGCCAAATGTTACATTTCCCTCTGTCTCTTATATCTACATGTTTCCTTAGTCTAAGATACTTCAAATTTTTGATAAATTTCTAAAATATCACCAAAAATATTAAATCGATTCTAATACACACCAATTCAATTTTCAAGTCAAATAATCCACAATTCACATTTTAATCACATTAAAATTACTTATACCTGGAAAATGTCAATGAATGCATGTACAATCATATTAATGTGCAAAAATCAATATTCTCATGTATGTGTATGTCACATTATGCATAAGTATGAATTATACTTCCTAATTTCTCAGTAACCTCTTATAAACACTATTTTAACCTTATCCTAAGTAACAAGATGTTACAACACAACACAAAGGCACACACAATCAACAATTTTGTAGCCCCCAAAATCATGTTTTTCTTAACAGCAAATTTAGCAACATATAAGGATAATATCCCCACAAAATCAGCTACAAAATATCATCCAAGATAGCACAAAAATTCTAGTTGCCAAGTCACCATATGCCCATCGCTCCTCCACATAAAAACGACACTATTTCAGCTCACATATCACATAAAACATAGCCAAAGACAGCTGCAATGGTCAAAACAAATCTCTAAAGATATTGCTATCTTAGTCATTATCCCCAAAATTGGTTGTATATAAAATCCCATCTTGATTAGGATTTTAAACTTAATCACCCTTATCTTAAAAGAGTCTCACTTAAATCCAATTTGAAAAAATGTCCAAAATTAAAAAATAAGATATCATAATATATATCTTAACATATAATATGAACTTTATATTAACAATCACATAAAAATCACACTCAAATAGACATGATTGGACCTTTGAAATCATCAATTAAATGAGATTCTAAACTCCTCATATTTTTGTTGTGGATTTTCTATAATTTAAATATAAGTTTATGTAAATTAAGGCATGCACACAATTGTTAATCACACAAAAGAATAATCAAGTATTTGACAAAATATCAATCTAAAAACCCTACGTAGAACATCTACATGGTACCTACAAAATCTAAATGAAATTTCCCTTCCTGAAACAAATAACTGTTAAAATGCTACTTGAAACTTGCCAAACTTAAGGAAATATGCTAGATTCTATGTTTTTTCTTTTAGAAATTATTTTCTTCCATGATCCTTTGGTTCCTCCTTTGTTCTCTCTGTCTCTTGTGGCTTGAGCTTTCGAAATTTGTAAGAAAAAGTTTTTGAGTTTTCATTCTTTAAAAATGAAATCCCAAGGGGCTCATTCTATTCCGTCAAATGAAAATACGTAAACTAACAATATCACCATTGCAAAAATGTGATGATTCTCTTTGTTTGCTAGAAAAATCACTCTAAAATCAATTTATACACTCAAAGTTACATTTTCTTAATAAAAAGACTTAATAAAGCTGAAAATTACGGCTTAATTACAAGAAATAATAATTAGACCATACGATAGGCTTGAAGCATAAATTTCATGAGTCTTGCAGGTATGGTTAATACTAATCACTCGACACTTCTTAAAGCATAAATTAGGATTGTGAGATATAACTTGTGTACGTAGTTGGAAGTGAGATGAACGATAATCTACTCGAATGTTTGCTTAAACTGAAGTAACATATACAACCCATTTCATGATATGAGTGCTCAAAACATAGGAATTCAAGTATCCCAACTCTACATATGTAACTCTAACCCACGTATTGCAGCAAAACAAGCTTAGATACATATTCACGACGCAATGTTTGTAGACAATAACATAATCATAGAGCAAAAGAAATTAGGACTGAGCATAGTAGATGATCTCCAGAACGTTTACAAGTTTGTTTGTTGGATTTTCTATTGATACCCTAAAGCAAGTGAAATGTACATCAACGGAGACGAGAAGTAACTGTTCAATTTCCATGTACAACTGTTAACTGTCAAAACATATTTGGCAACAAAATAACGCAGCTTTGGCAGTACAATAACTCATTTCAAACCTATGAATTTATCAAATGTCCTTTTGTTGTATATAGTTAGCTGCTTAGTACTAAAGCAGCTAGCTCTTGAGAAATTCCAGATTCTTGGAAGAGAAGAGTAATCAGTAAAGCAGATCTAAGGAAAGTGTGGTAGAATTAAACTGAAACAAAGAGGAAGGAAGACAGATCTTATCTTTGATTTAGCCATTGGGCTCCTTCTAACTGTTTCTCCACTCGTTGACTTCGGAAAACAGGCCAAATTCCTATCTACTAACCCTTCTTTTCGTTTATATGACGTAGAAAGGAAGAGGGCAAACATTGGATTTGGATTTGGATTGGTGACTTTGGCATCTTCACATCTCTCTATTCTAAATGCCGTGAAGGCCATCGAAAAAATCAAAACCCACCACTGTTTGAAAAAATTAAATTAAAAAAGGTTAATTAAATCCGTGGTTATGACCACTAAACAAAATAAGACAAATACCCTCAAATTATAAGTACAATCTCATCCTAAATGGCTAAAAAACAAATCGTTTTCGTTTTTCTGCCTACGTTAAGTCCTGCCTCGCTCAAACTTAGTGTGTTGCAATATTTATTGAATATTGTTGCTATAATATGTTTCCCTAATTAAAACTAAAAGCAGCATTTTTTATTTTGTCACCTAATCAAAAAATTATGTTGCGTTATATTTATTGTAACGCCAATTTTTGTAATGATATGAATTATATGCCTTAATAAAAAGGCAATGATAATTATACTTATAACTATGTTTTTGTGAGTTGCCTAAAGTAATTTTTGTTGTAGTGTATAGTCTGACAAGACTCTAAGGTAAGTTTGAATTGATTTGATTCTATTAACTGAGTAAGCATGCCCTTTTATACGCACACTAATGCCTCATTTTTGTCCTTAGAACAAAGGCTAAGTACAAATCATTTTCTGAGGAAAATATAACATGTTCTCATTTAACATTTTCTGAGGAAAATATAACAGTTCGCCACCGGCTCCGGCACCGCCTTCGCATCAGAAAGACTAGCTGTTTTGTCTTCATTGTTATCCTTTTTGTATTGTTTATGTCATCCTGCATCAACCTACTTATAGTACCTCTTAGGATTGTTTCTGCCCTACCATTGCCGGTGATCGGCGCACCTGCCTCCACAGCTTCGGCTTTTTCAGTGTGATTTTTGCAGCAGAGCCATAGTCGCCGATGTTGCATTAATTATTTCCACTTGACATTTAAGCGTGATGACCTTTGAAGTATATTTTCATTCATTTCCCTTTCTTATTATTGGATTAACTTCACTATCTACTCATCTAGCTAATTAGTAGATTATCTTTACTATGTAGTTGGCAAATGGACACTGTGAAAAGGTTACAGTAGTGAGTTTTACGTATATTGGATCTTGGCCACCCCATTTATTGACTTTTTCAACGAATAATAATACTAATTAGCAGTTAGGTTTTCTTTGAGCTCTTGTCAGCAATAAACTGAAAATACTGGCCCTTATTTGACCACAAAGAAAAAGTTAGCTTCACTAATCAGAATGTTTGTTTCAAGTGAAAACAAACATTTTGTAAATCTAATCACTTCATTAGCTTATAATCACAATTACTTATCAAAATAGATCTTGACTGGGAAAGCACACTTAAGATCATCATTGGGGCAGCAGTTGCGGTGGAGGAGCTACACAGTCAATCACCTCCACTCATCTATCGTGATCTGAAGCCTCAAAATCTTCTCTTGGATAAGGTCAAAAATGCATAATTTAGTAGAAATTTAACTATGTAATCAGTTGAAGATAGGATTTAAGATGTCCGTCAACTGTTTCGCTAAATCCTCTTGATACTGAACTAGGAGTTTGTTCCAAAGCTATCTGATTTTGGGACTGTCATAGCAGAAGGAGAATAAATGAGACTTGGCACTCCTGGATACACTGACCCGGTCATTCTAACCAATGGTAAGTTTCAAATTAAACCATTGTCATGATTCTTGTAACCATCAATTAATGAACTTTTGCTTAACCCACAGGAGAAGCTGGAAGCAAATCAAATGATATCTACAGCTTTGGTGTGGTTATACTTCAAATGATTATGAAGAAGACAAAAGTAAGAATTGCGGAATGCACTATGCCTATGCACATCAGTGACTGGGCACGAAGCGACTGCAGCCTCAAAAGGCATGCAGTACACGAGAAACTGAAGAGAACGGGATGCTCTATGAGGGCTGCCAAGGCCATAACAAAGCTTGGACTCGACTGCGTCAGCGACAACACATTAGAGACCATTGTTGAAATTCTAGAGAGTCTTGCGAAGTTAGATGAAGAATTCAACAATGAGAAGTCCATACTAAGGTTTGCAAAAGGGTTCATCAAGATATGATATCCACAAGTGTCCATAAGCTTTGGACAGTTCTATTGGTACGTAATATCTTATGATATAGTTTTATTACAGCTTACAAACAATTATATTATAAGATTAGTTTCCACGGGAGAGGAACAACTCTACATGGAATGTTGGTTATAGTTTTTCAATGTGTCTTTGGGTTATTACCTCATGATATGATGACTTACCAATCGAGAATGAGATGTGTTAATTTTTGGAAAAAAAACTCTCTAAATTATTTCTATTTGTTATATAGTACTTAATAATTATAATACTCATAAATATCACAATAATAATAGTTATATAGATTGGTTGCACTTACTTTTCAAGTAAGGTTGTATTGAATTTCAAAATAGTATAAAGTACAGTTTTCGTTGACGATGCTTGCCACGGTGAGAGACGTATGGCTTATATTCAACTTTAGGAAGTAAAATCGCTTTTTGACAAGTTTAGACGTTGCCTTAATTATTATGACTGTGTGGAAATATAATTAACTTGTGTTCAACTGGAAGCCGATTGAGACCAAGAATTTAGTGGTCATATAAAGCATTGAATTTGAAACAAAGACGTTTATAGAATTTTAGTGTTTGATTTAAAGTATTTGGTGGAATTTGTTTTGTTCGACAGGTTTACTTTTAAAAGGGCCGAATCCAACCTAATTGGATAACACGTGATATGTATACCTCACGCACATTCACAAAAGGATTATTAAATGATAGCTGTTCTAATTTTTCTACTAATATCTTAAGAACTTTTTGTTTCTTTCTATAAGACATGTGACTCAGATCTTCTGTTCCGCCTATTCTGTACCTATTCTGTGCTATAAGAAAAACGTTGACGTTTTAATAAAAACCAACGTCGAAGCTTTGCGCCAAGCCAATGCGTCCTCCTCCTTCTAAATAGACTCGGCTCTATATAAAAATTAATTTATACGATTTTTTAAAATTAAATATATTAATATGCCTTTAATTTAAAATTAAATTAATGTTGA
>JAOQMS010000179.1:37204532-37215345 GCA_027563885.1 Erythroxylum longipes | reverse complement strand
TTCTATCAAAGTAGCGAATTGGTTTTATCTTGCGAACGATGTATGTTGGTGGTAAAATCGATGGAATTAAATAATCTTACTAAATAAATTACAACGTTTTCGAATTTATTTGTTAGAACAAGGGTCTTTTTCATTCTTAATGCAACTAGAGATTAATCTTGTCAGGGCGTTTCCCAGGGGTTGTCTTTAGATTAGGGAAGTAACTTGTCAGGGCGTTTCTTGGAGTTACCGACAAAGTAAGAAAAGATTGGTCAATGAGTGCGATACCTTTGACTATAACTTTGTCTATCTGATTTGTCTAATTTATCTTATGATGTCAATGATCGAATTTCCATGCTGAATTGAAAAGTACCTTGGCTAGCTTTTCACCCATTGCATTTTAATCTCGTTTTATTAATTGCTGTCCAGATCTATTTTGTGCCAATACCACATGCTCATATCGTATCTATCACTATAGCTTTCCTTTAATTTTTTGCATTGCTTTTATTTTTATTTACGTCTCCTGCAATATCAATCCTTTCATCTGTTATTTTCTGAGCATTTGAGTAACTCTATACTAATTCCCTGTGGATTCGACCCGATTCACCACTAGCTACCTAGTTTTTAGAGAGTTGGAAATATATTTTTATTTTTGGTAGTTTGATAACCTATCACATCCCTTTGAAGATTTGGTTAATAGTTAAGAGTCAAATTCTGTAACTTAGCTGGAATGTTCCATTAACCTCCTATTAGGATATATTTGACCTTCTCCTTAATAGGAACATCATGTCATAGTTGAAGAGTCTTAGGGTGTCTAATTAGGGGTCCATGACCTGTCCAATTGTCAAACTAGAAATAAGCCCTCCCTCTGTTCCCAATCTTACAAGAGACTAGAGGTTCAATCATTAGTCTAAGCTTCAATAATTGGGACAAAGGCCATGAGAAGGAAGGTTCAATAGGAGTAGACCAAATCCCTTTAGAAACATTTTGCCTTGTTCGTTGTTCTTATGTTGTTTTTGTTACTCATCTTGGCTAATGTGGGAAGACACTCATCTCATGACCTTTATTTATGTAGAATCTCTTTTCCTATGTTAATTAAGAACTGCCATACGACTTCCATAACATTTCCAGCAAACAATCATATGTTGATTAGGATTTATATTTTCTCTTCGTAATAAAAGTTGGCCCCTTATTTGAACTGAAAGAAAAAGTGTACATATATTGAAAGTATCAAGTTAGCTTTGCTTAATCAGAATGTTTGTTTTCAGTTATATTCTAAATCTATCCCATTTATTAGTGTATGATGACAATTAATGTTGTCTACCGATTTCACCGTGTGGTGGAGGAGCTACATGGGCAATCACCTCCACATTTCTACCGTGATCTAAAGCCTCAAAATATTCTCTTGGATAAGGTCAAGCACACTTAGAAATACATTGAAGACAGGATTTAGATCATTAATTCAATATCTCCATCAACTCTTGCTTTACTGATTGCATTTCCTCTCGATATTGAATCAAGTTTTCGTGCCAAAGCTTTCTGATTTCGGTACTATTACTCGAGAAGGAGAATATTTGAAGCTGGGTACTCCCGAGTACACTGACCTGCTCATTTTGACCGGTGGTAAGTTTCAAATTAAATCGTTCATGATACTTATAGCCATCAATTAGTGAACTTTTCCTTAAAACCCACAGGAGAAGTTAGAACCAAACCAAATGATATCTACAGCTTGGGAGTGGTCATACTGCAAATGATTATGAAGGAGAAGCGGGTAAGATTGGTAGGAAGCAGTATGCCTTTGCACATCAGTGACTGTGCATCGAACAGCTACAACATCAAAGGAGATGTAGTACATGAGAATCTGAAGAGAATGGGATGCTCTATCAGAGTTGCCAAGGCCGTAACAAAGCTTTGACTGGACTTTGTCAGTGACAACACATTGGAGCGCTAGCGACCCACCATTACTGAAGTTCTTAAGAGGCTTGCCAAGTTAGATGACCAATAATAAGTCAACAACAATCAGAGACTCATAATAAGGCTTGCAAACCTGTTCATCTAGATATCCATAAAGTGTCGGCATGCTTCAGTTATACCCTTTTAGCTTAGGTTCGTTGTTAGTTGGACAAGTGGGTACCGTTCTTGACTGCTCCTTTACACAAGCGTAGTTATTTGGGCTATTACCTCATGTTTTGCTGACTTGAGCACTATATATTAAAAGTCCATGTGTTGGGTAGCCTCAATACTTGTATATTTGGTAGTTTTAATCCTTTTGTATTTATTCAGAAGTAGAAAAATTCACAACAAGAGTTGTATTTTAAGAAAATGAAGCGTGTCAAGACATAATTGGACTCGATTTAATCGTTTGCTTCTATTTAATTTTCCTATTGGTTTCTGTGAAAAAGACAATATGTTTATTCTAGTGTCGAATCACCCGTTTTGGCCTGCTCACAAAGCTAAAAGAATGAATGATGCTTCTTATAATAATATAATTTATGAACAATAATAATATAATTTATGAACACTATGTTCTTAAAAAAAGAAATTAGCGGAGAGAGTAATGAAGAGGAAATAACTAAAGAAAAAAAGCAATTTACTTGAAAAATGAACTCAACCATCCCTGTCCCACGAAAGAATGAATCTTTCTATATGTACATCCAATCCATTCAGCAAGTGTTAGTCACCAACTATAAATAATAATCTGTAACTTTCCTTCCAATTGCAAGTGCAATTTCTAATTTATTTAATCTTGAAAATAATTAGGTAACATTATTAGGTACCGCAATTCATAGTCAGCCTTTAGTACGTAACGTAACATGGACAGCTTTCAGAAAAAGTCTGCTTTTGATGTGCGTTTGACAGCCTTAAAGACATTGGGAAATTAGCTTCAGCAGACTTATGACTAAACACAATTTCTGAGTCACTACTGTTCAACTGGAAGCCCATTGATGAGGCCATTGGTCTCTACTTTTCATTTCTTGGCTACAATTTAAATGTTGATATAAATATAGCTTAGATTTTTTTTTTTTTATCCTGGTGAACAGCTAAAGCTCAAACTCAGGATACTAAACGAGCATGGAAACATGTAAAAACTAAAACAGAATCAGCTATACATGACCTAAAGTTCACTCTGGAAGTTTCAAAACCCAAAAATACTCATTACTAACACAAACTTTCAACTAAACACTGATTGATTAAACCAGTTGGAACTATATACTGACTGATTGAGTAAACAGAACCCTATATGCATTTAAAAGTGTTAATAGATCCCATCATTGATTCTAGCGTTTAATTGTCAACTAACTGCTATGATTATATCAATAGATTGCATTAAATCAAGGATCTCTTCTTTATTTAGTTTGAATCATTGCATATAAATACTTCCTTATACATTTGTTAATACACACAGAAGTATAAAGAGCTTTTTTTCGTTTTTCTCTTCATCTATGGTTTTTTCTTGGTATATATCAAAGCTAGGTTTGCAAAAACAGGAGGTTAAAATTTCTGAAGGCAGTTTCTGTTCAAGCCATTTTGGGGTTTTTTTCGATCCGTATTGTGACAATTTGAGACATACTAAATTGTTCTTCTCTTCGATACGATCATCCTAGGTGAAATCTCGTCCACAGAAACCACCTCACACATCCGCATGCACCACCGGGAGCCACTATTTATTTTTTGTCTATAAAGCTTTTCTTTACCAAAGAAAAATATAAACCATTTAGGCCTCAGCATTGTAGTTTTCCTAGATGTTTAATAGTCACCCTTAAAGAATGAAAACTATATCATATGTGTGTGTGTGGGTGTGGGTGTGTGGGGTGGGGGACAATATATTGGAAAACTATAACTCATTATATCTTTAATTTGCTTATTAGCTTAGCTCTTGTTCAATACAAACTATGTTAATGGGAGGACAGAATACAAAAGCTAAAAAAAAAAAAAATGTTTAGATTAATTTTTACTTGTTCAATGTCACAGTATAGGCTCTGCTAAACAAACAAAGACAGAAACAATTGAGATATCTGTAATGAAATTCCAATGCCATGCAACAAAAGGAAGGAAATTGACCCTTTCCTTAATACACCTTCAAATTTGGACTCAAATATATAAATTGGGTTAAATACTGATTGATTGACTAAACAGAACATATATGTACTTGGAAGAAAAGAAGTATACCAGATCTGGAAAGAGTGTTAGAATTAAACTGAACAAAGAGAAATGAAGATAGATCGGACAGATCTTATCTTCGGTTTGGCCATTGCTTGCCATCTAGCTATTGTCTCCGGGTCCCATTTTTCTCTATTGACTTGGCAAAAGTCATGAATCGGAAACTCTTAGGCATCGAAAACAACAAAAGCCCACCGCAGTTGAGATAAAAATGCGAGTACGTCCTTATTTTGAAGTGTATATTTCGTGGTAGGAGAGCAAGGACCAGGTGTACAACATCAATATGTCCACATCTCAATGACCAGACCCACACAGACTCATCCAAAAGATTATTAATTTATCCTAAAACATGCAAGTTTCTTTTTCTATATAACTATATTCTTGTATACGCCACTTTTTGAACCATGAGGGCAAAATCACTTGCCAACCCAAATTACACAACATTGAAAAGTAAATATAGAGCAACTCACCTACCCTTTCTCCACATCCTGGAAACCAAATATAGAGCACTCACCTACTGTTTACTCTGCCCAATTCAAACTGTTCACGAAAGATCAAATCTTTGTCGATCTTCCCAATTTCTTGCCTGCATGTTTCAGTATTGAGCAAATGATTCGTTTTCGATCAAGTTAAGAAATGTTGGGCTTTTGGAGTGTCAAACATCCGACAGAGGAAGGTAAAGAAACCTCCACAACTCACCACCTTTTACATTTTCCGCAGCACCCCCTTTAACCTACTCTCCGCAAGCTCTCGACATCACTCATTTACAAGTGAGTTAATCTATATCAAGCTGTTGCCCTGCAACCCAAAACTAATTACAAATATTATATCTGAAACCAAAACTTTACTCTAATGATTTTGAACTCTTTATCTCTGTATATAGCTGCTCCTTGTGTCTCCTTATTATGTGGGATGACTTTTATTTGTTAATTTCCAATACTTTCTCACCACAGCCACCGCAGTCACCACCACCTCTATGTACTTTTAACTCTTCCTGTTTCCGACAGTAAAGTCTCATATTATAAGAGACAGCATAGGACCTTTTCTGCAGCACCCTTCTCATTTGTCGACTATCACCAAGAGCCACCACAGTCTGTTAGACCGAACTGTATACATCTCGAATCACCTTCTCATCGCTCATGGTTGCAATTAGTTAACGGTTGAATTATATGTAAGATATTTTGGTTTGTTAAATCATTTTGAGCAATCTTTGGTGATAAGCCGATCTGGGTGATTCTTAAATTATGTTTGTTGTCATCAGGCTGGTAACTATTTCAGTGAAATTGCTTCATCTTTAACTTTAGTAGATTTCCGCATTCTGCCTGTGATATGTTTTCAAATGACCACATGTTTAAGGTTGCAAACTTCCAATTGAAACACGAATTCCAAGAAAATTATGAACTTTCATCTCTTGTGCTTTGTCTACCTAGCTCTTAACCTGGAATAGCTCTCAAATAAGCAACTGTAAAAGTTTAATAAATTGGGAAGATGGTGAATCAAGAATTTGATTGATTTCATTAACTGAATTGTACAAATTTTCCTTTTCTGTGATTTGGCATCCATCAAATTACACAAATGTACCTCATATGAATTAGCTTATGTGGAATAAGTAGTTGCTTGGACTTACAGAATGACTTTTATTATCTGATAAACTAGTTTAACTCTTTGTTGTAGGTGCTGCAACTCCAATTCCTTTCACTTTTCAGGAACTGAACAAATATACAGATGGGTTTGATCCAAGTAACTTTCTTGGTCTTGGAGGATTTGGCATAGTTTATGGTGGCACCATCCATGGAAGGGAAGAAAAGAAATTCAATGGCATGCAAGTAGCTGTTAAAGTCTCCCGCAATGCCACAAGCGTAATTAGAAATCAGTGGCAGGTAAGAAAAAGAAGATTTGCAACGTTATATATACAACACTGTTCAGAACTAACTGTTTAGTCTAGGTCTTTCGTCCAACGGACAATTTTAGCATAGGACACAACATTGAGAACCCGTCTGCTTTTTGTTCTGTTATTCATCTGACATTACAATGTGGGTCTGCCATTGGCTTTGGCTATTTCTGGGTTATTCTTATTTTTCTCTATTTTCTTTATACAGTTTGGTCATATTCCTTATGGAAGGGTTATATGGGTGGCGAATAAGAGTGTTTTACAAGGAACATCTCAAAAACAGAACTTGGTTCCGAATTTGTACTCCGTGTAATACTCATTATATTAAATCTTCTGTCCCGTTTTTTCAGGCTGAAACAAGGTACCTAAGTGTAATTAAGCATTCAAATATCATTAAACTGGTAGGCCACTGCGAAACAACAGGCAATTATTACCTTGTCTATCCACTGATGCAAAATGGAAGTGTCATGAGCAAATTACAAGGTAATGCCTAATGTCATGCAATAACCTACTTCTCACTATCAATCATTTCCTAGATCAGCATTGACCAGAAAATGTATACATAAATTTAAGTTATCCGGTTAGCTTTACTGTGTGAATGTTTAATCAAGTTATGTCCTTTCAGTCACAAGCATTTCTGATCATTTATTAGCTTATAATGACAATTACTGTTCAAAATAGATCTTGACTGGAGAAGAACACTTGAGATCATCATTGGGGCAGCACGTGCAGTGAAGGAGCTTCATAGTCAATCGCCTTCTCTCATCTACCGTGACCTAAAGCTTGAAAATCTTCTCCTGGATAAGGTCAAACGCACATTTACTAGCTAGCTAAGATACCTTAACTTAGATAATTATCTTCACATAGGAATTTGCCAAGTAATCCATTGAAGACAAGATTTACATCATTAATTCATCGCTTTCAATATGTCCATCAACCCCTTTACTGATTCCACTTGATACTAAACTAGGATTTTGTTCCAAAGCTCTCTGATTTCGGGACTGTTACACCAGAAGGTGAATATTTGAAACTGGGTACTCGTGGATACACTGACCCGCTCATTCTAACCAACGGTAAATCATTCATGATTCTTATCTTATGCAAATATGGTTATCAATTAAAACTTTTTCTTAACCCACAGAAGAAGTTGGAACCAAACCAAATGATATCTATAGCTTGGGAGTGGTAATACTGCAAATGATTATGAAGAAGCCGCAAGTAAGTACTGCAGGACACGCTATGCCTGTGCACATCAATGACTGGGCAAGGAGCAACTGCAGCATCGACGAACATGTAGTACATGAGAAATTGAAAAGAACGGGATGCTCTATCAGGGATGCCAAGGCCATAACAGAGCTTGGACTCGACTGTGTCAGGGACAAAACATTGGAGCGACCTACCATTGCTCAAGTTCTTGAGAGGCTAGGCAAGTTACAGGGCGTAAACAATGAGAGTTTCTTATTCAGGTTTCTAAGAAGATTCGCCTAGATATCTTTACCTTGTTATAGCTTTTTGTTTTACTGTTATTATATCTCCTTTTACTATCTTTTGAAATACTTTTGCACAGGTTTACTGTTAACAAACCTATATAGTGTATAATTATAAGAAATGATTAAATAATGTGGTTTTCCACTTCAAAGAAAAACAATATATGGATTTAGTGGATACAAGTCGTTCATGTTATTTTACGCCTACCTAGTTCTTTGTGATAAGGATGATACTATGAGCAAATCATGAAGTGATAAGGATGATTATAAGAAAACCCATAAATCATGGAGTGATAAGGTTGATCGTTACTTACAAAATTATGAAAGGAGATATGGTTGGTGACAAGAACTTTCAAAGAGTAACAAATTCCTATTGAAGTGGTAGTTCATTAGATGTAGTAGTTTATTAAATAAAGGAAACTCCATCTGTTTCCTTCCTTATCTTGTACAAGTGTTATATATGTATTAATCATTTTGAGGCTAGTAATCAGTATTCGTGAGACAAGAATTAATTCCATAATAACAAGATTCTTTTTTTACTGCACCACTGCTTTTTCTCTTTTCTTTCTACTACACCTTTGCTTTTTTCTCGTGGTATTTTGAGCCATGACTTCGTTGTCTTAAATGTTGGAAATTTTGTCACATTAAGACTTATACAATCCAATTATCCATTATGGAGACAACAAGCTTTAGGATTAGCAGAGAGCTAAGATTTGGTTGGTCATCTCACCAATGAAATACCAGCTCCAACAAAATATACTACCTTAAATTCAAACATCGAAAACACCACACCATAGTTGACAAAAGAATTCACTACTTGGCAAAAGTCTGATTGCCTTTTCCAGGGTTAGATCATCGGAACCCTCTTTGAAGAAGCTCTTGGACTTGTCATTGGCTTAGACAAAGCACATGCAGTTTTGGAAGCACTAAAAGATGCTTATGCATAAGACTCTCAAGAGCGAGAGTTTACACTACAACAACAATTGACTTATCTTCGCAAGGATGATAACAAGACCATTGGAGATCACATGTGTCATTAAAGGTTTTACGTAACAATCTTGCTGCGATCGGAAAACCTATTCCAGATAGAGAAAAAGTCTTCTGTCTCCTCACAAGTCTTGGTCCGCAATATGAAACCTTTACAACAACGATGTTAAAACCTCCAAGACCAACTTACTTTAAGCTGATCTCGCAATTGTAAAATCTTGATCAACGTCAAAACTAGTTTTTAAACCAACCAGATGCGTCTTTGTCTCACCTCACTCCACATTTAGCCTTCTATAGCCAACAACAAAAACAATCTCAAATTACCAGTTCAAGGAATCGTAGTAGTACCTTTACTCCTCATGTCATGGATTTCAAGCACAACAGTTTCGAAACCAAAATCAAAGCTATCTAAAAGAGTCAACATCAACTACACAACAACAACAACAACCACCACCTCCAAGAGAATGACGTATGACAGTAACAGAGTGAGACCTTTATTGAAATGAAACATGTCAATATTGTGGGAAACTAGGACATATTGCTAAAATTTGTTGGTGGATACCAAAATAAACAACTTAAAATGTGAAATTCCACAAGTTCTTGTAGCCCTCACTTTAGGCAACTCCATTGTCGAAACAGAATGGACTTCTGATACAAGAGCTTCAAATCACATGATAGGAAAGCAAGGTATGTTGACTAATATTCATAAATACTCCAGATTTGATGCAATCATAGTTGGAGATGGTTCTTCGGTACCTATAACAGGTATTGGTGATTCATATATTAAGAAAAAAGAAAAGATTTTGCCTCTTCATGATGTTCTTTTAGTTCCAAATCTGAAAAAAAAATCCTTTTAATAAGTTAATTAACCTCTCAGTTTCTTGTCAATTGTGATTTTACTGACGAACAGGACATCTGTTAGTAACAGGGAAAAGGAAAGGTGACCTGTCTATCTTATCTGGTGTCCTAGAAGCATACTTCTCTCATCGTTTCAAAGTGTAGCACTGCAGATATTTGGCATCAACGCTTAGGACGCCCTCAAGCTTTAGCAGTTCAGTTGTTAAAAAAAAAGGATTAATTGAAGTTCAAGGTCCTTTACAGACTGAACATTTATTTGATAGTTGTCAATTAGAAAAAGTGAGTAAACTTCCTTTTGCTCCTTCTAAATATTCTAGTTCTAGTATCTTTGATAAGATTCATTATGATTTGTGGGACCTGCCCCTGTTTTATTTGTTAGCAAGTTTAAATTTTATGCATGTTTTGTTGACAAATTTTCCAAATATACTTGGATTATTCCATTAAAACATAAATCTAATTTTTTTGTTGCCTATTTCACATTTGAACAGTATGTTGAATGACAATCAATAAGAAAATAAAAATCTTCCACTAAGAAGGTGGAGGAGAATTTGTTAACTCTAGATTATCTTCACATTTTCTTGCGACAGGAATTATTCATTAGATTTCATGCCCCTACACTTCGGAGCAAATAGGTATAGTTGAGAGAAGGCACAGAATTATATGTGAACTGGGTATGACAATGTTGTTCCATAGTCATGCACCTCTTTTTTATGGGTAGAAGCCTTTATGACAACAATTTTTCTTCTTAATCGGTTACCATCTTCATCTCTTCAGTTTGACACTCTATATTTTATGTTACATGGAACTCATCCTAATTACAAATCACTTCTAGTTTTTGGTTCTAAATGTTTTCCATATACATGGGATACAAGAAATTACAAATTTGACCCTAAAATTGTCATGTGTTTTTGTACGATACAATGAAAAACATAAAGGATATAAGTGCTTCCATCCACTTAGTTGCAAAATTTTCATTTCTCGTCATGTTGTATATGACGAGACTATTTTTCCTTCTAAGTCTTCATCTCTTTCCACTTTTAAATTACATGCTCTTAACAAATTTGATTCTTGGTTGCCTTCTTCTAACAATCTTCTTGCTTCATGTAGTCATTCACAAATGTTTACACAACTTTCATTCCATTACCATCTGTTGATATTCATGGCTCAGAATCCATACCAAATTCACCATATGATGCACTTGAGCTCGATAATGTTAAGACTGTCTTTGATCATTCAAGTTCTAAAGATCCAAATCTACCTACCCTACTGACTGAATTATGTTCTGAACATGTGCCTGTACCTGATTCCCTTCCTTCTATATGTAACACCCCCTTACCGTAGAGTACGCACCGGGACGCTCGCAGGTCATTCCAGTACATATCCTATGATAAGGGAGCGCTACGTGCGATCACTACAGTCACTCCACATGGCATCACATCAATTTGAATAA
>JAOQMS010000179.1:37167472-37193758 GCA_027563885.1 Erythroxylum longipes | reverse complement strand
CATGAATGCATGTACAAACATTTTTCATGTGCAAAAATCACTATTCACTATTGCATGAGCATGAAATGTGTTTTTTTCCTAATTTCTCGATTGATCACCCGTGTACCAATTTCCAAAATCCAACCCATTCTATGGAAACGGGATGTTACATTTCACTTGCACATGTACGAATCCTCGACACTCATGACATTGAAATCTCTTCATTTTTCTTACACCCTTTTGAGTTTTAGCTTGTTGTTTGAAGTTGTTGTTTGATGAACTTCCACTGATTTGCTTAAACTTGGGTCTACCCTTTTTCACTTTCTTCAACCACTTATTGAAATTTTGTGTTAATAAAACTAGATCCTCATTCTCTTCGGATTCATCTTCTACATCGTTCATACCTTTTTTAGTTTCAGCTTGTAGTGCCACTTACCTTCTCCAACCACAAATCATTAATGTCATGAGCTTCCTCGATTGCTGTAATTTTTAGGATGAACCTCAGAGATAGTGATCTCAACATCTTCTTTACCAGTTTTAAATTAGAGAATTTCTTCCTGAGTTGATGTGCTTGGTTTTCTATATCTTGCAATCTCTCATGAAAGTCTTCAATGGTGTCACTATCATCCATCTTCAGCTCTACAAACCTCACAGCCAACATCTGAAGTTTTGAGGCTATCACATATTTCAATCCTTCATGTATAGTTTACAAAGTGTCCAACGCTTCTTTAGTTGATTCACAAGTTGATATCACTGAAAAGTGACCTTCATCAACAGCCCTAAAGATGGCATACATGGCTTGAGAATTTCCAAGTGCTTTCTCTTCTTCAGCTTTTGTCCACTCAGACGGGTCTTTTAGTACTACGTCTCCCTTATCATCAGTTATCACTGGATGTGTCCAGCCATGTAGTATTCAGTGCCATGCCTTTGTTCCCTGTGCCTAAATAAAGACTCTCATACTTGCTTTCCATGAAAGATAATTGGAACTATCTAATAGCAGTGGCCTAGTAATCGATGCACCTTCTCTTGTATCCATGTTTGTGAAATAAGAATCTACACTAACTTGCTGTACAAGTTTTGATTTTGTGACCCACTCTGATATCAATTAAAAAATCATACGTTGTAATGATTTCACAAACTCTCTGATTTTACCGCAGTCATCTCTAGCACAATCAAAAGCCAGAAAATTTAAATGCTCAAATATAAATTAACACTGAAATTTAGTAACGAGGTTCAACACACCTTGCCTACGTCTGCATGCCCTCACCTAGCTTTAATACTTTCACTAACGACAATAGTTTTATACAAGACCTTACTGTGCTGACTCACTCAACCCTCGATATTATCCCTCATCCTCACAACTTATAAAAGTATTTCACACCCGATAACACAATCAACTTGTGTTAACCTCAACAGAGGATTTTTCTCAACAATCTTTTAATGAAAGACAATAAACAAATAAGTCAAGTGATTAAATAACTAAGAACAAAATAGAATACACTTGAAATAGAATACACTTGAAATAGAAAAGAACAACTTCCCGATGTTTTCAGCTTCTCCAAAGACAAATCTGAAAGTTGTTCGCTAGTGGTACTATCGTAGTCAGTCCAGAAAACAAATCAGCTCCCAAGTTCCAATTGATGTTGGAGAACTGAAGAAGATACCAAGCTGATTCGCACAAATATCAATATAAAGTCATAGCTGCACCAAAAACACTTCCACCACGATACGCCAAAGATTCAACACACAACCAATATCACGCTAGAGTCACAAGTTGTAATCACATCAACAACGCACCCAACAACCAACCCACTCACACAAGACAATCACCCAGGTGTGAACCACACTACAAGATTTCACACCCACACAACCAATCAATTAACAGAAACCGCAGCACCAAGATGGAATACTCATCAACTTGGAATTAGGAAATCAGCTCTTCCATCCAATTGACGACAACGAACAATCATGCTCACAGTCATAAGTCCATAAATTGTGCTACCAAAATAAACGCAACTAGAGAGCACACACACACAAGTGGAATTTTACAAACTGTCCCTTCATCCCTCACTTACGTAATACAAAACACACTTCTTCACAAGATTAAACTCATATCATATATCAAACATTATCCAAGATAGCCTTTTAATTTAAGAATCCAAGTCAAACAAGAATTATCATTTAATCACACCAAAATGGCAACTTTTTAAACCATGGTTCAGCTAGCATTACCTAAACATATCCAATTATCCTGTTGTAGGTCCAATTATCAAAATTATCAAAACTAAATAATGAAATATATAACATATATCTTAACATATTGAATTATGAAATCTTATACATGTGATGTGTAAGATGTAATAACAATTCATAAAAAAGATCATTTTTGTATTTTTTAATTATTTTATATGATATAGTTATATACATTAAATGAAATAGTAATTTAAATTTTTTTTAAAATAAATTATTTAAATCTAAGCCACACTTAAAATCATCACTGGGAAGCACGTGCGGCAGAGGAGCTTAAGTTCTTAAGAGGCTTACTGTTAGACCCCTAAGTCCAAACTGCGAGATCGTGCGAGTGTTAGCACGCCTTGGCCAATGCTTGACACGCAGGTCGACATGAGGAAGGCTTGTTGATGAGGGAACAAGGCGAAATTTGTGAGTTGGCAAACTAAGTCATTTGAGACTCGAGGGTGCGTGAAGGCATTTGACTTCGGCGAGGCAGGTCGAAGGTATGTAAAACGTGCAAGGTTTTATACTAACTTGGATTATGACTTGTACTTAGTCATGGAGTGACGAGACTGCACCATGAAGTGAGCTTGATCATGAAAGATGGACTTGTCCATGGACGTGTATTGATGGACTTATGTGCGGATAGGCTGTGATGACATGGAAAACACATCAGCAATGACATGGCGATTGTGGATGATGTGGCATATGATAACGTAGCGGATAAGATCGCAGTGGATGAACATCAGCTTTAAGAGATAAAGATCATCTGGAAGGATCATCTGAAAATAGAGGAGATCTTCTCGAATAAGGATAATCATTCCTAAATAGGGTAATCTTTTAAATGTGAAGTAACTTAATCCTATTAAAGATAAGATAGGATAAGATTGTGATCCTAGCTAGTAGAGTTATATTAGGACTCTTAGTCATCTGGAGGAGCCTATAAATAGCTCATTAGAGTTGAGAGCTATTCAGTATTCAATCATTGGGAGAGCTCATTGAGAGAAATCACTCAGAGTTGAGAGCTTTGAGAGTTGAGAGCTTTTGAGAGAAGGGTTCTCATTGTAAGGGCTTCGAGAAGGGAGTTCCTTGTGAGTGCTTCGAGAAGCAGGTACTTGTATCTTTTGTTAACATTTTGTAGAGAGTTAATGAAAGAGTAGCTTCAGCTACGTATATATATCTCTTGTTGCTTTCTTTACTCTATTTTACACTTGGGTTATTTTGTGTGAGAGAGAAACACTTGTGTGCGTGTGAGGTGTTCGAGGGATAACGGAATTGTTCAGTGACATTCACGTGAGAAGGTTGAATCTTGCTTAAGCGGACCGAAGCAAGATTGCTGCACGAAGGTGGGCGGGACTTGTGGAAAAGTTCGAGTCCAAAGTAGACCTTTATGATAGCTGGTATCAGAGACAATCTAAAGCGATGGCTGGTGGAAGTAATCTGACGGAAAGGGTTACCAGAATCGAGGCAATTCTTGAGTCTCTAGCCCCAACGGATGTGGGAGTAGTTCCTTTGTTGGAACGTATTGCAGCCTTGGAGAGGGAACTTCAAGCAACTATGAGAGCGCTCGAGGAACAGATGAAGGCTCGTGAGGAGATGGGTTATGATCTGTTGGTGCTCAAACGTGCGATGGCAAAGCACGAGACTGGTGTCCGAGTGGAAAGCACTATGGTGAAGGTGCGAGAGCCACAAGTTTTTAATGGAAAAGGAAGTGCCAAGGAGCTCGAAAATTTTCTGTAGGACATGGACCAATACTTTGCAGCGACAAAGGTGGCGGACTTGGAGAAGGTGTCAATTACAGCAATGTACATGGTGGGTGATGCCAAGTTGTGGTGGAGGACGAGGACCTCTAACGACATCAGTGCGGGGAGACCTCCCATCGACACTTGGGAGAAGATGAAGAAGGAGCTAACGGACCAGTTCCTAACCAACAACACTTCATGACTCGCGAGGGAAGCTTTGAAGGGGTTGAAGCAAGATAGCTCGGTGAGGGATTATGTGAGGGAGTTCACATCGGTGATGCTGGATGTGCGAAACATGTCAGAGGAAAGGTTGTTCAACTTCATTAGCGGCTTGCAAAGTTGGGCACAAATTGAGATTCGGAGGCAGAACGTGAAGGACCTCCCTAGCGCAATAGCGGCGGCAGGTGCTTTGGTGGATCTTCAATTGCCACCACCAATTCTACCCAACGGAGAGGGCAAGAAAAATGGCGGAACCCTGGATGGCAAGGAGAAAGGCAAAGAGAAGGTGGGAGAATCTTCTCAACATAAGAAGAAGTAATCGAAGGGAAAGGTTGCACGCTTCATTTGCGATGGGTCGCAATATGCTCGAGAATGCCCGAAGAAGAAGAAGGGCGAGGAGCAGATGAACTCCATAGTCGCGAAGGACAAAGAAGGGAGTGATGAAGATGACTCGGGGGAAGGAGCCATCAACAGCATTGCGTATTTGAATGTTATGAGCCTCGTGGAGGAGGATTCATGCAAAAAGAAACTCGACCAAAAGAGGAAGTGGTACGTGGGAGATGTACCAATGGACGAGAAGGCTTGCTCCAGTCTTTGACAGTTGGCAAAGGAGTCTTCGAGGGAACCACTCGTGGAGGAGTGCCCATAGATTATTTCGACGAGGGCGTCGAATTCTTCTAGTGAGGTTAGTTTGTTAAACTCCTAAGTCCAAACTGCGAGATCGTGCGAGTGTTGGCGAGCCTTGGCCAATGCTTGACACGTAGGTCGGCACGAGAAAGGTGTGCTGACGAGAGAACAAGGTGAAGTTTTGCGAGTTAACAAACTAAGTCATGTGAGACTCGAGGGTGCACGAAGGCATTTAACTTCTGCGAGGCAAGTCGAAGGTATGTAAAACGTGCAAGGTTTTATACTAACTCAGATTATGACTTGTACTTAGTCATGGAGCGACGAGACTGCACCATGAAGTGAGCTTGATCATGGAAGATGGACTTGTCTATGGACGTGCATTGATGGACTTATGTGCGGATAGGCAGTGATGACGTGGAAAACACATCAGCAATGACATGGCGATTGTGGATGATGTTGCACATGATAACGTAGCAGATAAGATCGCAGTGGATGAACATCAGCTTTAAGAGATAAAGATCATCTGGAAGGATCATCTGAAAATAGAGGAATAAGGATAATCATTCCTAGATAGGGTAATCTTTTAAATGTGATGTAACTTAATCCTATTAAGGATAAGATAGGATAAGATTGTGATCTTAGCTAGTAGAGTTCTATTAGGACTCTTAGTCATCTAGAGGAGCCTATAAATAGCTCATTAGAGTTGAGAGCTATTCAATATTCAATCAATGGGAGAGCTCATTGAGAGAAATCACTCAGAGTTAAGAGCTTTAAGAGTTGAGAGCTTTTGGAAGAAGGGTTCTCATTGTAAGGGCTTCGAGTAGGGAGTTCCTTGTGAGTGCTTCGAGAAGGAGATATTTGTGTCTTTTGTTAATATGTTGTAGAGAGTTAATGAAAGAGTAGCTTCGGCTACATATATATATCTCTTGTTGCTTTCTTTACTCTATTTTACACTTGTGTTATTTTGTGTGTGAGAAAAACACTTTAAACACTTATGTGTGCGTAAAGTGTTCGAGGGCTAACAGAATTGTTGGGCGACATTCACGTAAGAAAGCTGAATCTTGCTTAAGCGGACTGAAACGAAATTGCCGCACGAAAGTGGGCGCGACTTGCGGAAAAATTCGGATCTAAAGTAGACCTTTGTGACACTTACCAAGCCAGATGACCGTTAAGTCGGTAACAACGAGAGACTCGTTAAATCAGCCTTACAAAATGAGTCGTCCAGATATACATAGAACGTGTGTGAACACCAAGCAATTTCCTTATTCTTTTGATATTCAATACAGGTTAAGTTACTGCTTATAAACAGTTATAGTATATGGTAATAATATACGGAAAAGTGGGGTACGCATGACGTGTGAAATTATTCGGGCTATTACTTCATGGTATGCTGGCGTGAGAAATCGATAGTGAGATATACTGAAGTCTACACGTTGGGTAGGGTCCTTAACGCCTTACGTGATTACGTCTGGTAGCTTTAATACTTGTTTTAAAACAAATCCCCATTCCACAATGAGTGATGTCTTTTCTTACCAAGCTAGATGACCGTTAAGTCAATAACAATGAGAGACTCCTTAAATCAGGTTTACAAAACGGTTCGTCTATACATAGAACGTGAGTGTCCACCCTTTTGATATTCAATACAGGTTAAGTTACTGCTTATAAACAGTTAAAGTATACAGTAATAATATATGGAAAAGTGGGGTACCCATGACGTTAGAAATTATTCGGGCCATTACCTCATGGTATGCTGGCGTGAGAAATAGATAGTGAGATATACTGAAGGTCTACGCATTGGGTAGGGTTCCGCATGACGTGCGAAATTATTTGGGCCATTACCTCATGGTATGCTGGCGTGACAAATAGATAGTGAGATATACTGAAGTCTACGCTTTGGGTAGGGTCCTTAACGCTTTACGTATGGTAGCTTTAATGCTTGTTTTAAAACAAATTCACATTCCACAATGAGTGCTGTCTTTTCTAAAAGGATTAGTTGTGAAGCAGAAGATGGATCAAACATAATACAGAAAGAATAACATTAAATGTAAACTGCGTCAACTTGTGATTCCTAAGGCTATTTGCAAGACAAGTAAAAAAGTACTCACGCATAGGCATCCAGGAATTGAATATGATTTTGTAATCCGATTCTGGTAGTCAAACGATTCTGGTAGTCAAACGAGTCTCGGAAAACTTGGCCCCAAAGAAGAATATCAGTCTGGTCAAAGCGAGTAGATGAAACATCTTTTTCTACTTGTCTAAGCTTTGTTTTGCCTAAAGTATTTCGAATGCTTTCGGTGTTTCATATAAATAAATATGCTCATCTTTTCAAAAGAAGTGCAAGAGTAGTTGATGATTCCTCTATCGTGGGAGCAAGCACATTGTGACCAAATGAGAAGACCTGTAATTCAGAATTCCACCAATATGGTAATTTAATTGTCCCAATTGCAAGAGAGAGTTTTGAAACCCAAAAAAAAAAAAAAAAACAGGCGGACCAGATCATGTCTTAAATACATGCGGCCACTCTATTGTCTGTGAGGTTGCAAATTTACGAAGGGCCTATATCTTTTATCTGTTTTTAACTTTTAACACATAAGGTTCTTTATATGATTTACTAATATTTATTTTTAAATTTAAATATAATTTTAAATATGTTGAATTATGTAAGACCTTAAAACTAATATAATATCATAAAACTCATAATACCAAATAAATTATTATTATATTGATCCGAAATGTCAATAAATGCCGCATAAATTATTATTAGTATCATTTTATAATGAGTTAACATAAAAAAATAATCAAATAACAAAATTTTGAGTGAAAGGATTAGATTGACAAGTTTAGCACTGTTAGAGGACTAAATATATTATTAGTTGTCCCTAAGAAGTGGTTGAGTTGATAGAGTAGGGGAGCATGGGGCTAAAAGATTTTGTATTCGAATCTCTTAGCTACCTACACTCTCTCGATCGAGCCTGTTATACAGAGCTTGTCTAATGCAGAATACCTAGTTGGTGTGATTTGCAGGCTATTGCGTTAGTCTAGAGGTTTACCCAATGCGCATCTAAACTATATCAGCTGCGGATTCTTCCGTTCCTTAAAAAAAATTATTTGCTAAATTTCAAAAGATTAATTCAGATAGATATATAGTTGCTCCTAAAGTTCATAGCAAATGAGGGGAACCCTGAACATTTGCTTTCTCAATTTCTTTTTGCCTTCGTTTTCGTCAGGGAAGGGAACGCGTAGACAGAATTCTAATCATATAGATTCCCCTCAAGTTCAAAGAAAGTAAGGAGAACCCTTAAAAACACTGTTACTCATTTCCATTTTTCCTTCATTTTCTTTTACACAAATTAGTTGAAATGGAATTGGTTTATCGTGTAGTAATTGAATGAAGTTTATATCAAAATTCCCTCCATTCATTCCCCTTGGACATTAATAAATAAATGAGAAAACAAAAACACATTTTAAACCTTAGTGAAAATATAAAACCTTGAGGTATTTTATGTGCCTATCATGAAATTGCAGTCTCATTTGCTAGGATATATACATCAAGCATCTCCTTTGCATTCTCAGAGGCAGGTTCTTTCCAAACTTCACCTGTAAGCTATCTATAGTCTATATAAGTCTGCAAAATGTATGCTTCTTGCTCCACACACAAAAAATACAACTTCAAAATTTCATAATTTCACGAAGAAAATGGTTCCTTCAGTGTGGAGGCATGGGGAGGATGGTAAGAAATATTTTGTATATTATGAGATAATTTCTTAGCTTTCTAACGTTTTTCTTTTTTCTTTTTCATTTCTTGATTGATAAGTTTATACTCAAAATACACCATTTCACAGAGGTATTCTTGATTAGATGGTTCATTTTTACCTTTAAAGTTCATTTATAATCTTCTGGGAGAAACAAATAATATAAGCTCATTATACATTAGTTCCTAGCTAATAGAGGTCCTTAAACATAATCTTAGTTTGCCATTCTTTAGTTTTCTTTCTTAACCTCTCGAACGACTTAACTAAAGAGATTATTTACTCATCAGTCTGAAACAGTACTACCAAAAATATATTGATTTCAGTATTTTTTTTTTTTCAACAATCCTCATTTATGTTCCCTTTCTTTGTCTTAGCGTAGAGAAATTAGAGCAAACCTATGTCTTTATCTTGTTAGATGACTTCTAGTGTTCACGAGCCATGTCTCTGCTGTCTTCATCTCTCTTAAATTAGATTGTTAGCGATAGTATGTTGCTTCCCACCTCTTTTTATTTGATTATTCCGTTTATGTAAGTGACCAAGTTTTAGGTAGGACATTTATTTATTTCAAGCCATTAACCCAATAAATTTGCAAGATTAACTTCATTTCACGTGCAAGATAAATCCTCCCTTTCCTTTGGAGCTTATATGTCATCTTTGATCATAATAATTATTCCATGAGTATTGACAGAATCAAGACGGGCAAAAAAGTTTGAGCTTGAACAAATAATGAAGGCTTGTAATAATCGGTTTGACAGCAGCAACTTTATAGGCAAAGGAGGGTTTGGATGCGTTTATCTAGGAAGCGTCAATGGCCAAAAAGTGGCCGTTAAGGTGTCACGAAACAAGGGCGAGCAGGCAATGACTCAGTTTCACGTAAGGAATTAGAAAATATTTTCATTTTGTTACCTTATTTTCTAATTCCGCTTGCAAACCATACTTTATGTTCGTTTCATCAGAATTTACATCGACTGCTTTGCTAATTTTGTCTGTTCATTAGAATGTTTGACAACCAATTTATGTAATATACGATGATGTTCTTTCACATTTTCAGGCTGAAATCAATTACTTGCCGGAACTTCAACATCCAAATATCATCAGACTCACAGGCTATTGCGAAGCTCCTGATAGGTTTTACCTGGTCTACCCCTACATGAAAAATGGGAATGTGAAGAATAAATTACAAGGTAGTTACATTAAACATGAGCTTGTCTACTTAATTGGAATCGCTGTCTTTAGATGGTGATAATGACTGTACTCACAGTAGCTTTCAACTTGATAACCCACCCACCAAATCATTGTCACATGTTTTTGTGGCTTAGACGAATTGATGGCTGGTCAAAAAGTCTTGAAAGATTCCTTGAAGTTCGTGAGTTTTGTTTAAGAAGGGTAAGAAATATATGTATTGTAAAGGAAAAGGTCCCTTTCACCCTTTCAAATGATTCTTTCTTTGCTTGGGCTCTACAGAAAAAGAAAAACACAAAAACTAGGTTTAGAACCTTGGTTGAAGAAAAATTACACAACTAAAAAACTTTTTTCAATATGGGATATCCAATTGCATGGAAGTAACCATTAGTCTATTACAATGAGTTGAACAGAGCTTGACTGGAGCAAAACTCTAAGGATTATCAAGGGAACCGCAGAGGCAATAGAGGAGCTGCACCGCAATTCACTCATTTACCGAGATCTGAAACCTGAGAACATTTTGTTGGATAAGGTCAACATCCTATCACAGAAGCTCTTCCATCATTTTGTAGTATATTACTTACAAAGTTGATCTATTTAAACATATATAAACGGCAAAACGTGTATTAGGGTAGTCATCACGGGTTTCTATTGCATTAATATCCCTGAAATTTACCTGATTCCAACGGCCAGGATTTTACCCCAAAACTAACGGATTTCGGAACAGTGGCACCAGAAGGAGAACATCTACAACGCTTTACTGTAGGATACAGAGATCCAGCTCTTACAGACGGTAAAACATCCATAGCAGTGTAAAAATGTTAACAATCATGTTTCTTTACAAAAGGAAAATGAAAAGAACAATGTAACGATCATTTTTATGCCACTTACAGGAGCAGCAGGAACGAAACCGAATGATATTTATAGCCTGGGAGTGGTTATATTACAGCTAATTATGAAAAAAGAGAAAGTAACAGTGCCAGAAAGTGTTGTGTCGTACCATATCAGGGATTCGGCAAGATCAAGCTACAATTCAGAAAGAAAGCATGCAGTCGATCACAAACTGATAAAAAAGGGATGCTGCAAGCAAGTTGCCAGGGCAATAACATTGCTGGGATTGGAATGTGTGAGCGATAACACAAGGGAACGCCCAACTATTGCTCAAGTTCTTCGGAGACTTGGAGATTTGGAGGGCAATTAGAAACAGAAGAGATTGTTGCTTTGAAGAGGTTCCCTTGGAGGTGGGGGGGCTATTTATTAAGATTGGTGTGTAATAATTAACTTGAGCACTTGAAGTTCATAATGGCTTTTAATAAAATAAAGTTTGTAAAGTTTTAGTTGTCATTTAGTCGAGACTTTTGCGTACTCCTTCGTTTGTGGGGTCTGGTTATGTATAAGGGTAAGGACACAGGCATATAAACAATTTAAAGGAAAAAGGGTATTGATCTTTTCAATTCCTTAGAAGGAAACTTTTAATGAATTGGAAGAATCATTTCACTTATAATATCTAACAGTTAACAATCAAAAGATAAAAACTTTCGAAAAATTGGAGAGACGAGAGGAGGAGGACTGATTCTCCCTAATAACTTTTTAAGTTCCGTCTGAAATTTTGGTGAGAAAAGAATATTCATAAATTAATTTGAATATCATTTATATTTCTATTTTGAAGTCACTGACACAAGTCCCTATGCAGGACCGTAGCCCAAAAGTCAATATTTCACTGTTTTCACGCTTGCGGAACACTCAAAAGTCAAAACGTTATTTTTTCATTAAACAATTTAATAAAATCTATTAAAATAAAAATAATTATCATTTAAAATATGAGATTTTTGAATAAATATATATAAAAACAAAGATAAATATTTTTTGTATGATTTAGTTAATTTTTCAAAGTTTTATCAATAAAGTCAATTATACTGATGAAATTTGCTTTCATTCATACTGTTACGTAGGTATGGTCTAGCTGATCGGTGAGGTGTTCCTCAGTTAGCAAATAAATTGAACCAGGTAGGACTGCTGCATCTTTTAATTTCTGGCAGACCTTTGGAACCTCTGTTAAGTTCTTGGAAAAATATGCTTCTGTCTGTTTCAGTGCTACACTAATGCACATTGCCATTTTCCTGTTCACCTATTCTGTAGACTCATCAGACACTGTTTCTTGATCTCTTTGATTTCTTCTGGTTGTGAAATTGTTTGTCTCTGAGGGTAGTTCATGATATAGTTCATCAAAAGTGCTTTTGAGGTCGTTCTTACTAATTTTGGTTTTCCAGATTTTAGTGCAACATATAAAAGCAATGCTTCCGGGGTTGAAGTCACGTATAAGCACTGCTTTGGTTTCTGTCGCAAAGGGACATGCTAGCTATGGAGACATCACCGAATCAAAGGTATGTTTTATTTGTCTGTCTAGAGATTACTTTTCTGAGGTTGCTTTAATCATTTGGTGGTGTTGGCAAAATAAGCCTCTCATGATTTGGATCTATTATTTGAATCTGCGCGTGTTCTGATGTGTAGGGCCAACAAATACATGTTCCAAAATTGGAAATCAGCTTACTAAATTGCATTCTTGCTTTTGCTTTTATCTGATAGTATGAGAATACTCAACAATCCAATTCCACAAGAGAGCTGTCTATTTTGACATTTGAAAATGGCTTTCAATCTACTGATTTTGCACTTAAGTTGTGCTGTTCCAGTGTCCTTGCCAATTGTTTCTTCATTTTCTACTAACTACTTGTTTCCTACTTTTTGTTTATTTAACAGGCTGGTCAGGGGGCTCTGTTGTTGAACATTCTGTCAAAATATTGTGAAGGCTAACTTCTAATACATTTTCTCATTCATCTTGCTTGCTTTATATTTTGTATTATGTCTTTCATTTATATATGATACTCCATTTTGTATGTGTTTAAGCTCATTAACTCCATGCCATATTCTTGTTGCGAACAGCATTCTCATCAATGGTGGAGGGAAAAAATGAGGAAATGTCAACAGCTGAGCTGTCTGGTGGAGCAAGATTCACTATATTTTTCAATCCATCTTTGTGAAATGCTTAGAGGTGTGTTTTTTTAACCATATCGAATGAAAAAGTTTGGTGAACAATTTTCCGTTCATTCCATAAGCAATTACTAGTGCATTTGTGCGAGAAATGCTCCATTGAATTGTGACCATAGTACATAACGAGACCTTAGCTACGTATCCCGGATCGAATGTGAGAGGGCAATAAACGAAAAAAGGTGAAAAATACCTTATTTCGATTTCATAACTTCAAACAAGCTTTCCAAAGTCGAAATAAGCGTGAATCCACCGCTGTCTTTATGGGAACTGCTCATCGGGATGCAGTTAAGCCTTTTTACAACTTTATCAAAACATAAGCTCTTTTAACAGGTAAGAGAATCCTCATGCTTACAAATGATATGAGCAATTGTAGAAGACCTTAACTTTTACATATAATATTCATATCGGGCTTCCCATCACAGGCCCGATATAAGTCCAGTCCACACTAATCTAAATCTATTTTTTACTTGAACTTCTACCTATTGAATTATATCATTTATTGGGCCACTTTATTATCTTTATCCGGATCAAATTACGTAACTTAACCGATAAGTTATTGAAAAATCGAAAAATGCAATTAAATGTTGTCCAACTATATAGGAAATGTAAAAAATATCTTAACATTCTTCCCTTGGACAATACTTAATTATAGTATTGATTCAAGTTTAAAAGAGTTTTAAAAACCTCGGTTAAGCTACAATATTGTATTAGTTGACTAAGTTTTAAAAATGAAATATTTGATTCAAAGATAATGAAAGTCCATCATTCCATCCTGCAAGGCTTTTAATACCCAAAAATATCAGACACATATATCATGTGTGACACAGGTCCAATATAATTACGTATATCTAATACCTTACTAACATAAATGGGAAAATGAAATGTGGAAAACTAAAATGATATCAGCATGACCTAAATTATATCATCTTCGTTTGTAGGCCTCGATTTCTCCAAACTTTATGTTAACCTGCATATGCTAAACTACATTAGAAAAATCTTGTTTTCTCTCACTGAATGCTAAACAACATTACAGAAAACTTATTTCCTCTTACCAAATGCTAAACCGTATCAAAGAAAACCTTTATATTCTCCAATTGAATGCTAAAATGCTTTGAAAAACCTTTATGAAATTAAAACTTATATCTGCCTATGTCATGTCAAACTTTATAGATATCTATATAAAACTATATGCGTCTAAATAATATAGGCTCAAGGTCAATCTTTGTATATGCCCAATGACCTTTAAATGTTTAAGATCAACACAAATCTTAAGACTTTCACACGTATTATGACAATGTATGATAACACTTATTACTAATGATAAACATTGATCATCTATATTGATGAACCACTATACTATCATAATACATTAAATGTATATATGTACAAATGTACATGGAACAAACATAATGATCCTCTAACTAATAGTGTCTAATGACTTCAAAACCCATACTGTATACTTGTCTTCCAAACATAAGTGGGCAAAGTCGTTTAGCTAAAGGATCGGTTTAAAGTTCATCAGTTTTTAGATGCTCTAAACCTTAATGTCACCTTTCTAAATCAACTCCTTTATGGATAAATAATTGACCTTCAAATGCTAAGGCCTTGTGATATTCGTTGTTATTATTAAACAACACAGTAGCTTGATTATTACAACCAAATGGGTCTAGCTACTGAATGATCCACAGACAACTTAGAAATTAAGTTTCTGAGTCAAACTACCTGTGAAGCAGCCCTATAGTATGCACTTTGCATACATGGTAGTGTCTACCTGACACTCTTCCACGACATTGTACCATTTGCAAATATAAAAATGTAACCTTAAGTAGACTTTCGATCATCTAAACACATAGCTAAATTTTGAATATGGATTCCTTATGAGTTTTTGACTGTTGACTTTTCTATATGTCAACATATAATCCTTGGTACCCTGTAAGTATCTCAACATTTTCTTGGCATTCCAATAGTTTATACCTAGGTTAACCAAATATTGACCACCTAGTCTAATAGTAGATGCAATGTCCCACCTAGTACCTTCCTCAGCATACTTCAAGTTATCAACCGTACCACACACACCCGATGGTCTCCATCGCCTGAGTCAGAGAATCCTTATGCTTACGAATGATATACGTAATTGCAGAAGACCTTAACCTTTACATATAACATCCATATCAGGCTTCCCTATCACAAGCCCGATATCCGGTCCACACTGATCATGATCTATTTTCTACATCCGGACTTCGACTCATTGACTTAGATCATTTATTGGGCTACTTTATTATTTTTATGTGAATCAAATTGTGTAATTTAACCAATAAGTTATTGAAAACCGAAAAATGCAATTAAATATTATCCAACTTTGTGGAAAATATCAAAAATATCTAACAATCAGTAAATAATTCCTTGCTTTGTCAACTTCCTTTGATTGACTCCAAATAGATGAATATGAAAGTTGGTAACTTTTCTAACCTTAAATGATCTTGAAGTTCTTAACTTGATATAAGCTTTTTTTGTACCCCCAATTCACATTAATCTAATTGAGCCTTTTATCCTAGGGATTCTAGTTTAAATTTGCATTGACTGATTGACTTACTTGCACTTAGATGCTTTAGCTATTATTTATCTTTTAACATTTTATAATGGGCGTACTAGAAACTTACTAAAACTTGATGATGTTAACTCACCTTTTTCCTTCCTTTCTTTTTAAGAATTCACCTGTCTAAAATGATAAATTGTATAAAACTTTGTAAGTCAAATTTTGTGTTAGATTCCAAATTAGATGTACATCAAAGTTGTGCCAGTGAAAGCAAGATTGTGCTTTCAAATAATTAATTATATTATATTCTTCTAGATATGTTATGCCACTTCCCTTTTCATTTAAGGTGTTTAAAATAACTATTATTAAACTTTCTGTGATAGATCTCATGTCAAATCTTGTTGGAGTTCACTAGTTTGTACTAGACGAGATGCAATCATAACCAAAGAAACAATGAATTTGAATGAAAATCAAAAGATTGAGATTTTTCTTCTTTTAAGACCAATATACTTTTACATTAACATAGGAAATAAGGGTTATTGTTGGTGGTGCCATTTAATTTATTATTATTGAAAAATTAACTAATAAAATGTGGCTGATATCTACTGATGGTCTGGTAATGCAAAATCAGTGATATTTATGTAGTTTTGTAAGGTACATGAATGCTTGATTCAAATTTTCTTTAGGATGTTGATCTTTGTGATGACACGATGGATGACGATATTCAAACTGCAATTCAAAATGCGACTGGTCCTAAAAGTGCACTTTTTGTTCCAGAAGTAGGCTTTGTTGTTTTCTTCTTAATCCCTTTTAAGTTCTCCCTTTTGACTATTTGCTTACATTTCTCAAATTACTATGTTATACTTTTGATTTATTTTTGTTTATACATGTACCATTTGAGGATCTTGTCCAGAGGCAAATAACTCGTTTATTAGATCCAAACCTTCAGTGTGCCAGGTTCATATATGAGGAGTTAATAAAGTTAGAAATAATGTTTTTATGGCTTCTAGGAGCATTAACTACATATTGAAAACTATATTTTCATATCTGCCTCTTCAGATTAGCCATCGGTGTAACACTCCATTACCATAAATTACATACTGGAACACCCAGTGGATATTCTAGTACATAATCTATAATAATGGTGTGTTAATTATCTCACCTTCACTTTATAACATGGCAACATATCTAACTTAGTCATGACATCAACTACTGCACATAAATGTCACCAGATTTTAAAACCAAATACCAAACTGAAATCCTCATTATATTTCATAAAAACGAACGTATTTACATTGTAGCTTTTAAACATCTATACATGTACATCATTATATACTAATACAATATATGCTATATGAAAAAGGAAATTACTCAAAAAGTCTATCTAAAGTCTTCAGTCTCAGCTGACCAACCTTTGAGCCATTTATTCTTCACAAAAGTGCAAGAATTATGCTTCTTGTAATCTCTCAATCGCTAATGTCCTCTCTCAGTCTTGAAATGTCAACATACAATTTTTGGGTAAGTTTTGCAAACTTAATGAGGTAACCATCGTTGATGGTTCACTTAATTCATATAACACCTTATCACACGTAACACATATTTCATATCTTTGCAATTTGCAAGAAATATCACATTTCACATTCTCATTCAAATACAAAGTACCAATGCATTTTAATCAGCCAATCATATGTTTTAAAATGCATATGCAATGCACATGAGACTCACTTTCACTTGTTATTGTTGTTGTTGTGACCAAGTGCCTTTTTACTAGCTCATATCCCTCAGTGGATACCGAGCTGTGTCAAAATAATGTCCCATATCCCTTAGTAGATACCAAGTATTTTCACAACTGAGCCTGAGGCTCTGATCACATTATAAGCTTTAAGCTCTCTACATTGGCAACTCCGATCACAACTGTCTTTATCTTTCATGCATTCATGTAATGGAATGCTTCACATTGATATAAATACAATCAGTCACTTGATTTCTATTTCACTTTCACATTCACATTTATCATCGGACCTTGTCTGGAATTCAACAATAATGTGGAGTATCACTTATTCATTCAAATTCACATACAAGGAACACTTCAATATCACAATCATCAGATCAGAATCATTGGACCTTTATGTCCGAAATTCAACAATCAAATCACATTCCTAGATAATTCAAATCAGAAATTAAGCAAATAAATAATTAAGTGGGACCATCTAGGTTACTCACAATTGCTCTTTAAAGCCTATTGCCTTGATGTTCCGACAATATCAGGATGTGGTTGCGCTACTTGCTCTCCTATATACATTAACATAATTTCACATTACTGTATTGCTTATGTAATTGAGTAAACACAGGTATAAATGTATCATGTATCATGAATATGTAATGAAAAAATCTCGGGTATCTTTCTGTAACAAATTGATGTACTCCAATAATGCCAAAATTCACACACTCATTCACTATTCCAGCTTTTGCTGAAAGTATCCCATTCAGGTCAACTTTGCATAAGCAATAAGATCAAGAAAATGATGTATTTCTGTAATACTTTCTTCTAGACAATTGTTCCTCTATGTCTTAAGTTTCTAATTATACTAAGATCATACAATTTGGTTTATTATTCTATGATTTATGCTTAAAATACCATAGACTGTGAACATTTGGAATTTTGGCTAGAGCATGATCATGCAGTCAAGTTAGTACAACTCATATATCTCAATTATAATATCCAAAAATTAAAAAATTTATACCAATTTAAAGCTAAGAGAATAAGATACAACTTTGGTGAAGACACCTTAGTCTAATTCGGCTTACATCAATACAGTTTATTCAATAACTACAGGACATGATTTCTGTCCCTGGTAGTGCTACAGCCTAAGCCAAGATTCAATTTCATGCCAATTTTTAAAGTCTTAGGTACAGAATTAAAATTTTACTTCTTCAAGAAAGTTGTATAAATAAGTCTCAAGTTTAATCTGAATTAATAATAAACTCATTTGGAGATCTACAGATCGAGATATAATCAAAATACCGAAGTATGTTCAGTGAAAATTCTCCAGTTCATAACGTTCCAGCACATTTCTTCACTTACATCCTAAATCTATTAATCAAATATTTCTAGAACGAATTTAGATGGTTCTAAATTTTTATGTAGAGAAAGAACAATGTCTTAGGAGTCTATTGGTTCAATTTCCAAGTCATTTAGAGATCGGATGACAAAGTTATGGTCAAAAGAATCAGAGGTGTTTAGGGTTGAAAGAAAAAAAAACCCCTTCATGCTACAGTCACGAACGTGCGTTAGCAACGCACGCCCATGCACACTCCTAGAATTTTTTATCCTTTCTTCCCACTGATTTCTTCATTCCTAAATCATATATTCTACATTTCTATACCCAAGTCCCATGTCATTTGGAGTTTAGAAGAAGAAGTTATCACCAAAAGAATCAAAGTTGTTCATATACAGACTTAAACATAAAAATCATGCACGTAACCTTCTTCTTCTTCTTCTCTCTTCTTTGAAATTTGTTTAATGAATAGCAACAACCACAAGCCAGCATAGAATCTTCAAGCATGAAAACATCATCTATACTACTCCCCTTTCAACTCAATAACACAAAACAACTCAAGATTCAAGATTAAATTCAAACATTAAAAACAAAACTCATATACGGACAACATCATTTTTTTTGGCTCTCCCCCTCTCTCTCTCTCTCGCTCTCTCTTCAAAACACAAGTCGTCATCATCTTCTTCTTCTTCTTTTTTCTGATTTTCTCTCTTTGATTAACACATATGACACTTAAACCAACTCTTCTTCTTCCATTTCAACTCATCACAACTCAAACAACTCAAAAATCCAAGATTCAATATAAACATTAAAAAACAATCGATCCTGACTTACGCATATGCCCATTTTCTGCATCTTTCTTCCACCTTCAACAACACTTGCACTTCATCTAACTCCTCTCTATATCCAGATCTCACCAAATCTTCATTCCACTCATGCATGCATCCATTTATAACATCATCAAAAATAGACGAAAAAATTCAAACCACCACTTACTTGTTTCCAGCAAAAACTCCAATAATAAGAGTAGATAAAGCTTTCGGTGGATGAAGCAAATAGAGATAATGAGTGAGAAAACAATATATATATATGGATTGGTTTCGATGAAGTATAAGCAAAAAGAGAGGTTTTGTTTGGTGTTGGTGCATGCGGTGAAGAACAACCGAGAATGACTGCAAAAAAAAAATTTCTTACAAAACAAGGTGGCTACATGGGTTGAGGAGGTCTTGCCACATGACACCCAGGCATGTAATCCATTTGTCATCCCATTTATCTTATATTTCTATATTTTTCCTAGTCCAAAATACCCCAAAATTTTAAATATTTCGTAAAATTCACCAAAAATTCTGAAATAATATTAATAGTCTCTGAATAAAATTTTAACGCAAATAAGTCACAATTCACATTTTAATTAATCAATCATACCCAAAAAATGTCAATGAATGCATGTACAATTATTTTAATTTGTCCAAAAATAAATATTCACGTGTTTGTGAATATACTATGATGCATGAGCATGAAATGCACTTCTAATTTCTCACTGTACTCTCAATTCACTATTTTGGGGGTCTAACCCCAAACATGGGATGTCACAATCGGTGTGTAGCTAACGAATTGCATTAGTTTCCTGTTCTGAGAAGGCATATGGATGAAGTTATAGGAAACTTCTTGAGAGATGGTCTTGAACCATCAGAAACAATGATTCGTCACATCATTGAAATGGAGGTAAGTTGAAGTCTAGATACCTCAAGCTTATCGGCATAAGCTTGCTTTAGTACTTGCTTAATCATTTGCATTTCAATATTTCAATATTTCAAAATCTCTGACTCTTTACAGATTGATTACGTTAACACTTTGCACCCAAATTTTATTGGCGGAAGTAAGGCTATTGAAGTAGCACTACGGTAGGTCAAGTCTTTTAAGGTTCCTCTACCCATTTCTAGGAAAAAGGTGCGTTCTTGATATTGAAGTCATTGGTATTTTCCCATGTCCATGATATATTCAATTGAATTATCTATCTATCTCTTTCAGTAGGATTCTCTTTTCTTACTAAATAGGATGCTGTAGAGACGGACAAGCCATCAACATCTAAAAGGAGTCTGAAGTCTAAAGGTTTTCTTGGTAGACAAGTTAATGGAATAGTGCCTGAGCAGGTATGGTTTTCACATTTTCCTGTCCTATTCTTTTTCCTTGCTTTTTTCTCTCTCTATTGTTCGGTTTAAATCATCATTCCTTTTGGGTCGGCTGATTTTTGACCTTGTCATATTGTTTCATTTGTTTAAGTTACAAGGAGTTCAGCTTGTTGCAGATGTTGAAGAAGTTGCACCATCTGGTGATCATCATTTAGAAAATACCAACGGGAACAACTGACATGCATGCACAAATATTTCTTCCCACATATTCTCTCTCACTTCTTGAGTTGGAATTACAAATGGCATTTTCATCCCAGCCTAATTTACCCGGCTTTAGGCTAGGCTCGGGCGCACCCAGTATGATATCTTAATTGTTGCAAATGATGTTAATTTAAGGAATGCAATTGGTTCAAGTTGGGGTATTTCATCAATTTTTGGTAGAAGTAGAGCTGACAATTCTCGTGTCTCTGCTAAAGAAAATGTAGCCAGCAAGTCATACAATGAACCTATTCAGAGCATGGATGGTATGGAACAAAGCTCTGTGATCCATTTACAAGAGATATGGATGGGCTTTCTTTGTCTATGCTGTTATGTACAGCTAATTAGCATTTATGCTATTCTTTTTCTTTTGTCTTTTCCTTACCTCTTATGGGTTCTGTTTGCTAAGCCTCCAACTATTTTATGGCCCTTGGAGAGCCAATCAGAGCAGGAGATTATTGAGATTGTTGTCACTAAATTGCTTTTGAGATCATATTATGACATTGTTTGAAAGATTATTGAAGACTCGGTACTAAAAGCAATTATGCATTTCGACTCAGTACCTATTACTCAAGAGTAACCTTACTCGAACTAAAGAAGAACAGGGGAGAATAGAGGAGATGTAGGGAAGAAGAAAAAGATTTTAAGGAAGGAGAGAATGAGAAAGGGAGCAAGAATTTTGTTAGAGTATAACTATCCAAAGATCTGTTCATATATTTATATTCATTTTTTGTAACAGAATTCCTACGTGTCTTTCATCCCAAAATACTAGTGTCAGATTACATAATCATTCAATAAAACTGATTTTTTTTCTTATGCTGAATCCTTTGCTCATCCTACTGGATTGATAACTGCTCCTTTTGTATATTGCTTGACGTGGCATCTGTATCAATACCTCATTCTTCGAGATTGACCTTGCCCTCAAGGTCGTAGTGAGGAAACTCTCATTTAAACTCATCGTGAGATTCCTAGGAAGCGGCTTCAATTGGTTGAGAGTCCTATTGGACCAAAATCTGTGGAATGAATCGTTCATTGCTACGGATCATGTAGCAAGAATTGTTATTGGTGTGAGAGCAAGGTGGCCGTCTGTAAACTATTGGGGCAGAGGAAGTTAGTTGGACAAGGGATTGCCTATGCACTTCTTAAGAATAGAAACGTGTAGAACATTATGAATTTGTGCAGAACTTGGTAGTTGTAATTTGTAGGCCACAGGATCCACATTCTCCAATAAAAGAAATGGACCGTAGTATCTTTTGGAGAGTTTATGATATTTCTACTAAGAAATAGATGTCTGGCTATAAGGGCGAAGTTTGAACTCACTAACCAAGTTCAAATTGTACATCACGTTGATGGCCATCTGCATGTTATTTCATTCGCAGCTGTGCTCTACATAGATTTTCTTTCAACATGGAAAGGATGATGGATCGGTCAGTTAACATAGTGTTGACTGCATCGATCTTACTTTCTTTTACAACATAGTCTCTCATAGTAGGCGGTGGTCTGCCATAAACTAGCTTAAAAGAGGTCATTTTGATGGCAGAGTGCCATGTTGTATTGTAGTGTAGTTCAACCCAAGGAAGGAAGTGAACCCACTTTGAGGGATTATCCATCACAAAGCAATGCAAATAGTCCTTTAGACACCTGTTCAAAACTTCTGCTTGACTGATAGGTGTGCATTAGGATATGTTTTTATAAGTAATTGGCATGTGTTTTCTAGCATAATTGTTCTTTATTGTTCTAGTTTAGGATTCATTTTGTATTTTTTCATTAAGTTTGATTTCCATTGTATTCTTGTGTGTTGGATGCCAATTGAGGGTAAGAATTGCTTATTTTTGTGTAGTAAAGGAGAGGAAGCAAGTTGGATGATGAATAAGAGAGCATAGAAGAGAAGACAAGAGGATCACATATGGGACCAATTCCCACGTTCGTGGGAATTAGGCAAATTCCCACGGACGTGGGAAATCAAGATAGAAGGTTTCTACCTGTAATTCCCACGCTCGTAGGAATCATACAGATTCCTACAGGCGTGGGAATTGAAATCCAGGGCAATCTGTGAGGGTTCATTAAACCTAATTTTTTGGACTCTATAAAAAGAATTAAGCCTCCATCTTCAAAAGAGACGACACCTACTTGTAGAAAGACCATCCTTGGGTGAAAAACATATGTTTGGAGCATCAAGGAAGGATTGAAAACAAGGATCATCATCAAGATTAGGCAAAATAGCACAGCAACACCAAAATTCCAGATTTTGGCAAAGAAGAGAAGGAATTTTCCTATTCACTTTCTATCATTTTAATCTCTTCCTTTCTTTGTAAAGATGGATTATTTGGATGTTGATAGTGTTATGGAGACTATGTTAGGATAATTTCTTATTAGGGATTGCTTTTTCATTATTTTGTCAAAACTTATGTTTTATTGAATTGAATGAAGTGTCTTTGATAATTGTTGTTTTTAATTGTCATCTTGCAACAAATTAAGAAAGTGAGTGAGATGAAATTCGTGTAGGATTGTACAACGAGAGTTGTCGACCTATAGACTAGCAATTATTATGTCAATTGAATAATTAGAAGAGATATCTCAATTAGTCAATTGATCGTCCATAGGATAGTATAATAACTAGTTGAATCGGTAGAGTCGTTAGGTAGGTTGAGAGATTGTTCAATCGATTCCCGTAAATTCAATTAGGGACAAATAGTTACACCTTGAGAGAGGGTAATTAGTACATTCAGAAATCTAGGATGAGAGACAATTCAATCAATGAAACATGAGGGAGATAGAATAAGGAAAAAGTAATCTCTATCATTTAGATCCTTGAATTCAAACTTTCTGCAATTATAGTATTGTCCATTGTTTTACATTAGTCTTTTCAATTTTAATTTAATTTTCTAGATTAATTGCATTAAAAAATTTATTTCTTAAACAAATTCTTTTCTAAATTAAGTGGTGTCTGGGCATGAATCCCTATGGGATCGATATTTGCTTTTTCTAACTACAAGTCACGACCCGTTCACTTGCAGTTTTTGAGTGTAAAACAAGTAGATAGGTTTTACAATCCATCAACAAGTTTTTGGCGCCGTTGCTAGGGATTGATTGTTTAACATCTTGTTTAATTTAGGATACTTTGATTTAAGAGTTTTTGATACTTTTCCTTATGTATTTTCAGGTGCATAAACACAAGGAGTACGCGAAGATTAACAGAAATTAGTAAAGAAGAAGTTTGGGGCGTAAAGTAGAGACATATCAAGACATCGTAAAATGAGGAATGAGAAATCTAAAAAGCTAGATGTCGAGAAGAAATAGAAAGAACAATGACAGAAGATAATTATTATAGGGAGCAAGGAACTTTTGCAAATTACAATGAAGCGCAGTATGGTTGGGGAAGTATCGATTCTTATTGGAACATATACACTGCGGGATGGCAGAACCACCCAGATTTTTATTGGTACAACAATCAAAGTACTCATATGGGACATCAAGACTAATTTGAATTTCAAAAAGATCGAATTAGAGTGATGGAGAGTAAGTTGGACAAGTTTATGGAGATGTTTGGTTCCAAACTGGCAACTCAGGAAGAGAACTGGAAGAGGATGTTTTCTAGTCAGGAGGAAAGTCAGAAGAGACTGGAAAAGAAATTCTATCAAATTCTTGAAAATCATGTCGCTTCTATTCACAACCTAGAGATTCAAGTAAGACAACTTTCCTGTGAATTTTGTAAGAGAAGTGTGGAAGAATCTCTGAGAAATATGGAATTACATCAACTAGAGCAATATGAGGTTATCACACTTAGAAATAGGGAAGAACTAGTGAAAGACGACGTTGCACCTTACCTTATAAAAGACCAAGAAATCAAGAAAGAGGATGAAGCAAAGGATAGAAACCCCTCATACCGTCTGCCAGATCTTAGTACACCATGCTTGAACATCGAAAAATCTTAGGTAGATGTCCGTGCAAAGAACCTTATCCTTTGGATTGAAGATGATGAAGAGACATTCAATATGAATGATGTATTCAAGAATCTGACAGATAGTAGCTCATTCAAGATAATTGATGTGTTCGAATCTTCTGAAGAAAAAATGGACAAAGAATAAATGACAACAAACATCAAGTTTAAAGAAGTTATGAAAGTCTCTATTTGTGAAGCTGAAGAAGCAGAGGAGACGAAGGTGATAAGGAAGAAAGAGAGCAACTCACCTTTGTACATGACAAACTGTTGGATTCAATGGAAGATTTAGGGAGTTTCGTTATTCCCTATTTTAATGACAGTTTGTTGATGAAAAGGACATTGATGAAATTAATTGATTTTCTTAACTTTATCAATATTGTCCTTCTATTTATTTTGCAATTTATAGCTTACTTACAGGCTACAAAATCGGTGTTGAACGAAAAAGGTGGAAGCAAGCCGCTTATAATTGATCCTGGATGAGTTTTCAAGGATAGAGAGTCGAGCGACAGACGTTAAAAGTAGCGATGCATGGGAGGCAACCCATGGAATTCTATTTCCTTTTGATTGTTTTGTTGACCTATTTGTTTGTTTGCTTTCTTTAGTTATGATCATTTTTTAATTGAGTTTGATTGATGTTCATGTTGATTTTGTTTGAATTTCAACTTGTTTTCTTTTCATATTTCTTGTTGATGGTATTATCTTAAGGTGTTTGTCGGATTTGGGATCATGGATAATTCATTTAAGCTTGGAAGAAGGTTTGAAATTGTGAGGATCACCAATTTCCACGTCCGTAGGAATTGTAGGAATTCCCACGAGCGTGAGAATCCCACACCGGAGGGAAACTCCCATTTTTTCTCTCAACCTATCTTCAAAATTTTCATACTCTCTCTCTCCTACCAAGAAATTTCTCTCCTCTCTCTCTCTAAAATCTTCAATCTCCCTTTAGATTCTTGCTATTTTCTTCAATTCTTTCATTATTCTTATATTCTTCCAAAGCTCGAATTTCACTTTCTTTCTCTCTTGTTCTTGCAGGTTTTTTTATAACAATGGCACTGAAGAAGATGATGGCTCAAAAACCAGTCAATGAAGTATGCCAACAAGTCTCGGGTGAAGGAAAAACAAACTTAGCGATTACTTATCGGGCCCCATTTCTTATTTACTCAGAAGAAGAAGTGCAGCACTAGAGCCAGAGGAGGAAGCAGTGGCAGAGGAACCGAGGGAACCATCGACGGTTGACTGATATCAACAGATTCTAGACCAAATTGTCGCAAACCACCAACAAATGACATCCCAACTCGATGAATTCGACACCTAAATGCGGCAGGTTCATAAGGAGCAACGTAGCTTTAAGAAGAGGTTTCTCAACTTCTGTCGGAGGAATAATTTTGAAGCTCCTATGCCAACACCTTCGCCACCACCATCGGAATAAGTTTTTCTTTTCCCTTAACCTTTTAGATTTTTGTTTGTTATTTCGTGTTTGTGAATGGATTTTACTTCATGTGTATTTGATTTCATATTAATTGTTAGCATGCTATATCTTTTATTTAGTTTCAATTTCCTTAATTGTGTTTTGACTT
>JAOQMS010000179.1:37143477-37167372 GCA_027563885.1 Erythroxylum longipes | reverse complement strand
TTAATTTGTATAGATGTTTTAAACACTAAATAAAACATAATCCTAAAATAAAAAACTTTTTAATGCTAAAAAAAGTAAAACCCTAAATAAAACTAAACCCTAAAAAAATAAAACCCTAAATTATACTAAATATTAAAAATTAAATATTAAAAGGGGTTGGACATGGTCAATGGCGAGGTGGACAAATCCACCCCACCATTTGATAAGGCGGGGTCGACCACGTGTCCACCCCGCCATTGAGAATGGCGGGGTGCAGACCACGGTGTACAACCCCGCCATTCGCACCGGCAGGGTTGAGACTACGTGTTTACCTCGAATGGCGGGGTGCAGACTACGGTGTACAATCCTACCATTCACACCGGCAAGTTGCCTTACTTACATACCGCACCATTTTCTTTATCACAAATCACGGATTGAAATATTTTTAGTTGCATAATAACGGTAACCGGCTATCATGGATTTTTGTATCTTCGGGTAAGGGATAATTTCTACAAAGTTTGTTATTTTATTAGAGAAAATTATTTTTAAAATGAGAAGGAAATTGTTTTAAAGAAAGGGTCGAAGAGAAATAAACTGGTTTGATGAGATTGAAATTTCACCGATATTATCCGGCCCCTCCCACGATTATTTAATCCAACTTAACATGAATAACACATGTAAACTAATCAAAATACCATTAACATGGTGATAACCGAATTTTTAAATTTGATATGAACTAATTAAAATTGATTTAAATTAATAATTTAAGATATTAATATAAATTATTAATTTATATTAAACGTAATTAGTTTGAATTAAATTTTAAATTTAAATTGAGTTTTTAAATCAACAATATTTGATTGGTTTATGTATAATATTCATATTATACGTATTCAATTGTCATTTTTAATAAAAATATAAGAGAAAGAATTTTTTTGAAAATTTGGAAAACTAAAATTTTGCTTGATAATTTTAAAATTATGTTTTTAAGTTTAAGAGAATTATGATTATTTCTTGAAACATTAAAAATACCAATATATTCCTAGTTTAGTATGTAGTTATATAAAGTTACCAATATATGGTGTTGTATAAGTTAGAGATTAATTGATATAAACCATTGATACAAATCGATATAAATTGTTATAGTCAATAAATTAAACTCTATAAATCATAACTTTGTATACCATATTAAAATAATTTTTAAACTATAATTTATTGTAACACAAGAGAATTATGATTAACGTATATTATAAACGTGGAATGCTAATACTTTTAAAAAAGTTAAAATTATCTTTTATATACTTCTTATATTCTTAACTTTTTTGGTCTATTTTAGAAATACATATTATAATTGTGGAATGCTAATAATTAAAAAATAGAAATTATCTTTTATATATATATATATATATATTTCATATATTTTTAACCTTTTTGTCTATTTTTTGAAATACATTAATTAAGAATTTAATAATGAGAATTGAGAAATCAACATGATAATATTTTAAATGTTCATAATCCAACAGCCACCAGAGGTGCGGAGTTTAAACGCATAATCTAACAGTCACCAGAGGTGCGTTAAGATATACCGTTCGTTCGTTCTAGACTTTCCAGCCATCCACACTTCTCCCCCAGTCGCAATTCGCACGGACTCTATAAAAAAAGAAGAAAAAGGAAAAAAAACACTCTAGGACCTTAAGATTTCACCCAAGCTCACTGATCGATCACCGTCAATGGCCGACGCGCCGACGTCACCTTCGCCGTCACAGCCGCGTTCGACAGCATCCAACGCCGCTCCCCTTGGTTCCTCTGTGATCCCGATAGTGAACAAGCTCCAAGACATTTTCGCTCAGCTCGGGAGTCAGTCAACGATCGAGCTGCCGCAGGTGGCGGTGGTCGGAAGTCAAAGCAGCGGAAAGTCCAGTGTGCTGGAGGCGCTCGTCGGAAGAGACTTCTTGCCTCGTGGCAACGATATCTGCACGCGGCGGCCTTTGGTTCTTCAGCTTCTCCAAACTAAGAGGAGGGCTGATGGAGCTGAGGAGGAGTGGGGAGAGTTCCTTCATCTTCCTGGAAAACGGTTCTATGATTTCTCCGAGATTCGCAGAGAAATTCAGGTAAACTTTTGGGACGATTTGTACCATTTTAACTGTTAAAAATGGGGTGAGATAGATCAGGAGTGAAATTTTAGTTTTTTTTTTAAATTTCATGTACTTCTTGAGGGATTGCAAAATATAGGCTTTAGTTGTGTCGTTAAATCCTACAAATAGGATTGAAAACGTTTGATATGATTTTCGATGAATATTTGGATCTGTAAATTTCTTTCTGTTTCTGAGCTTTGGAAGAGGCAAAATTATTTGTTTCGTGTTTAAATATTTTTAGGGATAAAAGATGAAGGCTTGCTTTCTTTATGATTACATGTTATGATTACCAAGGATATGCTGGAAGTAGTTATATCTTCATTAAGTTTATGCTAAGGATGAAACCCTGGAATTGTGGGAAGGGCTGAAAATTTTATGTCTTTTAATTGCTTCTGGACAAAATTAAAAGGAATCTCTAAGATGCTATTTTATGCGAATCTTCACTTAGTAGTCGTAATGCTGTGTGGCATGGAAATGTTAAGAGTGCTATCCCTCAGGTTATGTTTCTCGGCTCGGTGTCAATGCTCTATTCTTTTGATTTATTTCTCCTTGATTGGTGACGGTAATTTATGATATATATGGGATAGAGGCTCAAGCCTAAAAATGTAAATACCAGCACTGATGTACTTTTTTAGGATGAATATTGCTGCAGCCCTTTGGGTAGATTAAAAAGTAGTGTCGTGTGTCAAGGGGAGTAATGAACTGAGTTGGAATAGATTACTTTTACTTGACTATTAATGCACAAACTATCAATTATGATATAAGGTTGTCCTACAAGTTGACACTCTTTAGTGTTGGTCTAAAGAGGGACTGTAGATGCTGCATTTAGGTATGGTTGATTGAATACTTGGCTTGCTCCAAAATAATTCTTTAACGCTGATGATCATTCCTTTTTTTTTTAATGTTATCTAATTCTGGATTTGCTATAGGCTGAGACAAACAAGGAAGTAGGGGATAACAAAGGAGTCTCAGATCAGCAGATATGTTTGAAGATTTTTTCACCTAATGTTCTTGATATAACACTTGTGGATCTACCTGGTATAACAAAGGTTCCAGTTGGTGATCAACCCTCTGATATTGAAACACGAATTAGAACTATGATAATGTCCTACATAAAAAAGCCTACCTGTTTGATTCTTGCCGTAACACCAGCGAATTCAGATTTAGCAAACTCAGATGCTCTTCAGATTGCAGGAAATGCTGATCCTGATGGTAAGTTCTGAATTTGATATCCCAAACTGAGTGGCTTTCTTGTATCACTCTTAATGATTCTAGGGACTTATTGTTTTCTTTACAGGTAGCAGAACCATTGGAGTAATCACAAAGGTTCATAGGAGCATCACTATTATTTTCTACTACAAGCTCTGACTGCCTTTATGTTCTGTTTGACATATTTCTTTGGTAACAGCTGGACATTATGGACAGAGGTACCGATGCTCGTAACCTGCTACAAGGCAAAGTTATTCCACTTCGATTAGGTTATGTTGGTGTCGTCAATCGTAGTCAAGAGGTAACGGATGTGTCTGATGAAAATTGAAAAGATTATATGCTCATACTACTAATGATAATTATTGGTGTTGTATCTTATGGTTTGGATTTGCTAAGGCTTGAACCATCAAGTTCATATTTATTTTCCTTATTCACTTGTACTATTGTTCTGATGGTGCTTCTAGTGTGGACAAAAAAATATGTTTGTTGTAGCCTGTTCAATGGGATTTTGTTCGATTGAATGAGATTGCAATGATAACTCCATATTATGGCTGGTAATTACATGAAAGTCTTTCACACTGTCAAACATTCAGGATATAATGTTTAACCGGAGTATCAAAGATGCACTTGTAGCTGAGGAGAAATTCTTTCGTAGTCATCCGGTATGAATTTCATCTTTCTTCTAGTATTTTATCAATAAAGTCAATTATACTGATGAAATTTGCTATCATTCATACTGTTATGCAGGTATATAATGGTCTAGCTGATCGGTGTGGTGTTCCTCAGGTAGCAAAGAAATTGAACCAGGTAGAACTGCTGCATCTTTTAATTTCTCTTTTAAGTTCTTGGAAACATATACTTCTGCCTGTTTCAGAGCTACACTAATGCACATTGCCATTTTCTTGTTCACCTATTCTGTAGACTCATCAGGCACTGTATCTTGATTTCTTTGATTTCTTCTGGTTGTGAAATTGTTTGTCTAAGGATTGTGACTTAGTTCATGATATAGTTCATCAAAAGTGCTTTTGAGGTCATTCTTACTTATTTTGGTTATCCAGATTTTAGTGCAACATATAAAAGCATTACTTCCGGGGTTGAAGTCACGTATAAGCACTGCTTTGGTTTCTGTTGCAAAGGAGCATGCTAGCTATGGAGACTTTACCGAATCAAAGGTATGTTTTATTTGTCTATCTGGAGATTACTTTTCTGAGGTTGCCTTAATCACTTGGTGGTGTTGGCAAAATAAGTCTGTTATGATTTGGATCTATTATTTGAATCTGTGCTTATTCTGATGTGTAGGGCCAATAAATGCGTGTTCCAAAATTAGAAATCAGCTTACTAAATTGCATTTTTACTTCTGCTTTTATATGATAGTATGTGAATATTTAAAAATCCAATCTCATAAGAGAGCTGCCTATTTTGACATTTGAAAATGGCTTACAATCTACTGATTTTGCACTTAAAGTTGTGCTGTTCCAGTTCCTTGCCAATTGTTTCTTCATTTTCTACTAAGTAGTTGTTTCCTACATTTTGTATATTTAACAGGCTGGTCAAGGGGCTCTGTTGTTGAACATTCTGTCAAAATATTGTGAAGGTTAATTTCTAATACATTGTTTCATTCATCTTCCTTTATAATTTGTATTATGTCTTTCATGTATATATGATAAGCCATTTTGTATGTGTTTAAGCTCATTAACTCCATGCCATATTCTTGTTGTGAACAGCATTCTCATCAATGGTAGAGGGAAAAAATGAGGAAATGTCAACAGCCGAGCTGTCTGGTGGAGCAAGAATTCACTATATTTTTCAGTCTATCTTTGTGAAATGCTTAGAGGTGTGTTCTTTAATCTTATATAATGAAAAAATATTGTGAACAATTTTCCATTTATTCCATAACCAATTACTAGATGCATTTGTGGAAGAAATGCTCCATTGAGCGGCGGCCAAATAATTCCTTGCTCTATCAGCTTTTTTTGATTGACTCCAAATAGGTGAATATGCAAGTTGGTAACTGTTCCGACCTTAAATGATCTTGAAGTTCTTAACTTAATATATGCTTCTTTTTTACCCCCTATTGACATCAATCTAATTGAGCTTTTTATCCTAGGGATCTTGGTTTTGAATTGGCATAGACTAATTGACTTACTTGCACTTAGATGCTTTAGCTATTATTTGGCTTTTAACATTCCATAATGGGTATGCCAGAAACTTTGATGCTGTTAACCCACCTTTTGCCTCCCTCTCTTTTTAAGAATTCACCTGTCTAAGATGATGACTTGTATAAAACTCTATAAGTGAAATGTTGTGTTGGATTCCAAAATGGATGTACATAAAGTTGCTCCAGTGAAAGTAAGAGTGTACTTTCAAATAATTAATTATATTATATTCTTCTAGATATGTTATGCCACTTCCCTTTACATTTAAAGTGTTTAAAAGAACTATTCTTAAACTTTCTGTGATAGATCTCATGTCAAATCTTGTTGGAGTTCACTAGTTTGTAATGGCCGAGATGCAATCATATCCAAAGCAACCATGAAGGTGAACAAATATCAAAAGATTGAGATTTTTCTTCTTTTAAGACCAAGATACTTTTTCCTTTTACATTAACATGGGAAATAAGGGTTATTGTTGGTGGTGCCGTTTAATTTATTATCATTGACAAATTAACTAATATAATGTGGCTGATATGTATTGATGGTCTGGGAATGCAAAATCAGTGATATTTATGTAGTTTTGTAAGATAAATGATGCTTGATTCAAATATTTTGCAGGATGTTGATCCTTGTGATGAATTGACGGATGATGACATTCGAACTGCAATTCAAAATGCGACTGGTCCTAAAAGCGCACTTTTTGTTCCAGAAGTAGGCTTTCTTGTTTACTTCTTAATCCCTTATAAGTTCTCCCTTTTTACTATTTGCTTACATTTTTCGAATTACTAGTTAATGCTTTTGATTTATTTTCATTTATGCAGGTACCATTTGAGGTTCTTGTCCGGAGGCAAATAGCTCGTTTATTAGATCCAAGCCTTCAGTGTGCCAGGTTCATATATAATGAGTTAATAAAGGTAGAACTAATGTTTGTATGGCTCCTAGTAGTATCAATTCCATCTTGAAACTATATTTTCTTATCTGCCTCTTCAGATTAGCCATCGGTGTCTAGCTAACGAACTGCATCGGTTTCCTGTTCTGAGAAGGCGTATGGATGAAGTTATAGGAAACTTCTTGAGAGATGGTCTTGAACCATCAGAAACAATGATTGGTCACATCATTGAAATGGAGGTAAGTTGAAGTCTAGATATCTCAAACTTATTCGCATGGGCTTGCTTAAGTACTTGCTTCATCAGTTGCATTTCAATATTTCAGAATCTCTGACTCTTTTGCAGATGGATTACATTAACACTTCGCACCCAAATTTTATTGGTGGAAGTAAGGCTGTTGAAGTGGCACTACAGCAGGTCAAGTCTTTTAGGGTTCCTCTACCCATTTCCAGCCAAAAGGTATGTTCTTGATATAGAAGTCGGTGGTATTTTTCCATGTCCATGATTTATCTCTTTCAGTAGGATTCTCTTTTCATGCCAAGTAGGATGCTGTAGAGACGGACAAGCCATCAACATCTGAAAGGAGTCTGAAGTTTCGAGGTTTTCTTGGTAGACAAGTTAATGGAATAGTGCCTGAGCAGGTATGGTTTTTCTCATTTTCCTTTGTCCTTTTCTTTTTCATTGCTTTTTTCTCTCTCTATTATTTGGTTTAAATCATAATTCCTTTTGTCTCGGTTGATTATTAACCTTGTTATATTGTTTCATTTGTTCAAGTTACAGGGTGTTCAGCTTGCTGCAAGCGTTGAAAAAGTTGCCCCATCTGGTAATCATCATTTAGAAAACACCAATAGGAACAACTGACACGCATGCACAAATATTTCTTCCCACATTCTCTCTCACATCTTGAGTTGGAATTACAGATGACATTTTTGGCCCAACCTGATTGACCCGGCTTTGGGCTAGGCTTGAGCACACCCAAAGCCTGGCTTGAATCCCCACCACCAAAATGTTGTATCATTTTGGTTGTGGCTTGGCCCATTACCATCTCTAGTTTGAATATGAGTCCCAGTATGATATCATGATTGTTGAAAATGATGTTAATTTAGGGAATGGAGTTGGTTCAAGTTGGGGTATTTCATCAATTTTTGGTGGAAGTAGAGCTGACAATTCTCATGTATCTGCTAAAGAGAATGTAGCAAGCAAGCCGTACAATCAACCTATTCGGAGCATGGATGATATGGAACAAAGCTCCATGATCCATTTACAGGAGGTATCGATGGCCTTTTTTTTTTTGTATATGCCATTATGTACAACCAATGAGCATCTCTGGTATTCTTTTTCTTTGCTTTGCTTTTTCCTAACCTCTTACAAGTTTCGTTTCCTAAGCCTCCGACTGTTTTGAGGCCCCCGGAGAGCCAATCAGAGCAGGAGTTTGTTGAGATTGTTGTTACTAAATTACTTTTGAGATCATATTATGACATTGTTCGAAAGAATATTGAAGACTTAGTACCGAAAGCAATTATGCATTTCCTGGTAATTTCATCCGTAAGCACATTGTTGCTAATTTTCTTTCTTGTTTTTCATTGTATTGTTTCTATTTGTTATTTTCACTTCCGATGCCAAAATATTTGATATCATAGTAATGAGGACCTTGTCCTTCAACAACAATCATTGATTCACTAGTGTGAACATGAACCTAGTTTAGTGGAGCATACCAAGTTGCATGCTTATTCTTACTCCCAAAACATTGCAAAGATCTTGCGTACTCCACAGCTTCAGATGCTTGTTGACTATATGAGTTTGAGCCTTTTCGCTTCATTCTATTGTTAACATACTAACTACTTATAACATTAGTATACAAGCTTTTGGTACTCTTTTTTACGTAGTTGGAGGCTTTTGAGAGTTAAATTTGCCAGTGCAACTTCTCTTCACAAAATGTTGTTCCTTAGTGAGATTAGACTTGTTTATTTTGTGAGTCTCTGTTAGGTAACACTTCAACTCAAGGAACCCGTGTGTCAAATAACACTAGGTAGAGAGCGATAGCTCAGGATTATTCCGAAACAAGAAGGAAGAACCTTCTTCTCAAGGGGAGCCCCCTCACTATCTCAGGAAATCTTTCGAGAATTATTTCCAATCTAATGCCTATCCCCCTTCTCCAATAGACTGTTATTTTTTATCTATTTATTCTAACAAACTTCTAAAGAATAGATAACTCCTGCTAACAACCTGAATCACTAAAATATATTGATATCTAGCCATCTCACTACTGCTTATAGCCTGTCTTCTTCTTCCTTGTATTGACTAACTACTCTCCTTTGTGGCCCTTATTCCTAACAATAACGCCCGCTGATGAAACAATCTTGTCCTCAAGATTAAGCTTCATAAATTGGCCATGGATAAGCTCTTGGTCCTCGCATGTAGCTTCCTCTAACAGTTTGCCTTGCCAATGAATCAACCATTGGTCACTGGCAGCCCCTCGATTATAAAGTGTCCTGCTACCCGAGAGAGCGGCCGGTGTACACAAGTCAGGAGTATAGTCCAACTTTGGAGGTAACTCTTCCTGGACATGGTGGTGCCCGATAGCCCTTTTCAGCTAGGACACTTGAAACACTGGATGTATATGGGCCTGAGGGGGAAGTTGCAGTTGAAATGTGACAGTGCCAACCTGTTTGTCCACCAAATACGGTCCATAGTATCGTGCTGACAGTTTAGGATGCAACCGCGTAGGAATGGACCCTTGTCGATGTGGACGAATCTTCAAATACACCCAATCTCCCACATAAATGTCATGAGAATGCCTTCAAGCATCCGCAAAACATATCATGTGATCGCGAGTGCGTTCCAGATGATGTTTCAACTGTGTCAAAGCTTCGTCACGACTCATTAAATCTTGCGCCACAGCTTCCACCAATGTTTCTCCAGGAATAAAACGTATGATTAAGGGAGGAGGTTTGCCATATACTATCTCGAAAGGAGAACATTTAGCTGTTGAATGAAAGCTGGTATTATACCAATACTCTGCCCATGATAAATAATTGTTCCGAGCTAAAACAACTAAGATATGTCTCGATAGTGCAGTTAACTACCTTAGTTTGGCCATCCGATTCTGGGTGATAGGCGGTACTCAATTTTAATTGAGTTCCCTGGAGTGTGAACAATTCTTGCCAAAAATTACTTAAGAACGTAGGATCCCGATCACTTACAATGGAAAGCAGAATTCCATGTAATCGGACAACCTCCTTGGTAAAAATTTCAGCAATAGAATGGGTTGAGTAAGGATGTTTGATAGGAATAAAATGCCCATATCTGCTCAACTTGTCCACTATGACCAACAAGGTAGTCCCACAATGAAATCCATGCTCAGCTCTTCTCAAATAGCGTTGGGAATAGGTAGTGGTTGGAGTAAACCTGCTAGAGATGTAGCTTGATACTTGCTATGCTGACAAGTGTGACAAGCTGCTACAAAATCAGATACAGCCCTCTTCATACCTTTCCAAAAGATAGATTGAGCTATCCTCTTATAAGTCTTGTAAATTCCCGAATGTCCTCCAGTAGGGGTAGTATGAAACTCTTGTAAAAGCTTGGGAATCCATTCCGAAGATGGTGACAAAACTAGCCTTCCTTTATAATATAATCTCCCATTTTCGAAAGTATAAGAAGGATGAGAATCCGATTCCTTCGTAATTTCTTCTATTATTCTACTCAACTGTGGATCTACCTTTACTTCCTTATTAGTTTGCTTCGAATCTTGCCAAAATTGCCTAGAAATAACCTGCAACTCCATGTCCTCGTATACCCTGGAGAGTGCTTCTGCTGCCCTGTTGGAAATTCCTACCTTGTAGACAATATCAAAATCATATCCCAGCAATTTTGCGAACCAATTCTGCTGGTTTTGGGTTGTAATTCTCTTTTCCAGCAAATGTCTGAGGCTTTTTTGATCTGTATAGACTGTAAATCTTCTCCCAACCAGATACAGTCTCCAATGTTGAATGGCTAACACTAGTGCCATAAGTTCCTTCTCATATATGGACTTATTCAGCGATGATTCCACTAAGGCTTTGCTGAAAAAAGCCACTGGTTTCTTTTCCTGTATTAACATTGCTCCCACGCCTTTACCTGATGCATCACACTCCACCGAAAAAGGGGTTGAAGTCTGGTAGCAGCACTGTTCAGAGCATTCTGAAGCCTCTAAAACGCTGTTTCTACAGGAGTATCCCATTTAAAATTCCCTTTGTTCAAAAGATTGGTAAGAGGTTGTGCTATCTTCCCATAATCCTTCACAAACTTTCGGTAATACTCAGTCAGACCCAAGAACCCTCTCAATGCTTTGAGAGATGTAGGGATACGCCATTGTAAAACTGCTTCAATCTTCTTGGGATCCATAGTAACGCCATCTTTGGAAATGATGTGACCCAAGTACTCAATTCTTAACTTCCCAAAAGTGCATTTTTTTGTATTAGCATATAAACGATGTTGCTGCAATGTATGTAATACCGTCCTTAAGTGATTGATTTGCTATCCCAGTCGGTGCTGTAGACCAAAATGTCATAAAAAAAACTAACACAAACTTTCTGAGGTAGGGCTGTAAGATCGAATTCATAACACATTGGAAAGTAGCTGGTGCATTGGTGAGACCAAACGGCATGACGAGCGTAATGGCCCTGATGTGTCCGAAAGGCCGTCTTGGGAATGTCAGCTTCATTCATGCCTATTTGATGGTACCCTGTTCGGAGATCGATTTTAGAGAAATACGTGGCTCCAAACAATTCATCCAAAAGTTCTTCAATCACTGGTATGTGAAATTTATCCAGTATTATGGCTTTATTCAAAGCTCGATAATTGACACAAAACATTATTTGCCAAAATAAAAAAAGATAATTGACACAAAACTGCCAACTGCCGTCTTTCTTCTTCACAAGAATCTCCAGACTTGAATATGGGCTGTTGCTAGGTCTGATAACCCTAGAAGCTAGCATCTTCGAAACCTGTTTCTCAATCTCATTTTTTTGTAGACGAGGATAATGATAAGATCTCACATTTATCGGATCAACCCCAGCCTTAATTGGAATTTTATGATCAACTGGTCTGCTGGGGGGAAGACCTATTGAGTGTGAAAATACTGGTTGAAATCTTGCCAACACTTGTTGTAATTGCTGTTGCTAGTGATGGTCGAGTTTTTCTCCTATTTTTCTAGACCAGTTGTCATCCTTCCCTTGTTTCTCTGAACCAAAAAACACCATAACTGCAACCTCAATTTCAGTAGTCTTTCTTAATGCCTTGGTGGAAATTAAAGATCTCGAAAGATTAAAAGCCCCTTTTAACAGTGACTGTTGACCCCCAAATGCGAAAAAATTCATGAAAATATCTTTCCATTTGTGTTGCACCTCACCTAACGAAACCAACCAATCATCCCTAAAATAATATCCACTCCTAACTCAAAGAGAAAAAAATCTCCTGAATAAACATAACCTTGCATTTCTAGATTTAAACCTTCACAGCAGCCTTGATAGTCTTGTTTCTGACCGTTTCCCATCCTCACTCTGAAGCTTGCAGTAGTCCGCACTTTCTAGCCTTGTTTCAAGGCCACCTCTTTGGATACGAAGTTGTGACTCACCTCACTATCAATCAACACCAAAATAGGTGTTCCATCAATCTTCCCCCAAAGCTTCATGGTTTTGGGTTGTGTCCATCCTTCGGCAGAAATTTGTGAAAGATCCATCCAGTCGCACTGAGCTTCTTCAGCAACCTCCCTTGATATTTCATGTGTGTCTAGACCTTCTTCTACCTCTGAAGCCACATCTTCATCTTCTCCTAAAATGGTCACTCTTAAAACTTTTCTCCAAACATTTATGTCCCGGGCCAAAAGGCAATCCGCAACGAAAACATCTCCCTTCCTCCTTCCTCTTTAAAAATTCTGGGTAGGGGAGCTACCTGGTCCTGCGATTTTTGCGTGACCCTCTGTTCTTGTAAGTCCCATTATGAGAATTAAACCCCACAGATGAACCACTACGGTTATGTTTGTGGGTTTTCCACTCCATTCCTCTAGGGATTTTACCCGGATCATTACTCGTTGTCCTGCTAATAGACCCTCCAATTTTCGTTATTCCTTGAACTTTGGAAATTATACTACCGCGTGTCAGTACGCGATTTGTAAAATTGCCAGTAATGGAAGAATTTCCTCCGTAAATCACCTATAGTTCATCCTCAATATCATGATCCATTGCTCATAAAACTATAGTGGGTCGCATTGATCAGACTCCACACCTCACTTCTAGTTTGAAGCCACCCAAAAAATATCCTAACAGCTGCTCTTCCAAAGCCTCGGGTATTTGTGCCACCAACATTTTGAACGCCCGCAAATATTCCTCCACCGAACCAACTTGTTGCATGGACTTTAGTCTTTCATAAACGTTTCCTTGACTGCCTTCTTCGAAACGCTGTGGCAGAGTGGGAATTAGCGTGTTCCATGTTAACACCGGACTCTTCTTGCGCAGGAAGCGAAACCAATGCATTGCAGCTCCCTCCATGCTGATGAAGGTTAGTCGCATCTTTTCTTTTTCCTTGACACGGTGGACCTAAAAAAATTTCTCTCCTCGAGCCACCCAACCCAATGGATTTGTTCCATCGAAAATGGGCAGTTTGACTTTCTTGACCCAAAAGCGATTCTCGTGGTCCTTGCCTTCAGCGTCCTCTTTGCTAGCCTCGAAGGTTGCTTTGTCGCTCGACCCTTGTCGTTGCATCAAATGAGTCAAGACGACTTCCAGACCACCCGTGCCGTTCTTGACTTCTGTCAAGTCTAGGACTTGCTCCCCCATGGTTCTCTCGATTCTAGCAACAGAGTCATCTAACTTTCCTACACGTGCCTCCATGGATCCGGAAGGTCGGACTAATTTGTTATGTAACAATTAAACTCAAGGAACCCGTGTGTCAAATGACACTAGGTAGAGAGCGATAGCTCAGTATTATTCCGAAACAAGACGGAAGAACCTTCTTCTCAAGGAGAACCCCCTTAAAATCTCAGGAAATCTTCCGATAATTATTTCCAATCTAATGCCTATCCCCCTTCTCCTATAGACTATTATTTTATATCTATTTATCCTAGCAAACTTCTAAAGAATGGATAACTCATGCTAACAACCTGAATCACTGAAATATATTGATATCTAGCTATCTCACTACTGCTTACAGCCTGTCTTCTTCTTCCTTGTATAGACTAACCACTCTCCTTTGTGACCCTTATTCCTAACAGTCTCAAAAACATATTTCTTCTGGGCCAGAATCTTGTTGAATCTTCTCAACGACATGCTTTAGTATCATCCCTCTGGTGCAGTGCTTGTAGCTTTATTGACTTGAATATAGGAACTTATGTTTCTGATGTTGATTGTTATCAAATGTAGGTGAACCATACAAAGAGAGAATTACACAATGTCTTCATTAAGAAGCTCTACAGGTGACTTGAGATACCATCATTATAATTACTGCCTTGATTTCTTCCTCTGTTTTGTAGATTGTGCATTAGTTTTTTCAAGTTCAATTGACGTCTTTGTCTAAACAAAACAGGGAAAATCTATTTGAAGAGATGTTGCAGGAACCTGGTGAGATAGCAATGAAGAGAAAACAGACAAGAGAAACACTTAGAGTTCTTCAGCAGGCATTTAGGGTGGGTGTTTCTAGTTTCTTTGATGCCTATAGGTTCCTTTTTTTTTTTCCTTACCGGTATGCACTTTACTTTTGCAATATTTAAATACCGGAAGGAAAGTGGAATTAATAACATTTGGTGGTGCAGAACTCCCAAGTCTGGGAGCCAATATAGTATGATTATTGGGATTCGCATACATATAGGGACTGGTTTGTGAATGATAGTAGGATATGTTAGATGAAAGGAACCTTTTGAGTTGAATACCTGAAAGGTTGTGTTGGCATCTTGAATTGACTTTGATCTCTCGTACTAGACATTGGATGAATTGCCATTGGAAGCTGAAACAGTTGAAAGAGGATACAGTTTTGGTGGGGATGCAACAGGATTGCCAAGGATACATGGACTGCCTACATCATCAACCTATTCCACTAGCAATGCTTGCAATGATTCCTACTCTGCTTCTGCCAAGAATCTAAAGACCCGAACATCGTTTGAGTCTGGAGATTTATTTGCCGATTCTAATGGAAGTGGACGGCCTTACATGCCTGGTCTCTATCCAGCAGTCAAATGAGCACCAGTGCTTCGATTATGCAGTTATATTCATTTTCGTATTTCTTAATCACCTCTCAGATTGATTCCTCCAGCGGCTCCAAAGTTGAAAATTTCAAGCCAAAAGTTCAGATTTCGGATATAGTTTGGTGCTTTATTATTATTTTTGCAATGTTCCTGCAAGAATAGCAAGGAGCAAAGGATCCAGTATGTAAGAAGAAAATATTAGCTATAATGAGTTCGTCTCTTAACACTTGACATTTGTTTGCCTTGTTCAATAGGTGCTTTGCCTGTCACTATCATTTATACGTCGATTAACGGAAGTCCAGTGATTTTCACATTTGGTTGAAGTGCTGCGACCCAACTCTCTGTATACGTCTAAACTTGGACACACTTTTACATTACATTACGTTGTATAATTGTAAGTCAGTGTGAAGAAATTATAAGTATATTCAATTATAATGTCCGGTTTATAATTCGGAATTAAATTTAATCATAGAATTATATTCTTCAAACCAAAAAACCTGCATTGTTTTCTTAATACATATTCAAACTCGCACTATATTTGTCTTGTATATCTGTAAACATCTCTAAGTATGTCAACGGATTGGGTCGAGTCAGGCGGGCCGAAATGGGTTAGCCACGGGTCTGTTTTTTTAAACAGAAAATTTTTAAAACGATATTATTTTAGAAGTAACGGTCGAGCCACGAGTCGAGTTGGGCTGATTATGGTAAGCTCGTGACTTACCTATACCTTGATTAACTCGGGTCAAAAGCAGGTGGCATTGGAGTTGGACATCTATAAACATTTCCCAAATCCTGAATAATATAATGCCTAAATTTCACCAAACCAGTGAAATACAAACTAGTATTGGTTGTTTCATACAAGTTAAAACCTTCTAAAACGTGGATACATAATGTGAGATCACTGATATTAGTGTAACTATTATAACAAAAATAAAAATATAGAGATCAAATTAACGTAACAACTATTAATTAAATGAAGCTCATCATTTATCTATGAAGTGACATGATGTCTAACCCACATCATAAAACATATGCCTCGTACCCCATAAGCAACCACATTAAAAAAGAGCAATTTACAAGATGAAACACATCGATTATCTATTAAAATATACATCATGCATGCCCCACAGTATAAAACAAATGCTTCGTACCTCACGACCATAAAACAATCGAATTGAAATACTGAGAGCCCCTTTTACATTTATTTTATTTACCTAATTACCTACCTCACAAGATAAGAATAAAAGTTGACCTTGTGACAGCTTCTTTGATCTTTTTCCCAAATTGATGCTTTGAACTGAAAAAAAAGGGGGATTAGTGATCACTTAAAGAAATTACAAATACAATGAATCATTCTTCGGAAATAAAAATAAATAAACCAACCTAATTTGACCCTACTAACCTAATTATACAAAAAATCTAGGTAAATAATGGGACAATCCACTAACATATGAAGACTTTATAGAATACGAACTTCGCAATTAGTTTTAGGGACGACTGAACTTTTCGTGTCGAGCTACTCGGAGGATGGGCTCAGAAATCAATGGTTTCTAACATCAAAGGATATTGAACTTCAATATGGAGGTGACTTTTAAACTACACTAGAAAGGTGTTGCTTTATTCGATATCGATTCGTTGTAGCTTAATGACAAAATAATATAAAGATATTTTTTATCTTGTACATGCTTAGATGTATATAATAAAATATATAAGATAATTATTCATTACAAATAAAATTATAATAAGATTATAATTATAAAATTCATACTAGATTTATGTATTATCTTTAAATTGTTCTTAGTCATTGTTTTATTAAAACTGAATATTAATAGAATATAAAAAGACTAGCAATTTCGCATGGTAGTAACCGATACTGTAAACTTTAGAAAGTTGAAGGACCATACAGGTAATTATTTTGGGAATCAAGTTGTTGTCTTTATGTGGGGATCTGCCACCTGATTTGGAGGAGAGATGTATCTGAATAAAATAACGATAAGAGGGAAGACAAAAAATCCCCTTCTAGACATATCATCTTTTCACATTTTTCTTCTATTTTGGGTTTTCTTAGGAGTTTTCAATTTTTCTGGAAAAATTGCAGAGAAGACTGTTGATGGTAAAACCTATCTACTTATTTTACGACTCAAAAATCGCAAGTGAATGGGTCGTGATTTGTAGTTAAAAAGAGCAGATATCAATCCCACAGGAATTGATACCCAAACACTACTTAATTTAGACAAAACTTATTCTAAGAAATGAAATTGTTTAATGCAAATAATCTGGAAAATTAAATTAAAGTTAAAAGACTAACACAAAGCAATAGACAATACCAAAATGCAGAAAAATCGGAATTCAAGAATCAAAAGACCAAAGATTACTTTTTTTTTTCCTATTTTGTCTCCCTCCTATTTTATTAATCAAATTATGTCTCAGCCTAGATTTTCGAATATATTAATTACCCTCTCTCAAGGTGTAATTAATTGTCCCTAATCGAATTAAAGGGAATCAATTGGATGATCTCTCAACCTATCTAATGACCCTATCGATTCAACTAGTTATTAAACTATTCTATGGGTGATCAATTGAATTCGTCGAGATCTGTCTTCTACTAATCAATTAACTTGATGATTGTATGTCTATAGGTTGCCAACTCTCGTTGTACAATCCTACACAATTAATCTTACTTACCCTCTCAATTTATTGCAAGAACACAAATAAAATCAGCAATCATCAAAGACAACTTCATTCAATTCAATAAAATAGGAGTTCTAACAAAATAGTTCAAAAGCAATCCCTAAAACTAAATCAGCTACTCATGGTTTCCATAACATCATCAACATTCAAATAAACCATTTTACAAAGAATAAAAGAAGCAAAATTGATAGAAAATTGAATAAGGAAACTCCTTCTCTTCTTTGCCAAAATCTGGAAACTTTGGTGTTGATGTGCTATTTTCTCCAATCTTCATGATGATCCTTGACTTCAATCCTTCCTTAAGGCTCCAAACATGTGTTCTTCACTTAAGGATGGTGTTTCTACAGAAGGGTTTCGTCTCTATTTGTTCAAGGAGGCTTAATTCTCTTTTTATAGTCTAAAAAACCTAAATTTGATGAAGCCCCGCATAATCCTTCAGATTATAGTTCCCACGATCATAGGAATTAGAAACAGATGGAATCCTCTTTTCTTCTCCTCTTTGATCTCTAGTTCAATCTCCAAGTTGCTCCATCTTGCTTCCTATATAAAAAATAGTCAATTCTTACCACATCAAACATAAAAGAACAACAATGGAAATCAAACTAAATGAAAACATACAAAATGAATCCTAAACTACAACAATAATCAACAATTATGCAAGAAAACACATGTCAATTACCTAAAAAAAATATATACTAATGCACAACTATCAACATCTCCACCCTTAAATCTTTGATTGTCCCCAGGCAAAATAAATACAACCACTCAATTCTATCACTTCATTTTCACAAAGATCAAAGCATACAATCCTTCAAATTTATGCCAAATCAAATATCAAGTTAATAAACATATCATGACTACTTTTTCATTAGTATACACAAGCAAACTCAACAATTAACACCATCCCCCAAAGATAAGTAAAGATGTAACATGAATTTTCCTCACAATTTTCACTCATTTCTCTCAAGTGTTTAATGGTTAGTGTTTCGCTCAAACTTCCTATAGGAAACTACACTACCATAGGCTTACTAATACACCAATTCTCGTGTACAATGATTGCAAGCATAAATAGATCAAAAGGACTTGTTCAGGGTTGTCATGTGGTTAGGGTGGGTAAAGAGGGAAAAAGGGTTAATCATAAGCATTCACAAAAGTAAAAAGCGGATATAAAGGGGTAACAAAACATAATTCCGAGGTATATAATTATAACTATATTCTGCACTTATTGATGCTACTCACTTGTTCTTCCTTTTTCTTTTCTTTTTTTCTCTTTTTCTAAATACATGGAAGAACTATAAATCAAAATAGCACTATATACACTGTAATATAGAGGCAGAAATATACTCAAATCATCTCGATAAATTTTCATAACGATCCCAACTAATGTATTACTCTACTAAGCTTGTGAATGGGTAAGTTAAAAAGGTTTAAAATTTTAAAATTTCAGGTGTCTTCAAGAAACAAAAGGTTAAGGCTCAACAGGGTAGTAAAGGATAATATAAAGGGTAGGTCGTTTAAGCCAAGGGTTAACACAAAAAGAGCCTAAATAATCTCTATTAAGCATGCATCCAGTAGACTCAAACTGATTTAAAGCAAGTTCTGAAGGTAATAACCTCAGGAAGTATCACTCAACAAAGAAATAGAATGATTATGGATGGACTCATATGGCTCAATCCTTACATTGGCTTGAATAAAACTCATTATGCATCTATACACTACCTCATTGTTCAAATGTCAATTTGTGACTAAGCTTAGGTAACCAACTATTTTTCATCACTCTATATGGTTCACTTTCTACTTAAGTAGCCTAATCTGAGTTCAAGCATGCATTCAATCTAATTCCAACTAGCATGACAGAATCTCATGGCCATATTCATTAAAATGATTCAAATGCGGTTCCATTACTGACACAAAGCACATGATATGCCTAACCATGTATCCTATTTAGCAAAATGCAAACAATGCAATTAAGAAAGTCAACATCACCTCCCCACATTTAAAGTTCACATTGTCCTCAATGTGACAAGTCAACCACCAAATAAGGGAAAATGACCTCAAATCAACCTCAAACCAAACAAAAGAAATTGAAACACACAAATGACATGAAACCAAACAAAAAATGACATGAAACCAAAGAAAAGAAAATGGCATGAAACCTAAAAAAAAATGAAATTAAACCAGACAAAAGAAACAACAAAATATAAAAGTGAAAGGGTAAGACGAGCTTATTCAAATGATGTTGGCGACGGTGTTGGTGAAGGAGCTTCAAAATTGTTCCTCCGGCAGAAGTTGAGGAACCTCTTCTTCAAGCTACGCTGCTTCTTGTGGACTTTCCGCATTTGGGTGCCGAGCTCATTTAGTTAGGAGCTCATTTGTTGAGAATTGGCAGCCATTTGGTCAAGGATTTGTTGATATCGGTTGACCTACGCTGGTGCACTCGGTTCCTCCTCCGCTGCTTCTTCCTCTGGCTCTGAGATTGTGCAGGATGTGGAGGGTCGGGAGGTAGCTATACTGGTGCCCCTCCTGTTCCTTACTGTAGTACGCGTATGAGAATTTCAAAGTTCCATATAATCAAACTCCAAAATCTCAGAACGTCTCAAATACGATATGTCAAACATATCGTGTGGCATTATGCCCAAATTTTCATATTAACATTATAAAACACACCCAAAGTAAAAGCAACATAAGACATCCCAAAGCACGAACTCTTTTTGATAAAAACACTCACTATTGATCGAAAAATCCTATAGTGTATTGATTTTAATCATGCACCATAAAAAGAAAAGTTCTTTGGCAGAGCATTTGTTACTTTTAGTTTTATTGAATACAATTAAGCACATAAATTTGTGTAAAACTAAATGCTCGGGACCGATGTGTCGTAACGCTAATCAAAATAAAATAACTAGACTACTACTATAGCAGTGGTGAGTATAGGTCGATCCCAAAGGGAGTGTTCGGTTAGCCTATGAAACAAAATTAATTGATGTTTAGGTAATGGAGGGTTTTGGATTTAATAAGAAAATAAAATAAAATAAACCTAATGAAAAAAATTAAAGAAAACGTGCAAAAAATGATAAAATTAAGGAATTCGGTAGAGATCTGGTTCTTTGGTTTGATCTTGTCCTCCACCCTAATTAAGCATAATTCATCGATTTGTTGTTCTTTTATCTCTCTTAGTAATTATTGGTCGTAGATTAACAATAAGCTCTATTAATCTCAATTTTTCCTTAAATTCTAGTTCATCACGAAGCACTCGTCAATTAACCCCAGCTATCAGGAAACCTAGAATAAGCTCTCTAAGTTTATACTAACAACTGCATTATGAATCAGAAAAATAGACCAATCTAGGCAATAATCACACAAGCTCGAATTATTTAACCTATGCTGTGTTATCTCTAATGATTCGGGATCATTAGTTGCTACACATGAATCAGGAATACAATGATTACGTATTGCATTCAATTGTAGCAATGGGCTTTCATGAAAAACGATTTAATAGAGCATTAAAATCATCATCATTCAATACCCAATCCAATAAACACAAGATAATATAATCAATTCCTAATAAGAGAAAGAAATAACAAAAACAAAAAAAAAATACTTAACCCGGGTCATTAGTGTCGATATCACCTTCATGGACATTTAGCCTTCCATGGATCTCCCAAGAAAATGCTTCAACCCCATATAAATTAACCTAACTGACCCCTTCAGTTCTCTTTCACTGCCCAACCACTCTTCTTCTCACTATTCACAGCACTATTTACTGATGGGACAATTAAACATCAATGGACAACCTACAATATTAACGGCTCTCTCTTCCTTGATTTTGCCACTCTTCTTCTCTCTTCACGCCACTCCTCTCTTCTATATCTATCGCCACCCACTCTATTTTCTCTCTTTCTGCCTCCAGCCTCTGTTCTGTAGCTTGACGTGACGATTTAATGTTTTAGTTTTTGGTCCAGCCTTACTATTCACGCCAAACCCCTTCTTCTGTCTTGGACAAAACATTGGCATGTCCTCCTGGCATCTGCATTATGTGGCTTCTTAGTCTACTAGTTTCTCTTCATGCGCTATCATTTTGGACAGCCTCTTAGATGCTTCTCCGATTTTTCACTTTGTTGGCTGCATTATGGACAGCCCAAGGCTCCTAATGGCTTCAAAACTTCATGCTTTATTATTGTATTTGTATTCCATCATTAAATCTACATGTAAAATTAATAGGAACATAAAATGAGCAATTAAACATAAAAAATAGGAATGAATTCAGATGAAATAAAATATAGAAATATAGCAAAATTCATTCATATTAGCTCTGCACTACGAATTAAAGAATTTGGTGCACTCCTAAAGTGTTTTCTTTCTTATTCAGAGTTTTCCAATAAGAATCGACATTAAAATAAGCATGACCATCTAGAATTTTTACATTCGACAAATTTAAAATTTCATGCATAACAGTATAATCAAGTTTAAAAATATTTTCGGCTAACCTAAACCAAAACACATCCATTTTAGGGTTATACTGGACTGTAGTGAAAAACTATGTGGTCATCATAGGGTGAATAAGTAAGTCAAACTGAACAAACCTATTCCAACCTATGTTCGCAGCTAGTTGTTCAAGTTTTCATCTCACTCCTATGTTTTCTAACAATTCAAAATTAAAATAACAAGGAGTGACTATTTCTCTATCCTTAAGGTGGCAGAAATGAATACCTTCTTTCGAATAAATTGGGAATGGAGAACGATAAGTTGCCGCCATATCATGCTTACCTTCACCGGAAACTTGCAAACGGAGTTCGTCAGTCAGTTTTCGAGCCATCATCTTCCTTGGTGCCATTGTAAGAAGAAAATTTGCAAAAAAACGAGAAAAAATGAGTAAATTTCGTATTTAAGAGAGAGAGAAAGAAAAATCTTACCTAAATTCTTTTGTTTTTGAATGATTAATGCATGAAAAGATGAAAGTATTGTAAGACTAATGAAAAGAGTTGGAGAAAATACCAAGAATCTAGAGGAAAATGAACAGTTTTAGAGAAAGGGAGGAGAGAATTTCATGGGCTAGAGAGAAGAGTGAAAATTTTGAGAGTGTGTGAAAGAAGAAAATGGGAGGGAAGTTTAAATTTCCCTAATGGAATTCCCACAATTCTCACGATCATGGGATTTCTCTCCAGAAAGTTTCTAAAGAGATTTCCCATGATCGTGGGAATCACCTCCATTCTCACGATCGTGGGTATTTTCTCCAGAAAGTTTCTGGAGAGATTTCCCACGATCTGATTCCCACGATTGTGGGATGAGATGATTCTCACAATTCCAAACCTTCTTCCAAGCTTAGTATTAGTGCTTCATGATCCCATAACCTACAAACACATCAAATTAATACTATCAATCAGAATTTCGAAAAGAAAACAAGTTAGAATTCAAACAAAAACTAAATTAAACATCAATCAAACTCAATTCAAGCACAATCCTAATTGAATAAACAAACAAACAAACAAATAAACAAAATAAATCAAAAGATAATAAAATTCCATGGGTTGCATCCCATGCGGCGCTTCTGTTAACATCGGTAGCTCGACATTCTTCTTTGAAAACTCAGCCAGGATCAATTATAAACGGCTTGCTTCCACTTTTTTCGTTCAACATTGGTTTTGTAACCTATAAGTAAGCTACAAATTGTAAAATAATCAAAAGGACAATATGGATAACATTATGAAAACCGATTAAGCTCAATATTGTCTTTTTTCCAAGTGAACTATCAACATAACAAGGAATAGAAAAACTCCCTGAATCTGTCATTGAATCCAACACTTTGTGATGTATGAAGGTGAGTTGCTCTCTTTCTTCTTTAATCACCTTCGTCTCCTCTGCATCTTCCACTTCTTGAATAGAGACTTTCATAACTTCTTCAAACTCGATGTTTGTTGTCATCTGTTCTTCATCCTTTTATTCTTCAGAAGATTCGAACACATCAATTATCCTGAATGAGTTACTATCCTTCGGATTCTTAAATACATCATCCATGGTGAATGTCATTTGATCATCATCAATCCAAAAGATAGAGTTCTTTTCATGAACATCTACCCAAGATTTTTCGTTGTTCCCATACGGTATATCAAGAAATGGTGAATAATAGGGAGGGTTTTCATCCTTTTCTTTATCATCTTTCTTGATTTCTTGTTCTTCTATTGGGTAAGGTTTAGCCTGGTCTTCCACTGGTTCTTCTTATTCATCTCCATTTCTAAATGTGGTAGCCTCATTTTGCTCTCGTTGATATAATTCCATGTTGCTCAAAGAGTCTTTCACATTTCTCTTACAAAATTCATAGGAAGATTGTCTTACTTGAATCTCCAGGTAGTGAATAAAAGCAGCATGATTTTAAAAAACTTGATCAAACTTCTCTTCCAGTCTCTTCAGACTTTCCTCTTAGATGAGAAACATCTGAAGTAAATCACACGTTAGTAAAGACTTTAAGTTCAAGAAACTAGATACACAAGAAGGGGGGGTGTTGAATCGTGTATCTTCCTTTTTTTTACTATAAAAACTCTAAAAGAAAACTTTTTTTTCTTATTAGAAGAATATCACAACTTATTACGTAGAAAAATCGCAAATTATTTCTCTAAGAGTTTTAACAA
>JAOQMS010000179.1:37123591-37143377 GCA_027563885.1 Erythroxylum longipes | reverse complement strand
ATTTCTATCAAAAAACTTGGTCCATTATTGGGGATGAAGTCACTAGGGCAATCCAGGATTTTTTCCAACATGGGAGGATACGAAAAGAGCTTAACTCAACCTTTATTTCTGTAGTTCTGAAACAGACTCATCCTTCCACTATTTCTGATTACAGACCTATATCCTGTTGTAATTTGTTCTATAAGGTGATCACTAAAATCATGGCCAATAGACTTAGAGAGATGCTACCCCATATTATCAGTCCAAATCAGAGTGCTTTCATTAAGAATCGTTATATAGGGGACAATATTCTCTTGGCTCAAGAGATTTTTAAGAACTACCACCTTCCTAATAATCATCAAAGATGTGCGTTTAAAGTAGATTTCGAAAAAGCCTATGATTCTATTCAATGGGATTTTCTCTTTAATATGCTATTAGTAGTAGGCCTCCCTCTAAAGTTTATCAATTGAACCCCTACTGAATTTTTTAGTGGTAAATTAAGGTTATGATACGGAGATCCTCTATCTCTATATCTTTTTATTATCTGTATAGAAGTACTCTCTAAGAGTATGAACATCTCAGTTTCTAATAGTGCATCTTTTATATACCACTGGAGGTGTAAGGCTCTTTAACTTACCCATCTCTCATTTGCCGATGACCTTTTATTGTTCTGTCATGCTGATTTGACATCAGTGAGCACACTACTAAATTGCTTAAGCTCTTTCCTAAACTTCTCTGGACTGGACATGAATCTTAGTAAAAGTTAGTTCTTTTTGTCCCCTAATGTGGATCATATGACTCACCAGATGGAAACTATCTTTGGGCTTAAAAAAGGTTCTTTTCTTATGAGGTATCTGGGAGTTCCTATGATTATAGGTAAATTGTCTAGGAGAGCTACTTTCCACTTCTAGAGAAAATAGATTCCAGGGTTAATAAATGGACCCATAAATCTTTATCCTATGTAGGTAGACTTCAGTTAGTTATCTCAGTCCTCTCTACTTTTTAGGTTTTTTGGTTTAGTCATTTCGTACTTCCGTCCTCCATTCTTAGAGAAATAGAGTCCAAACATAGAATTTTTTTATGGTGTGGGAAGGTAGAGTCAAAAGCTCATGAAAAAGTTAAATGGATTGACCTTTTTAAATCTAAAAGGGAGTGTGGTATAGGGATTAAACATTTGCCAACTTAGAATAATGTCTTGTTAGGAAAAAGAATATGGGTCCTTTTTAATGATAGGAAGCTTTGTGGGTTAAGTGGGTACACACCATTGTACTTAAAAGGAAAATTTTCTAGAGTGCTCTTCCTACTAATAACAGCTCTTAGAGTTGGAGAAAGATTCTTCAAGTTAGAGATATCGTTGGGAACCAATTCAGATTTAAGATAGGAAATGGGACTTCTATGTTCTTATGGCAGGACCCTTGGCATATGAGAGGTATCCTAAAGGATCTTTCCATGCTAAGAGTGATTAATGGATCTGACCTCCTGATGAATGCAAAAGTAGCAGATGTTATCGGCGAACAAGGATGATGTTGTCAAGCCTCCACAAATGAAATCATTTGTATGCTAGAAACACCAAGGTACTCACCAAATTGTTCCCAATCTGATAGATTGGAATGGCTTGCTAACCACTCAAAAGTCTACACCAATGCCTCAGTCTACAAATTTTTGAGACCACCTATCCCGGATGTTCCTTGGCATAAAATAGTGTGGCAGCACAATGTAAACCCAAGACATTCCTTCATCTTGTGGTTAGCTTTTCTTGAGAAGTTACAAACAAGGGATAAGATCCCCTATTCTTATATCCCGAATCGCTGCTCTCTCTGCTCTTTGGCTAACGAGTCTATTAACCACCTTTTCTTTGAATGTCCATTCTCAAATTCAGTGTGGGTACATTGTCTTATCCACTTCCAGATATACATTCCAAATTTGGTTAACCTCCATTTCATTCTAAATTGCTTTAATCAGGGACACAACTCTAGAAATTTTGACTACTACTTTTATTATCAGTCTATCAGTTACTGTGTATAATTTATGGTCTGAAAGAAACCATAGACCATTCAGAAACACAGCCATGGAAGAGGGGGGCATTATCACTCGAATGATCCTCCAAGTTATGGAACAACTCAATTTAAACACAAAGAGAAGGTAATTGTGGAGTTTCTGTCTCTTTTGGTTAATATTATGTTTCAGATTTGGTTTCAGGTAAAGGAAATTACTGTAAAGGGAAATCTACTGTCTTGATGCACTTTACACCACAGCTGAACCCTTTCAATTGGTTTCTATTTTGGATATGTTGGCGATTTGTGCACTCTCCTTTTTGCAAAATTCCTGTATGGCAAAGGAAAGTTGACTTCATCAAATAAGACATATTACATCCTCTATGCAGGCTCTAGTTTTACTAGCAGAATGGCTGATCTGTTTACTTTATTGATGTTCTTAGAAAATCTATATATGTGCATGTTACTGGTTAGATGTACCTTCCTACAAGGTCATCTTGGTTGGTAAATATATAAGGCTGGTAGTGGTGGCTGTTTCGGTCCAAAAGGCAGACATTTTTTACCTCATGTTCTTAGATAAGGCTACTCTTTTCGAGCCTGGTAAGAGATTTGCAGCTTTGGCAATCTCTTGATTTGTACATAACTCTTTATTGTTTTAATTTATTAAATCTACTGATTTCCCAAAAAAATGAGGGACCAAATTTTTTTTAAAATCACATAATATTTTTTGACATAATTATAACGAAAGTTTTGTAAATTAGTTTGCATACAGTTAATTTCATTTTTTAATATTAGAAAATATTAAAATTCAAATTAAATTTAAAGCAATCATTATGATCTAAGTTACACTTTTATTATTAAAAAGACTAAAGTCTAAATAATAGTTCTTGAAAATATGAGATATAGGTTCAATTTATTAAAAATTTTAAAAAAATTGAATACTAATAAATCTATGTTTAAAATTAAAACATTTAATGAATTAATATAACATTAAAAAATAAATACCTTAAACTTAAGTAAACCTTCCCCTTTGAATGGATGTGAATAACTTCTGAAAACTTCCTCAAATTTTAGGCTTAAGAGAACCCTAAACTTGTAACCTCCTTGCATTCTATGAAACACAAAAAGTCTAAAATCACAAAAAATGAACCAGGACAACAAGTCCTTAAGCTTTACAGTTTTATTAAGACAAATAATCTTTAAATATAAGGCAATAAAACTTAGTTGTATATACAACATGAAATTTAGAGGTTTGGTTTTCCTTCCTCAAATATGCTATTTGTTTACATGAACATAAATTATTCTTGGATGGAACCAATAAACATATTCCTTTTCTCAAACATGCCATTTTAGTGTTATGAAAACTATGTTTGAATTCAAATGAAATTTTTTTTTCGATTACTATGAAAATTAAACCATTTTTTTAAATTTAACCACAACAAAAATAAAGAAAACATGGACTTGGATGAATCATACACGAACAAAAAATTAGAAGAGTCCAAATAATTCATCATTCAACAAAAGGTTTATAAACCACGTTTACTATAACTCAATAAGGAAGGAACCAAATCAGTGTAAACGGTGGATAACTATGATGACTACATGCAAAAAAATCATCATAAAGATAAAATACTAATATTAATTAAAAGGAGTGAGTTGAAACAACAAAAAAATATATATATATGGGCAAACTTATAAAAATGAAACAATTATTGAGATACAAGCAATTATCAGTGTTTTTATACCCATGTTTTCTCTATTTCCTCCACTAGTTTGATTTTTTTCTTTCTATTGTCAACTTTTAAAAATTGTTGCCTATGATGGGAAGAAGAAACACAGGGAAGGCTTCTAATAATGACAAAATGCTCCTTCGAGTTAGACAAGGATTGAAGTTGCTCAAAGGACGAGAATACTAATAAGTTATTATTTTGTGCTAATTTTGGATATAAATCTCTTTAATGTGTTAAAATTCTTATTTAAAATTAATGGACTTGTTTCTTAATTGTTCTTAGAAGATTTTCAACACATAGGAGATGGATTTGAATAAAAAAGATGCAACGAAAGAATTTGAATAAAAAAGATGCAATGAAAGTAAAGATAATTTGAATTCTCAGTTAGCAGAAAGTTTTTGACTAAGCATGGGCACGTGCAAAGAGAAAGTTTAGCTGCAGAATCTGATTTGAAAGCTGAATTGATACACTTAGGACTTTAGTTATTTTGGGAATCAAGTTGTTGTCTTTATATAGGATTTGTTACCTGATTTGGAGGAGAGGTGTATTTGATAAAATAATGATAAGAGTAAAGACAAAAACCCTTCTAGATAGATCATCTTTCACGTTTGTTTTTCTACTTTTTTGTTTTAGCTAGAGTTTTTGTATTTTTATGGAAAAGTGTAGATATAGAGACCATGTGTTCTGCTATGTTTCTATTGGTTACCTTTATTATGAGTAGCTAAATCTTTCTTCTTGGTTGAAGGGAACCAACGTTATCATCTAGCATGTGTGAGATTTTCTGAATAAAGTTTATTTCATTGATGAATATTAAGTGTATTTCATATTGCTTTTTATGATTGAATTGATTGATCTTTAGGGTGCGCAATTAGGAATTGATTTATTTAATTTATAGCTAGATTAGTAGGATTTGACGTTCAATTTTGCTAATCCAAATGGCAATAAGGATTACCATCTTTACATTAAGGATTGGGAAATTCTAATAAAGATATTTATCTAGACTAGATACATATCATATGTGTATTGTCTTGCTCATTGGTTCTCTTGGTTGTTAAAGTTATTAATTAATCAAACTTAAGACTTTATCTAAGTTGTTGGTTAATAAGAATGATTAGAATACATGTTTCTATTCATTTAATCCCAAGAAAGAACATCAATCAATGATTATTTGTTAATGGACTTAATTTTATATCGATGATTCATACTAGTTTCATAACGTAGGTGACCAGAAACCAAGGTTTGTTCATCAATTTTCCAAATCTGATTAGTTTCATTTATTTCCAATTTTTGTCATTTTTAATTTCTTAAAATCACGTTAATTCAACCCTCCAATTTGTTTTAGTTTTTAATTCATGAAATATTTACTAATAGATGCCTCATGGGAACGAACTCAACTTTTTATTAACTACATATTTCATTATTAGAGTTGGTATTAATTTGGTTACAGGCGATAACATTACTTAATTTTGGCACCACTACCGGGGATTTCTTAATGGTATATATATGTTTACGAGGAGACAAGACAACACAGTTGCTATTCCATTCAGAGATAGAAAAGACAGTCAAGAAGTTACGGAAACAAACAAAATAAAGATAACAAGTGCAGAAGAAGGAAAAGATGGCTGCAAATCACACCCTTCGTAAACTAGCTGCCTTTACAGATGTTCAATAGCCCCATTACATCAATTTTTTGAATTTGAGTGACCAAAATACTTTTGAATAAAAGTTAGGGCTGATTCATTTATTACTAATTTTTTGAGGTCTACCTAGAGAGGATCCTTACAAGAATTTGAAGGAATTTGATGTGGTTTGTATGGGTATGAAGCTTGCGGATGTGACTGAGGAGCAAATCAAACTAAGAGCCTTCCCATTTTCTCTAAAAGATGATGTTCAAGATTGGTTATACTATTCCACCGGTGAAAATGTGCAAACATAGGCTAAAATGAAAAGACTCTTCTTTGAAAAATATTTTCCAGGATCAAGAGCTACCAATATTAGAAAAGAAATTTATGGCATTTGACTACACACGGGGGAGACACTATATGAATATTGGGAAAGATTCAAGAGGCTTTGTGCTAGCTATCCCTATCCCCAAATAAATGATCAATTGTTGATTCAATACTTCTATAAAGGTCTTTTGCTTATAGACAGGAGTATGATTGATGTTGCAAATGGTGGAGCTTTGGTTGACCAAATACCGATAGCTGTAAGAGATTTGATAGCAAATATGGCTTCCAATACACAACAATTTGGGATACATTATGGTTATAGTACAACGTTGGAGAAGAGATTAGATGATCTTAAATCTTTGGTGCAACAAATTGCGGTTACAAAGAAAGAAGCAAGGGTATGCGGAATATGTTTGATGTTGGGACACTCCACTAATGCATGTCCAGTTTTGCAGGAGGAAAGTGCAAAACAAGTCAATGTCATGGGGGGATTTGCTGGACAAAATCAAAGGAAATATGATCCATTCTCGAATACCTATAATTTGGGTTGGTGTGACCATCCAATTTTATGTTGTGGGAACTCTCAAGGACAACAAGCTATTGCAAATTTCTAGCAGTATAAGCAACCTTATGTTCCTAGACAACATCTACAAATGAAACCCAAATTTGAAGGTAAGTCTTCTTTGGAAGATATAGTTAAATCTTTGACCACTAATACCATGACATTTCAGTAAGATACTCAATCTAGTATTCAAAATCTTGAAAATCAATGAGCCAAATGGTAATAGCCATCAATCGGTTAGAGGCACAAAGTTCTGGAAGGTTTCCTACTCAAACAGAAATTAATCCCAAGCAAAATGCCAAAGCTGTCATGTTGCGGAGTTGTAAGGAATTGAAGGAACCTTCTCCAAATATATCCAAGAGAGAAATAGAAGAAGAAGCAAGAAAGGAGGTGTCTAACCAACCAGAAAAGACACATTCAGATCTGTAGAAATTTATTGTGCAACCCCTTTTTCCTAGTCGATTCACTAAAGAAAAGAAATAGGAGCAAGAGAAAGAGACACAGGAGACTTTCAAAAAAGTCCAGGTAAATATTCCTTTGCTTGATGCCATTAAACAAATCCCTTGTTATGCTAAATTTCTTAAGGAACTCTGCACTTCAAAACGAAAATTAAAATTTGATGATAAAGTGCAATTAAGAGAGAATGTTTTAGCCATACTGTAAAAGAAAAAGCTACCACCTAAATGTCAACAACCAGGTATGTTCACTATTCCTGTAAAATTGGTTATTTGAGAATTGAAAAGGCTATGTTAGACTTAGGTGCATCAATAAGTGTCATGCCCTATAATGTTTACAAGTCCTTAAATGTAGGGCCTCTCAAAGAAACTAATATAGTGGTTCAATTAATGGATCGTTCAAATGCTTATCCAATAGGCGTGTCAAAGGATATCTTAGTTCAAGTGAGTGAAAAGTTTTTTCCAGCTAATTTTTATATTTTACAGATAGGGAGTGACGATATATCTTCTTCAACTCCAATTTTATTTGCAAGGTCATTCTTAAAAACCATTAGAACAAAAAATTGATGTTCATGATAGATCATTAACTATGGAATTTACGGATGATGTACAACCTGTTGTTTCTGCAGATTTTATTGACACTTGGGTGTAGGAAAATTCATCATTAAATGGAAAGATGAACTTGAGACAATTTTGGAGATGGGAGATGCATTGTATTCGCAATCAATTACAGAAACGTTGGTGCCCAACAATAAACTTGAAGTTCTGTTTTGTCATTTGGAGAAAACCAAGCAATTAATGAAGCAATTGCCTTATGAGGAGCTGTCTCGAAATAGCTCCAAGCTACTTCCTTCGTTGATTCAATCACTTATGTTGGAGTTGAAGATTTTGCCTAACCATCTAAAGTATATATTTTTGGGTGAGTAAGATACATTACCTGTTATTATCTCAAATAAACCTTCTCTTTTCATGAAAATCAATTGATTCAGGTGTTAAGACAACACAAAGAAGACTTTGGATAGACAGTGGCTAATTTAAAAGACAGTAGACCCACCATTTGTATACACAAAATCTTGATGGAAGATGAAGTTAAGGAGGTAAGGCAACCCCAATGTTGTTTGAATCCACCTATGATGGAAGCAGTGAAAAAGGAAATCTTGAAGCATTTTTATGCTAGAATTATTTATCCCACTTCAAATAGTAATTAGGTAACTCCGGTCCAGGTAGTTCCAAAGAAACTAGGGTAACTGTAATAGAAAATAATGATGGTGAGTTGATACTCACTTGAAATAGGTAGAGAGTTTGCATAGATTATAGGAAGCTAAATTCGGTTACTAGGAAAGATCATTTTTCACTTCCATTTATTGATCAAATGCTTTAAAGACTTATAGGTAAATATCATTATTGTTGTCTAGATAGTTATTCAAGTTATCATCAGATTTTGGTTGCACCAAAGGACCAAGAGAAAACAACCTTCACATGTCCATTCGGTACTTTTACCTATTAAAGAATGTCATTTGGGCTGTGTAATGCACCAACGACATTTCAAAAGTGTATGATAAGTATTTTCTTTAATCTTGTGGAAATTTGTACAGAAGTTTTCATGGACAACTTTACAGTTTATGGAGAATCGTTTGAAACATGCATTATCAACCTTGAGAAAGTGCTTAAACATTGCATTAAGATTAACTTGGTTTTAAATTATGAAAAATGTCATTTTATGGTTGACCAAGGCATAATTTTAGGTCATACAATCTTTTCTAAGGGAATTAAGGTCAATAAGGCTAAGATAGATGTTATCAAATCTTTACCTTACCCCGCGATTCTTGGTCATGCAGCATTCTATCAGCGATTTATCAAAGATTTTTTGAAGATTATGCAACCCATGTGTAGCTTACTCCAAAAAGAAGTGAAATTTGATTTTGATGTGGCATGCAAGATTGAATTTGATGAACTAAAGGAACAACTCATTATAACCCCAATAATTCAGCCATCGAAGTGGGACATTCCCTTCGAATTAATGTGCGATGCCTTGGATTATGCAGTTGGAGTAGTTTTGGACCAAAAAGTGGATAAAGTACCTCATGTCATTTACTATGATTCCATGAGACTTAATAATGCTCAGAAGAATTATTCCACGACGGAGAAAGAAGTTTTGGATGTAGTTTTTAGGCTAGAAAAGTTTTGTTCTTACCTATGGGGTACACAGGTAATCATTTATTCAAACCATGCAGCTCTGAAATATTTGGTGACTAAAGAAAGAAGCAAAACCAAGGTTGATTCGATGGATCTTACTCCTACAAGAATTTGAGTTGGAAATATGTGTCAAGAAGAGAGTTGAAAATTTGATGTCCAATCATCTCAATCGGGTCACTCCAACCAATGCATCTAATGTTCTCCAAGATGAATAGATGAAAGTTTTTTTACAATTCAACAGGTAATTCCATGGTGTGCTGATATAGTAAATTTCTTGGTGACTAAATATTACATATGAGATGAACCTCATCTTTGGAAATTTTTTGTTGATCAGATTATTAGAAGGCGTGTTGCAGATGATGAAATTCCTTCCATATTAAAATTTTGTCACTTATCTATGTGTGGGGGGCACTTTGGTTCCAAAGAATGGCTCATAAAATTCTTGAATATGGTTTATTTTGGCCCAAATTATTTTATGATGCTTACATGTTTTGTAAGTCTTGTGATCGTTGCCAAAGAACAAGTAGTTTGGGACGAAGAGATCAAATGCCATTTATGAATATCCTGGTATATGAAATTTTTGATATATAGGGAATTGACTTTATGGGTCCTTTTCCTTCATCTTTTAGTAAGAATTGTATCATTCTAGCTGTGGATTATATGTCAACGTGGATAGAAGCGAAAGCTACTCATATAGATGATGTTAAGGTTATAGTTAATTTTATCAAATCTAATATTTCTGTTAGGTATGGAATACCTCTAGCTATCATTAGCGACAGAGAAATTCATTTCTGCAATAAAATTGTTAGAACATTGATGAAGAAACATGATGTCTCACATTGTATTTTGACTGCATACCATCCGCAAATGAGTGGGCAAGATGAAGTCTCCAATCGGGAAATTAAATCAATTTTGGAAAAAGTGGTGAATCTGAATAGAAAAGATTGGAGCTTGCATCTGGATGATGCCTTGTGGGTACATTGAAGTGCTTACAAAACTCTAATAGGCATGTTATTGTACAGGTTAGTTTTCAGTAAACCTTGTCATTTGCTTGTGGAAATAGAATATAGAGCCTACTGGGCTGTGAAGCAGTTAAATATGGATTTGTTATAGGCTAGTAACAATAGGAAGTTGCAATTGCAAGAGTTAGAAGAGATCTGTAATGAGGCTTATGAAAATGCAAAAATTTATAAGGAAAAAACTAAAGCTTTTCATGATAAAATGATTTTTAGGAATCAATTTTCAGTAGGAAAATAAATTCTCCTTTATCATTCAAAGCTTAAGTTATTTCCATGAAAATTGCGACCTCATTTGGTCAGACCATTTATTGTTACTAACGTATTTTCTCATGGTGCGGTATAAAATCAAAGTTTAGACACTTCAAAGGTGTTTAAGGTTAATGGACACCATCTGAAACCGTACTTGAGAGCTCTCCGGTCGAGAATGTGGAAGAGATAGAGCTGGTAGCCCCAGTCTATCTCTGATCAGGTAAGTCGGTGAACACGTCCAGCTAACAACTTAAAACAAGCGCATTTGGGGGCAGTCCAAAAATTTCATGCTTAATTTTATTTATATTTTTTAGTATATATCTCTTTTTAATTTTTTTTGTTTTCATTTGTCAATTTTATTGCATTCCCTTTAGTATTTTCACTACTTAATATTTTCAATTCTAATTTAATTATTAAAAAATTCCCTTTCTTGCCACACATTATCGTTTTATGACCCAACACATTTTCATCTTCACACTTTCATTCATCTCTTCCTCTTACTTTCACTTACTCAAAATTTCAACCATCCACTGTCGAATTAGTAAATACCCATTTCATTCCAACACAAACCCCCAACCTTTTACCCTCTTTCCTACTGTAACCAACTCATTCCCTAATCCAAAAATTTTTTGTCGGTTCTGTGTTTTCGTTTTTGTGTTTCAGGGATGCAAAATCACAACTATTAGAACCATGCCATGCAAGATGAGTGATTCACACAGGTTAGCTTTACCTATCCAGACATTGGTTGTAACATACCACTCCCATAAAGCATATACCCGACATACTGAAGGATATTCGGGAACATACTCTACAAAAATGGCACGTTAAAACGGTTAAATCAATTCATTTTATTTTTTTACTTTTTAATCCATAAAACATTCCAATAATCTTTTTGTTGCATTTTTATTCACAAAGATATACAGTCTCAAATGTCATTACATTTCCAAAATTCATATGTACGATATACGATAGTTGAAAGATACAATTCTTGATACAACATAATTAAGACATTCGCAGGTACAACTGATCCCGACACTGACCCATATTCGAATGCAAAAGTTACTTCAACTAGACTAGCTAGATTTCTCCTGGACTTGAAAAACAATGTTACAATTTTGATGAGTTTGCGAAATCAGTGAGTGAACCATCATCGATGAGCTCACTCAAACAGACATAAATATCACAAGTATATAACACAATTCAATTAGTATCTCACATCATTTAGAATCAAATCTCATATATCACATCATTCAGAATGTAGTACCTGATAGCACTATGCATCATATTCCAACAAGTCTGTTATGAACAAAAGCATTTCATATAATTATTTTAGAATAATTCAATCATTCATTTCAATTATTCATATCATCCACATGTACACAAACATAGCATATCATTATATCAACTCAATTCAGTCATTCTTTGCAATTATTCACATGATACATGTAAAGATATATCTATGCAATGCACATGAGACTCAACTTTCATTTTCATTTTGTTGTGACCGAGTGCTTATTGACTGTCCCATATCTCTTGTGGATACTAGGCTTATTTCAGTTACTGACCCATATCGCTTATGGATATCAGTTTTATTTTAGGTACTGATCCATATCCCTTATGGATAACGGGCTTTAGGTCCTGACCCATATCTAATGTGGATATCGGACTTATTTGAGGCTGGTCACTCCAGTCACAACTCCTTTATCTGATAATGAATATCAATGTCATGAAATGCATCATCTCCCATAATGTGTTATCAATCACTTTTATTCGGTGTGCACAGTCATTTATCACAATCATCGAATCAGAGTCTGGCATTTAACATTCAATTGAGCATCACTTATTCCATTCACATTCATATTTATCATTGGACCTTGGTCTAACATTCAACAAGAATGTTAAGTATCACTTATTCAATCAAATTCACATACAATGAGAACTTCGAATACAATCCTAAATAATGATCTCCTCAAACAATTGATGTCCAAAATTATCACAATCAAACCAGTAACAGTTTATTATGTAAAAATTTAAAGTAATTCGAGCATAGTGAGGTACATCTAAGTTAACTTACTACACATTTAACTCAAACAAAAAAACACATATAATTGAGTTGACACATCTAAGTTAACTTATAGTATACTCCAGGTGAGCTATTGCCTTAATGATCCGGCAATGTTTGGATGTTGTTGGTCAACTTGTGCTTCTATATCATATAATACACATATAATCCACATATTACTAAGTTGATCAATCATATAACCATTCAACCATGCACATGCATATGTATCATGTTCAATGCATGCTCAATTGACTATTCCTGGTATATTTCCTTAATTCACATCTCGTAATCATTCATACTTCATAACTCATATATGTTTAATTTAAACTTAGGTTTACTCCTTAATTATATAAGATTATTCTAAGTTCATCACTCAATCATTCACTAAAGTTATTCTAGCATTATAAGATCATATTATATCCAATTTTTCATTCATCTTTACTTAATACTCGTCATTCATCTCCTTTGAATTTCATTAGCATTCATAAGATCACTTTCATTCATTTCATATTGTCATTCTCACAATTTCATCGAATCTATGTCCGTTAGGCAGACCTTATGTTTGTAGGCCAGACTTATACCTATATATACTATCTTTCGGAACAATTTCAATCCAAATGGCCAGTAAATGTCCGTTAGGCGGACTTCATGTCTGCTGAGTGGACATTCTTGGGTTTTTCAACTATCCAGCTCCGCTTATATCCGTTTGGAGGGACATCATGTCCACTAAGCAGACATTCACTAGACACTTATAGAAATGTGAAAATTTGACCTTTTAGACAACAAATTCTCACCTTGGAGTCTTCACAGAAGTTGTAGAACTCGGAGTCCTCTTTGAAATCGTACTTAAATAACCTTAATCCAACATCCATATAGAAATTTATGCCTCTTGCCCCAAAATCTATCCATTTACTTAATCCTATTAATCTCAATCTATTTCCTTAATTATAACCTCAATTATCACCTTAGGCAATCACACTTTTAATCACTTATTCAAGCATCATACTAGGTTCATTTCAAGCTTCATTCAAGCCTAAATACATCACAGTAAAGTTTCTTATCAAGTGTTTTCTCAAACATCACATAAAAGAAACATATTTTATGTAAAACTCATTCCCATTTTCTAGCTTTTCGAACTCTATTTTTGGGTCAGTTTTGTATGACCATTTTGACCAAGAAATTGAGGTATTTAGGCAAAAATTCTTCTAAAAACATGTTCCTATATGTATTAAGTTTCTAATGAAACCAAATTCATGTATTTTGGTTCATTATTCTGTAAGTTATATCTAAAATACTACGGACTGTTCTCATACCATGATAACACACAGTTCTCAGATCCAAGCCAAATTTCAAGACCCTTAAGGACATAATTAAAATTCAATTACTTCACGAAAATTGTAGCAGTATGTATCTAGTTTAATATAAACTTAAAATGATCCCATTTTAATATCTACAGATTAAGATATAGCTAAAATACAAATGCCATTTTAGTGGGAACACTCCATCTAACATATTCCAGGACACTTCATCATCAATCCTACATGCAATTCATGTCCAATCAATCATCATGTATTTTATTCTACCATATTTAAATAGGTAAATGAATCACTTACTAGCTCAGCTCAATGTCTCCTCAAACATCAAGCTAACCTAACCTTATCTGTAAAGTTTACATCATTTCCTAATGTTTCTTTATGAACAAGCTGTCTTCTTTTAATCATAACTCTATCTCTCTCTACAAAGATCCAAATGTCACGATTCTTGTGGCTCCTGAAATTAGATTTTCATTAGTTTTATGAAACCCAAAATTTACACAAACAATGTCTCCTTTTAAAATATAATCTCAATCCAAATTATGTCAAGTTTCTGGTAAGAAACAAACTGGTAACCAATACTTAAACCACAATAAGTCATTATCAAGACATATTCTAACCAACCGTTTCATAGAAGCATTAATAAGACATCAATAATCATTTTTCATGTTATATACTTTCACTAATTCGGACTCTAAGGTGCTCAAAAAATTAGGAAATAATACAAGGTTCTTGTACAGGGGTCTATAACAAGCAGTATTAGGAAACAAGAATAACTCAAGCTCTAGTCATTATTTTGTCAAGCCACTTTCACAAAGTTCAAGTTAATACCTATATCTACATCTTTCTTTATTTGAGTTTCTTCAAATTCATGATCTACGGACATGAAAGACAGATTGAAAAATGGAATTGAAGCCAGAATTTCAACTTACTTAGATAACCTCTTTCCTTCTCCTCTTCTCTTCCCCTTTTTATCTCCTTCTCTTCTCATTTTTATTTTTCTCCCTCTTCTAACCTTATGGCCGAACTTCACTCTTACTTCTATTGCCTTTTTCATTCACTTTCTCTAGAAAATTCTAATAAAGTCAAACTAATCCATATGTCACCATTCCACTGGTCCATGTGTCATCATTTTATTGGTACATATGTTATCCTTCTATTGGTCCATCTATCACCATTCTATTGTTCCATGTGTCACTTACTTTAGGCTCCATATGTCACTCATTTAAGCCTCCATATGTCACTACTTGTAAGGCTACACATGTCACCAATTATAAGGCTACATATGTCATCATTTGTAGAGCTACATATGTCACCATTCTAAAGCTCCACATGCCATAAGTATAAAGTATCATTTGTCACAAATTTAAAGGGCTACTTGTTGCAATTATACTCAAGCCACTTGTCATTCATTTAACTGAGCCATTTTTCACTTATTCGCAATGCCACATGTCACCATTTCATAAGCCTAATCAACCTAGATTCCCATATATCAATTTGTCTTGCTCTTTAACATTTTTCTTAGACTAGATGGACATATCACCTCATCAATTACTCAATTGTAATGATAAATTCCCAATTCACTAATTATAAACCATCATTTCATGTTATTGGTAAATCAAAATGTAAAAAATTAGGAATGCACATTAATATTGTATTCATTTTCGTTCCATACCCTGGAATATGTCAATTGAATGCATATACTATCTTGCAATGTATTCTAAATCATGATTCATATATGCATATGAAAATTACGCATGCGAATAAAATGCACCTCGTAGATTCTTGAATGAAATAACTCATATGACTCAATCTAACAGTTTAATCTCTTAACAATTTTAAGAGGCAGGATATTACATTGGTGACCAACCTACCAACACATCCATCGGACACCATTGCTATAGCACCGACTCCATCAATTCCTCGATGTCTGAACCAACACTAGGCCTTACAACTAGGAATCGCACTCAAAAAGGTAAGCAAGTCGAACAAAAAAGCTAATGGAACTCACGAAATGGAGCTTTCACTTCTTTTCAGCTGCCAGAGGACAACCAAAGATTTCAACAACTAAGCCAACGAAAAATCTACCCCTGTAAGTATGTTCTGATTGACACTCTTAAAGCTTTACAAATTTGTAACTCTTTTGATGGTTGGACAAATTTGTTAGAATGTGTTTGTTAAAATTGACGGTCCTATATATGTTGAATTAACAAGAGAATTTTACAACACATTTTAATTTAATTTTCATGAAGAATTCAACTTGTTTACTAAAGGAATTGTGGAATTTAGACTTACTGGTAAAGAATTTGCATTATTTGTTGTTGAATTTAACGTGCTATAGGTTTTATATCAGCTTATAATGTTAAAAATGAACCATTTATAAGTTCTAGCTGTTATTATTATAGTGGTTTTCATGCATCTGAACTGTGGACTCAATGGTCTATCGACCATCAACCATATAATGCCAGTGCATCTAAGAGTTCATATATAAAAAATCTTGTTTTCAAATTCATACATCGACTCTTAGCATACAATTTTTTAGGGCATTGGGATTCTGCGGGTACACTTTCTAAGGCTAAATTTTATTTTTTGTGATGTATGGACAAACAAATTCCTGTTAATTTGGGTTTTTGGTTTCTGATGCAATTTTAATTTGGGTTAATCAAAAAATCCAAACCATTAATATTAGGGTCCTATATCACTCAATTGGCTGTTAATTTGAATTTATTAGACCCTAAAAATACTGACATAATTGTGGCTTGTTCCATAAAACCTTTGGATATAGAATGTTTGTGCAAGATGGGAATCATGGACATGAGTCATGGGAGGATATCCTTCACTAATCCAGGTCCAGTTGTCCCTTCAAACCCATGTCTAACCACAAAGAGTCGAGTTGTTCCCGATATACCGAGTAGTAAGCCACCGTCCCCAACCAAATTTGGACACTCATTTAACTCAATTTGAATGCCAGATGCACCAAATAGAGCACAATTTGATAGCATATTCGGCACATCAAGGATTCCAACCTCCTTGCCCACTAACCCTATGATTTCGACTCTCAACGTGTAAAAAAGCCTTCTTTTCTCTCTTCTTTTCTATTTTTTCTTCTTTTATTTTATTTCATTACATTAGGGACAATGTAAAGTTTAGGTGTGGGAGTGGGGTACATTTTATATAACTGCTAGTTAGGAATCTTTGTTGAAAATTTTTGAATGCTTATTGACTTGTTTATAATTGATTAGCCAACTTCGACACTTTCTAGACTTCCATTTTAGTAACTTAAGTAGTTCGCATAACTTAAGTTAAATTTATTTTTAGGACAATAGATGCCACTTAGTTAAGAAATACAAGTGTATACACTTAGTCAAGGTTTGGCAATCATATGATTAAACATGGTGTATAATTGTGGTGAACTACATTAACCTGTGAGTTTTTGGGCTTAAAAGATTGAAACATCTATATCAATTTGTATTTCCTTGATGTGTGATTATCTTCTAAGGTGAATTTTTCTCTAGAAATTTCTTGGAACCAATTCGAGATCACATCTATACATATGTGCAAAAAAAATGATAAAGACCATCTTTGTTTTAACCCTTTAGCTTAAAAAGCCAATTCAATTCAATATCCTTTGTTAAACCTTTTAAGTTGAACCCTTTTTCTTGATAAACCCATAATAAACAACTAAAACCTCTCATATCTTCACCCATCGTAAATGTAAGTAGGTATTTTAACCACAATTTATGTCAAACTTATTTGGAGAAATATGGAAAGCAAGGAAAATAAAAGAAAAGATTAAAGGAAATTGAAGTTATACTGCTATCTTAAATATCAGTACATTGATTTAAAACTAAAAAATAATAATAATAAATAATAATATAGAAGTGAAAGACAAGTTATGACGTTGTTGATTCCTTGGCGATTGAAATTGTGTCTCCACAAGTGGCTAGATACCTTGCTAATGTTTATGATTTTTTCCCTTTTTGTTTAGCAATCCTTACCTTTACCTATAACCCAATACAACCTTAAATAAAGCCCTTTTTATCTGTGCATGTTTGTATTTTAAGTGGTGAAAAGTTGGTGAAAAAGCAAGCATATGGTAGAATATTTGCATTAGAAGAATTTGAGTGAAATACTGAACCAATAAACACTTGAGTGTTTTAAATGCAATCTGACCTGTGAAAGTTTGCTATAATTATGTGCTAGTTTTTGAAATATGATTGCCTTAAATTGACTTTGTGTATATTTACTTGACTGATTAACTCTGGGGTATTCATTAATTACAAAATTGTTTAACTCTTGAAATGTGCACTATTTACTCTTTTGAGACTTCGAATAAAGAAAGTTGATTAGCTGGCCAATTGATTGTAAATGTTGTTTGTCGAGGATGACTAAAAGATTGGAATGGTAGATTTTGATAAGTTATTATTTTGTGCTAATTTTGGATATAAATCTCTTTAATGTGTTGAAATTCTTATTTAAAATTAATGGACTTGTTTCTTAATTATTCTTAGATGATTTTTAACACATGGGCTATGAATTTGAATAAAAAAGATGCAAGTAAAGTAAAGGCAATTCGAATTCCCAGCTGGCAGAAAGTTTTTGACTAAGCGTGGGCTCGTGCAAAGGGAAAGTTTATCTGTGGAATATGATTTGAAAACATATTCGATAAACTTAGAATTTTAGTTATTTTGGGAATCAAGTTATTGTCTTTATGTGGGGATCTATTACTTGATTTGGAGGAGAGGTGTATTTGATAAAATAATGATAAGAGGGAAGACAAAAAACCTTCTAGATAGATCTTCTTTCATGTTTGCTTTTTTTTTGTTTTGGCTAGAGTTTTCGTATTTTCTGGAAAAGTGCTGATATGGAGACCATGTGTTCCACTATGTTTATTTTAGGCCCCAAATTGTTTTATTGATTTTATTAAGCATGATTTGGATAAATTTTATGGTCTTGCTAGATAAATCATTTTATTTGGAGTTTAATTATTATGTCAAGTTTTGGAGGATTTATTTCATGGATTGATGGAATTCAAGTATTAATGTTGTAAGATGATATAAGGGCAAAATTGGAAGATCACTAAAGGTTAAAAAGGCTAAGGCATTAAATGGAAGGGCAAATCAGAAATTTCACACCCATTAAAGGTATAAACAGAGAAGAAGTAATGGTAGTCTTGTATGTGAGTGAAAGAAGAGAGAAAGAGAAGGGGAGAAAGAAGAGAAAAGCTAGGATTTTTGGAGATCTTGAAGAATTTGAAGCTTCAACAAGTAAGTTATGCTTTAGATTTCATGGGTTTGGTTAAATGAAACCTAAATGAAGTTGAATATGGGAAGAAAGTTATTGATGAATGAGTTAGGAAAATGTTTTCTTTTAGGGTTAATGATCAAAGATAGATTTTGATGTATTTGTAAATGTTAATGGGTTGGAATGAAGTTGAAGAGATGGTTTAGGGTTAAGATGGGTTATATGTGAAAGGTGGGAAGTAAAAAGAGGAAAAATGTCCCAAACTACGTTCTCGAAGTAGGTTTTTGGACAAGTTCGCCGCAGCGTCGAAAAACATGTTCTCTGAGTGGGTTTCTAGATAATTTCATTGCGGCGAACTTCTGGGTTTAGCCACAGCAAACTCAACTTTCCAATACAGAACATGCTTTTGTATTTTAGGCATAACTTTTGGTGTAGTTATCCAAATGGACTGATTTTTTATTTGTTGTAAACTAAAGAATAGGGCTACAAATTATATGGAGGAATTGAGTCTAAATTCAGTCTTTAAGCATTTCAATTTTGAGATGGAAGTTGGATATAGAATTTTGTTTCAACCTAAGAAATAGTTTACATTGTTGAGGTATGACTTTCCGATTGCTAAGCCAAATTAAATGGAATTTTGGTTATTGTTTAAGGAAATCAAGTGAGGCAAGAAAGGCAAAAGGAACAAGAGCAAAGACATCCCTAAGCAAGTTTATAAGTAAGGATTTCAAGGTAGGTTACAGTTTTATAATTAAGTAATAGGCCATTAATGTTTTCTTTCAAATGATGGAAATAAATGATTTCAACTATTTTATGAATGCACATTATGACTCTTGAATGCTTTGAAAAAGTGTTATGTGTTTGGCATGAGCATATTGTGTTTATAAATTATGAAAAGAATGTGAAAATGATTTTTGAAGAGATACTAAGGTTGTAAAATCAAGTTTTGAAAATGCACCTTTTTGGGCAACAAGTTTGCAAGATATGAAATACATATTATGTGGGTTTGTGGTGGTCCCCTAAGTTAAGTCAAG
>JAOQMS010000179.1:37110924-37123491 GCA_027563885.1 Erythroxylum longipes | reverse complement strand
TTTGTACTGCAATTTGAATGATCGAGTGCTATAACATGCCACCCTTGCGGGGCACGAACTCGGATATCACCATCGATGTCGGGTTCGGGTCTTGCGGGAGTGGTGTGTTACAGAAAATATGAAGGAGAAGTATCGTCTATGCTGACGTCAGAACACAGACGAAAGGATGAACTAAGAGTAAAAGGATCATCTGATAGATTATATGCCAAGGGTTATAAGAAGGAGTTAAGAAAAAGATTATAAGAATGAGTTAAGAAAGGGATAAGAAGAAAGAGTTAAGAGGTTATGTTGGTTGAAGGATTCGTCTGTGTTACAGTTCACAGACTTTGTCTGTGGTACTGTTCACAGACGAATGAAATCGTCTATGTTACTGTTCATAGACGAATGAGTTCGTCTATGATACTGTTCCTAATCTTCGTCTGTGTTACTGTTCACAGACGAATGAACTTCGTCTATGATACTGTTCATAAACTTCTTCTATGTTTTGTTTCTTTTATGTTCACCTATACCTATCTTCTGTCCCATTGTTGACCCCTCAGACGATAGAATTGGACTCGGATGTCTTCATGCAAGTGGTAGATTTTGGAATCCTCTTTCGAACCATATAAAGAACAACTTGATCCGCTTCCTCTAGTGAAGGTTATAGTAATTAGAAAACATCATCCGTGTCACAGACTTCATCTGTGTTACTGTTCACAGACTTCGTCTGTGTTATTACTCGTGCTATGGTCTGGGTTACTGTTCATGATTATCTTCTGTCCCATTTTTGACCCTATATAAGACATAATTGACCTTCATGGTCTTCATGAAAGTTGTAGTTCTTAAAATCCTCTTTCAAACTAGGCAAAGAAACCATGATTTGGATGTCTATAGCAAAAGTTATGCCAGTAACCCTGAAGCATGTATATGTAAGTGGGGACTCACCAACGCTGTTATTTGAGGTTCTTCAAGTTGAAATGAATAAATGGATAGTCGAAGAGTGATACTGAATTCAGAAGAAGTGTTGTTGAAGGCAAGTATAAGTGATGAATACACATAATAAGTATGCGGCAGTGGTGATATCAGAGAAGAGAAGATAAAACGATAATGGTTAAGGTGTTCGCTTTGAGAGATAAATTCACGTATTAGGTTATGCTGCATGCAAGTTGGACTCCGGAGATAGGGTTCAAAACAAGCAAATATTTTATCTCATCATCACAATAACTATAAACATACTACTCACCTATTTACTTGTAACTTCAAACTTAAGTTTGTTCTTCTTCTTGTTCTCGCCTTCGATATTCTTAATTTCCTTCAAACAAAAATATCTTCATTCAATCAACATACACGAATAGAACTTCCATAAAGCTATATTATCCAAAAATAAGCTTAAACTTAATCTACTCTTAATTTATCTTACTAAGAGAACTAAAATCTAATTGAAAGTTCATAAAAATCTAAGAACATAAATCCCTTATTCCTCTTCTTTCTCTCTTCATTTTCAGCACATAACCTATTTTCTCTACTTCCTTTTGCTATCAAAACAAGAAGAATAAATAAAGGGTTACCTAAAACTCAACTAAACCTTCTTCTTCCACTTCTTATCTCCTTTATCTTTCTTTCCTTCTTTTCTAGTTCGTTTTCTGCTTCTCTTCTTCTACTTCTTTCTACATTTTTCTTCTCTGTTTCTTTATTATTTTTCGTGACTCTCTCTTTTTCCTAACCTCTTAAACACGTATCTCCCTTTTTTCTTGTTGTTACTTGACTCTCTTCCTTTTTCTCTAGCTTCTTCTAGGTTCTTCTACGATTTCTCTCTTTCTTTCTTTCTAACACGACTTTCTTCACCTTCTTTTCTTATAAATTTTAAAACAACTTCTAGCTTTCCAAACTTACCCTTCCATATCTAATCTAATGCCTTCTAACTCCTTAACTTAATTCTAACTCTTCCTTTTAATCCATGCAACCATATGTAATTAAAAAATATTCATTAATAAACTCCTTAAATTTCTAATTCAAGAATTCTAATTTTAGTCATGAATAAACGACAACAAATTCTCATTTAATAATTCTAATTTTCAAGAAAAGTTTAGGGTCCAACAGAGGAAGCTTGGGAAGAAATTGGAATTGGATCCTAGTGAGCTAATATACAACCAGGACATCATATCTTAACCTAAAAACTTAAGGCAATTAGTTATGAGTCCTATATTTGTGTATAACTCACTTCATCCTTATACCTATTTCTGATGTATGACTACTCCACTTATGAAATTCTAATATATTATAATTGTAAAATTTACTTTACAGTATCATAAGCACATTCGTACGCAAGTTGATGTGTCAAGTCAATCCCATGGGCCTTCAAGCTTGATTCAATAAGCTCCAATGGTGATGTTGTCATGTTTATAATTGTGGATGGCTTCTTCAATAAGGGATAGATGCACACTATCAATACGAGAGAATTGTTTCTTTGAATCACACCTAATTTTATGAGCATCGTCATTATAGATTATACTTGTCCTAAATTCTATGAAATTGAATTAAAAATCTATGCTTTCACGAGATCATTATAGTAGTTATACTATAGGAGTTCAACTATGGAGATCTCCAATAGTTATATGATAGTTTCTTTTTAAAAAAAACCTTACTTTAATCAAAATGATAAAGGTGAAAAGAATCATTTTAATTATCAAACTTATTGGTTTCGTTTTATTTTCGCCCTTTTTTACCATGTTTATTGACTAGTTAAAGGTGAGCAATTCAAAGAGAAATAGGCTTAAGAGTGTTTATTATTGACAATATAAGTATATATATCTCATTTTTTAATCCTAAATTAAAGCTTAATTTCATGTAAAGACAAATCAAGATTTAATTTTAAAAATATATCCCAGGACACCAATGCATACTTGAATTTGTTTCTTTTAACAAAGAAAAAAGGGTGATGGCTAAAAGAGCAATTTAGCCCGCAACGTTTACACTAAAATTTGATTTTGACTTTAACATTTCAAAGCATTCAAAATGAACCCTAACATCTGCAAAACGTTCAAAATAAACCCTAACATTTGAAAAATGTTCAAAACAGTCCCTAACTAGACGAAACAACTGAAAGAGTTAGGACTCTATCAATTAAATGTTGAAGTGGAATTTTTTTGTTGACGTAGATTTTTTAAAACAGTTTATTAAAATGGGACCCACATACTTGGCATTTTCTTATTTAAAAATCCTTTCTAGTCTCAAGCTACTTACTCTCCTGCATCTTTAATAAAAAAGACAATACATTAATCTAAGAATCCTTAAAACCACCAACTTCAGCAAACAAAGAATTAATCTTTCCGTCTTGAAAATCGATATCACTGAGGTCCTGGCTCTTGATAGGTGTAAATTATACTATATTTTGGTAGATGTTTAAGTGTACTTTTTGAGTATTTCTTAGATGATTATTATGTATATAGGCTTAGAATTATGTTGTTATTAACGCTTGTTTATATTGTAAGTGTTTATATGGTTTTGAGCATGATTTGGATATTAGTTTTATGTTTCAATAGGTGTTTGATGTGTGTTTGAGTGTATGGAAATAGAAAATTGAAGAAAAGAGAAGAATTGGAAGTATGGAAGTAGGCCACGTGATAAGTTGTTATTTTTGTGCTAACTTTGGATATAAATCTCTTCATTGTGTCGAAATTTTTATTTAAAATTAATGAACTTGTTTTTTAATTGTTCTCAAATGATTTTCAACATATGGGAGAAGAATTTGAATAAAAAAGAAGCAAGAAAAGTAAAGGCAATTCGAATTTCCAACTGGCAGAAAAATAATTGACTAAGCGTGGGCACGTGCAAGGAAAAAGCTTATCTGTAAAATCTTATTTGAAAACAAATTCGATACACCTAGGATTTTAATTATTTTAGGAATCAAGTTATTGTCTTTAGGTGGGGGATCTACTACCTGATTTGGAGGAGAGGTGTATCTGATAAGATAACGATAAGAGGAAAGAGAGGACACTTCTAGATAGATCATCTTTTATGTTTTCTGCAATTGTATTTCTTCTTTTTTTTTCTAAAGTTTTCATACTTTTCTGGAAAAGTGCAGATATGCAGACTATGTGTTTTGCTACTTTTCTATTGGGTTTAACCTCTGTTATAAGTAGCTAAATCCTTCTTCTTAGTTGAAGGGAACCATGTTATTATCTAGTATATGTGAGATTTTCTAAATAAAGTTTATTTCATAGATGAATATTAAGTGTCTTCCATATTTCTTTTTATTATTGAATTGATTAATCTCTAGGGTGCGTAACTAGGAATTGATTGATTTAATTTAGAATTGATTAAACTCTAGGGTGCGCAACTAGGAATTGATTGATTTAATTTACATCCATATTAGTAGAATTTGATGTTCAGTTTTGCTAATCTAAAGTAGAAAATAGGATTACCATCTTTACATTAGGGATTGGAAATTCTAATAAAGATACTTATTTAGATTAAATACATATCGTATGTGTATTGTCGTGTTCATTGGTTCTCTTAATTCTTAAAGCTATTAATCAATCAAACTTAAGATCGTATCTAAGTTGTTTTAATCTTAAGAGAGAACATCACTCAATGAGTATTTGTTAATGGACTTAATTTTATATCGATAATCCATATTAGTTTGATAACGTAGGTGATCCAAAATCAAGGTTCGTTATTAATTTTCCTAATATGAATATTTTTGTTTATTTCCAATTTTTAATTTCTTAAAATCATGTTAATTCAACCCCCCCCCCAATTTGTTTCTCGTATAACATTTACTAATAGATTCCTCGTGATAACGATCTCAACTCTTCACTAACTACATATTTCATTATTAGATTTGGTATTAATTTGGTTGCAGACGACATTATTACCAAATTTTGGTGCTATTTTTAGGGAATTCTTGATGCTATGTGTATGTTACACGAGTAGAGAAGACAACTCATTTGTTATTCGATTCAGAGATAGAAAAGACAGGTAAAAGGTTACGGAAACAAACAAAATAGAGACAACAAGTGTAGAAGAAGGACAAGATGGCTACAAATCGCACTCTTCGTGAACTTGTTGCTCCTACAGATGCTCAATAGCCCCATTGCATCATTTTTTTGAATTTGGGGTACAACAACACATTTGAACTGAAGTCAGGGCTGATTCATTTATTACCAATTTTTCGAGGTCTACTAAGAGAGGATCCTTATAAAAATTTGAAGGAAATTGATGTGTTTTGTATGGGTATGAAGCCTACGAATGTGACTGAGGAGCAAATCAAACAAAGAACCTTCCCATTTTCTCTCAAAGATGATGCTCAAGATTGGTTGTATTGTTCAGCTAGTGAAAATGTGCAAATATAGGCTGAAATGAAGAGACTCTTCTTTGAAAGATAATTTCCAACATCAAGAGCTGTTAATATTAGAAAAGAAATTTATGGCATTCGACAACACACGGAGGAGACACTATATGAATATTGGGAAAGATTCAAGAAGCTTTGTGCTAGCTATCCCCATCACCAATACTTTTATGCAGGTCTTTTGCTTACGAATAGGCGTATGATCGATACGGTAAGTGGTGGAGCTTTAGTTGACAAAACAATGATAGCTGCAAGAGATTTGATAACGAATATGGCTTCCAATACACAACAATTCAAGATACATTCTGGTTATATTTCAAAACAAGTAAATGAAGTGAATGTGATAGCGTTGGAGAAGAGATTAGATTATCTTACATCTTTGGTGCTGCAACTTGTGGTTACAAAGAAAGAAGCAAGGGCATATGGAATATGTTCAATAATGGGACACTACACTAACGCATATCTAATTTTCCAAGAAGAAATTGCAAAATAAGTCAATACCATGGGGGGATTTGCTAGGCAAAATCAAAGGAACTATGACCCATTCTCCAAGGTTAGCGTGACCATCCAAATTTGAGTGATGGGAACTCTCAATTACAGCATGCTACTACAAATTTCCAGCAATATAGGTAACCATATGTTCCTAGACAACATCAACAAATGGCACCCAATTTTGAAGGTAAGTCTTCTTTCGAATATATAGTTAAATCTTTGGCCACTAACACCATGACATTTCAGCAAGAAACTCAAGCAAGTATTCAAAATCTTGAAAATCAATTGAGCCAAATGGCCACAACCATCAAGCGGTTGGAGGCACAAAGTTCTGGAAAATTTCCAACTCAAACAGAAATTAATCCTAAACAAAGTGCCAAAGTTATCATGTTGCGGAGTGGTAAGGAATTGAAGGAACCATCTCCAAAAATCTCCAAGAGGGAAATCAAAGAAGAAGCAACAAAGGAAGCACCTAATTAGCCAAAAAAGATGCATTCAAGTCTACAGAATTTTGTTGTACAACCCCCTTTTCCTAGTCAATTCACCAAGGAAAGGAAAGAGAAGCAAGAGAAAGAGATATGAGAGACTTTCAGTAAAGTACACCTTTACTTGATGCCATTAAACAAATCCCTCGTTATGCTAAATTTCTTAAGGAACTCTGCACTTAAAAATGAAAAGTTAAATTTGATGAGAAAATGCAATTGGGAAAGAATGGTTAAGCCATACTGCAGAAGAAATACTACCACCTAAATGTCACAACCCAGGTATATTCACTATCCCCTGTAAAATTGATGATTTGAGAATTGAAAAAGCTATGTTAGATTTGGGTGCATCAATAAATATCATGCCTTATGATATTTACAAGTCCTTAAATGTGGGGCCTCTCAAAGAAACTAATGTAGTGATTCAATTAGCGGATCGTTCAAATGCTTATCCCAAGGGCATGTTAGAAGATATCTTAGTTCAAGTGGGTGAAATGCTTTTCCCATCTGATTTTTATATTTTATAGAATGGGAGTGACGATGTATCTTTTTCAACTCCAATTTTATTTGGAAGGCCATTCTTGGAAACCATTAGAACAAAAATTGATGTTCATGATGGATCATTGACTATGGAATTTGATGGTGAATTAATTAAATTCAATATACACAATGCCATGAAATTTGCAAATGATGAACAATCTATTGTTTCTGTGGATTTTATTAACACTTGGGTGAAGGAAAATTCATCATTAAATGGAAGAGATGACCTAAGACAATTTTGGAGATGGGAGATGTGTTACAATGGCAAGAAATTACAGAGATGTTATTAGCCAACCATGAAATTGAAGTGTTATTTTGTCATTTAGAGAAAACCAAGCAATTGGTGTAACAATTGCCGTATGTGGAACTATCCCAAACAGCTCCAAACTTCTACCTTCGTTGATTAAACACCCACGTTGGAGTTAAAAAGTCTGCCTAACCATCTTACATACATATTTTTAGGTAAGCAAGATATGTCACCTGTTATAATCTCAAATAAACTCACTCTTTTACAGGAAAATCAATTGATTCAAGTGCTAAGACGATATAAGCAAGCTTTCAGATGGACGGTGGCTGATTTAAAAGGCATTGTTCTCATCATTTGTATGCACCTAATATTGATGGAAGATGAAGCCAAAGAGGTAAGGTAACCTCAACGTCGTTTGAATCCACCCATGATGGAAGTAGTGAAAAAGGAAATCTTGAAGCTTCTTTATGCTGAAATTATTTATCCCATTTCAGATAGCAATTGGGTAAGTCCAGTCCAGGTAGTTCCAAAGAAAACTAGGGTAACTATAATAGAAAATAGTGGTGGTGAGTTGATACCTACTCGTATTCAAAATGGGTGGAGTTTTTGCATAGATTATAGAAATTTAAATTCGGTTACTAGAAAAAATCATTTTTCGCTTTTGTTTATTGGACAAATGCTTGAAAAACTTGCAGGTAAATCTTACTATTGTTGTTTAGATGGTTATTCAGGGTATCACCAGATTTTGGTTGCATCAAAGGACCGAGAGAAAACAACCTTCGCATGTCCATTGGCAGCTTTGCCTACCGAAGAATGTCATTTGGGTTGTGTAATGCACCAGTGACATTTCAAAGGTGTATGGTAAGTATTTTCTCTAATCTTGTGGAAAATTGTATGAAAGTTTTCATGGTTGATTTTACGATTTATAGAGAATCTTTTGAAATATGCATTATCAATCTTAAGAAAGTGCTTAAATGTTGCATTGAAACTAATTTGATTTTAAATTATGAAAATTGCCATTTTATAGTTTATTAAGGCATAATTATGGGTCATACAGTCTCATCTAAGAGAATTGAGGCTGATAAGACTAAGATAGATATTATCAGATCTTTATCTTACCCCGCGACTGTGCGAGAAGTTCATTCTTTTCTTGGTCATGTAAGATTCTATCGGTGATTTATCAAAGATTTTTCAAAGATTACGCAACCTATGTGTATACTACTCCAAAACAAAAGCTCGTAAAATTCTTTAATGTGGAATATTTTGGCCTAAGTTATTTTATAATTCTTACATGTTTTGTAGGTCTTGTGATCATTGCCAATGAACCAATAGTCTAGGACGAAGAGATCAAATGCCACTTATAAATATCCCGGTATGTGAAATTTTTTATATATGGGGAATTGACTTCATAGGTCCTTTTCATTCATCTTTTGGTAAGACTTATATCATTCTAACTGTGGATTACATGCCAAATTGGATAGAAGCGAAAGCTACTCATACAGATGATGCTAAGGCTATAGTTAATTTTGTCATATCTGACATTTTTGTCGGGTATGGAATACCTCGAGCTATGATTAGCGATAAAGGAACTCATTTTTGCAATAAAATTGTTGGAACGTTGACGAAGAAACATGGTGTCTCACATCATATTTCAACTGCATACCATCTGCAAACCAGTGGGCAAACTGAAGTCTCCAATTGGGAAATTAAATCAATTTTGGAAAAAGTGGTGAATCTGAACAGAAAAGATTGGAGCTTACGTTTGGATGATGCCTGGGCATATTGGACTGCTTACAAAACTCTAATAGGCATGTCTTCGTACATGTCAGTTTACGGTAAACCTTGTCATTTGCCTGTGGAAATAGAACATAGAGCCTACTGGTTTATGAAGCAGATAAATATGGATTTGGTAGAGGCTAGTAATAATAGGAAGTTACAATTGCAAGAGTTAAAAGGGATCTGTAATGAAGCTTACAAAAATTCAAAAATTTATAAGGAAAAAACTAAAGCTTTTCATGATAAAATGATTTTTAGAAAGCAATTTTTAGTAGGATAAAAAGTTCTTCTTTATTATTCAAAGCTTAAGTTATTTCTAGGAAAATTACGATCTCACTGGCTAGGACCATTTATTGTTACTAATGTATTTTCTCATGGTGCGGTAGAAATTCAAAGTTTAGACACTTCCAAGGTGTTTAAGGTTAACAGACACCATTTGAAACCATACTATGAGAACTCTTCAGTCGAGAATATGGAAGAGATACAGCTGGTAGCCCCAATCTATCTTTGATCAAGTAAGTCGGTGAACACATCCACCTAACAACTTAAAAGAAACGCATTTGGGGGCAACCCAAAATTTCATATTCAATTTTATTTTTCATTTTCAATATTTTTCATTTTTTAATTTGTTTGATTTGTTTTGTTTCAGCTGTCAATTTTATTTCCTTCCCTTTAGTATTTTCATTTATTAATATTTTCAATTTTAATTAAAAAATGTCTTTCTCACCGCCCACTGTCATTTTACCGCCCATTACATTTTTACACTTCCCACTTTCATTTATCTCTTGCTCTTACTTTCACTCACTCACAATTACACTCACCTACAATTGAATTAGTAAAACCCATATCATTCCAACACAAAACCCAACCTTTTTACCTCCTTCCCACCGTAACCCACCTATTTCCTAGTCCAATTTTTTGTTGGTTTTGTGTTTGTATTTTTATGTTTCAGGACTGCAAAATCACAACGATTAGAACCATGCCATACGAGAAGAGTGATTCACACAAGTTAGCTTCACCAATCACGTCATTTGTAAACACCCAACTTCTATCGAACACTACAGCTGCAGCACTAACTCCATAAATCCCTCTAATTTTCGAACCAACACCAAGCCCTTCAACGAGGAATCGCACTCAGAAAGGTAAGAAAGTGGAGAACAGAAGCCAATGGAATTCATGAGTGGAGCCTTCACTTGTTTTCAATTTCCAGAAGACAACCAAAGATTTCAATAACTAAGCCTACACAAAAGCTATCCCTGTAAGAATGTTCTTACTGACACTCTTGAAGCTTTACAAGTTCGTGATTCTTTTGAGCAACTGGTTGGACAAATTTGTTGGAATGTGTTTGTTAAAATTGACTGCCCTGTATATGTTGAATTAACAAGAGAATTTTACATAACATTTCAATTTAATTCTCATGAAGAATTCGACTTGTTTACTAAAGGAAATGTGGAATTTAGACTTATGGGTAAGGAATTTGCGTTATCTGTTGCTAAATTTAACGTGGCTATAGGTTTTATATTAGCTGATGATGTTAAAAATGAACCATTTGTGAGTTCCCGTTGTGATTACCATAGTGATTTTCATGCATCTGAATTGTGGACTTAATGGCCTGTAGACCCTCAACCATATAATGCTAGTGCATCTAAGAGTTCATATTTAAAAAATCATATTTTCAAAATCATACATCGACTCTTAGGGTACAATTTTTTAGGGCGTCATGATTCTGTGGGCACACTTTCTAAGGCTAAATTTTATTTTTTGTGGTGTATGGACAAATAAACTCTGGTTAATTTGGGTTTTTGGTTTCTAACTAAATTTCAATCTGTGTTAAAAAAAATCCAAAACATTAATATTAGGGTCCTACATCACTCAATTGGCAGTTAATTTGGATTTATTGGACCCTGAAAATATTGACATGATTGTGGCTTATGTCATAAAACTTTTGGATATAAAATTTTTATGCAAGATGGGAATCGTGGATATAAGTCATAGAAGGATATCCTTCACTAATTCGGGTCCAGCTGTCCCTTCTAACCCACGTCCAACCACAAGGAGTCAGGTTGTCATAGATACACCAGTAGTAGCCAGCCTCCCTAACCCAATTTGTACACTCGTTTAGCTCATCTTGAATGCCAGATATACCAAATGGAGAATAAATTGACAGCATATTGGGCACATCAAGGATTCCAACCTCCTTACCCACCATCCCTATGATTTCATCGCTTAACTTACAAAGAAGCTTTCTTTTCTCTTCTTTTCTATTTTTGCTTCTTTTATTTTACGTCATTAAATTGGGGACAATTTATGGATTAGGTGTGGGGTAGGGTATATTCCATATAACTGATAGTTAGGAATCTTTCTTGAAAATTTTTTAATGCTTATTGACTTGTTTGCAATTGATTAGCCAACTTTGACACTTTCTAGACTTCCATTTTTAATGACTTAAGTGGTGCACATAACTTGGGTTAAATTTATTTTATGACAATAGATGTCACTTAGTTAAGAAATACAAGTGTATACACTTAGTCAAGTTTTGGCAATCATATGATTAAACATGGTGTATAATTGTGGTGAACTACATTAACCTGTGAGTTTTTGGGCCTAAAAGATTGAAACATCTATATCAATCTGTATTTCTTTGATGTGCGATTATTTCTAAGGTGAATTTTTCTCTAGAACTTGCTTGGAATCGACTTAAGACCACATCTATACATGTGTGCACAAAAATGATAAAGGCCATCTTTGTTTTAATCCTTTAGCTTAAAAAGCCAACCTAGTTCAATATCCTTTGTTAAACTATTTGAGCTGAACCCTTTTTCTAGATAACCCACAATAAACAACTAAAACCTTTCACATCTTCACCCATCATAATTTTAAGTAGGAATTTTAACCATAATATATGTCAAACTTATTTGGAGAGATATGGAAAATAAGGAAAAGAAGAAAAAGAAGAAGAAAGGAAATTGAAGAGATTTATATTTGAATTGTGTGTTGTACTGTTGTCTTTAAATATCAATACATTGATGAAAAAAAGAGAGAAAGAAAAGAAAAAGAAAAATAATAATACATCAGTGAAAAAAAAGTTGTGGAGTAATCTATCTCTATGGAATGATGTTATTGACTCCTTTGTCATTGAATTTGTGTCTCCACAAATGGTTAGGTGCTTTGCTAATGTTTATGATTTTTGACCTTTTTCGTTTGTCAATCCTTACCTTGACCTATAGCCCAATACAACCTTGAATAAAGCCCTTTTGAGTTGTGCATGTTTGTATTTCAAGTGGTGAAAAGTTGGTGAAAAAGCAAGCATATAGTAGACTATTTGCATTAGAAGAATTTGAGTGAAATACTGAACCAACAAACACTTGAGTGATTTAAGTGAAATCCAATCCGTGAGAGTTTGCTATAATTATGTGCTAGTTTTTGAAATATGATTGCCTTAAATTGACTTTGTTTATATTACTTGAATGATTTTCTTTGGGACATTCATTGGTTACAACATTGTTTGACTCTTGAAGTGTACACTATTTACTGTTGTGAGACGTGAAATAAAGGAATTTGATTAGTTAGCCAATTGATTGTAAATATAGTTTGTCAAGGACGAGCTGTTGGACCCCGATCCTTTTCTTACTAGTAAGCATGTGTTTAGTTTTTGTTAAGGTTTAATTTGATTAAATTGTTGTGGTTAGGTTTTAATTTTA
>JAOQMS010000179.1:37094139-37110824 GCA_027563885.1 Erythroxylum longipes | reverse complement strand
TCTCAGAAGAATACCCCGTTAGGCTACGGGAGTATACCTATTGCATGCAATTCAGGGATAGAGGTCAGGATCAGTTCGCGTCTGCATTGTATTTCTTTATTTGACACTGAATTGTATTTTTCGCAAAATTCTGTATTTTTTTGAAATTGAACATTACGGTTGTAATGATTTTGGGAATTGGAAATGGTTTGTAATTTGTAATAGGCCCTAATTGGTTATTGAAAATTTTATTGATTATATTATCTTGTTGAAAATGGTTATAAAATAAAATGGGCCAATTTAGTTATCCACTTTTTGTACTTTATGTTTGTGGTTTCAAAGAAAAGAGAGAGAGTTTTGCAAAAGAAATTGATTAAAGTGAAATATGTTTCGTTTACGGTTTGAGCTAATAAAAATTCTGGTATAACACAAAATCTTGGCAATTCTTGTAAACGAAATGTTTCTGAATAAAAGTAGTCCCAAATTTGTGATTATTGATTTATGCGTATTCAAAAAAAAATTATACCGACTTTTGATTGTTTAGTGATGTAGCACACCACCCTCGCGGAGCACGGACTCAGATATCACCATCGATATCGGGTTCGGGTCCAGCGAGAGTGGGGTGTTACAGTTTTAGTTTTAACCCGTGAAACATTTACCAATAGATTCCTCGTGGGTATGATCTCAACTCTTCACTAACTACATATTTCATTATTAGAGCTGGTATTAATTTGATTGTAGGCGACAACATTACCAAATTTTGGCACCATTGTTGGGGAATTCTTGGTGGTATATGTATGTTACATGAGATAAGACAACTCAATTGCTATTCGACTCAGAGATAGAAAAGATAGCTAAGAAGTTACGAAAACAAACAAAATAGAGACAACAAGTGCAGAAGAAGGAAAAGATGCTTGCAAATCACACCCTTCGTGAACTAGCTGCCCTTACAGATGCTCAACGATTTTGTTGCATTAGTTTTCTGAATTTGGGGAAAACAATATCTTTGAACTGAAATCAAGGCTGATTCATGTATTACCTATTTTTTGAGGTCTACCAGGAGAGGATCCTTACAAGCATTTGAAGGAATTTGATGTAGTTTGTATGGGTATGAAGCCTACGAATGTGACTAAGGAGCAAATCAAATTAAGAGCCTTCCCATTTTCTCTCAAAGATGATGCTCAAGATTGATTGTATTATTCTACTACTGAAAATGTGCAAACATGGGCTGAAATGAAGAGACTCTTCTTCGAAAAATATTTTCTAGCATCAAGGGCTACTAATATTAGAAAAGAAATTTTTGGCATTCGACAACACACGGGTGAGACATTGTATAAATATTAGGAAAGATTCAAGAAGCTTTGTGCTAGCTGCCCCTATCACCAAATAAACAATCAATTGTTGATTTAATACTTCTAGAAGGTCTTTTGCTTACAAACAGGAGTATAATTGATGTTGCAAGTGGTGGAGCTTTGGTTGACAAAACACCGACAACTGCAAGAGATTTGATAGCGAATATGGCTTCCAGTACACAACAATTCGAGATACGTTATAGTCATAGTTCAAAACAAGTAAATGACGTAAATATGACAGTGTTGGAGAAGAGATTAGATGATCTTACATCTTTGGTTCGACAACTTGCAGTTATAAAGAAAGAAGAAGCAAGGGCATGTAGAATATGACAGTATTGGAGAAGAGATTAGATGATCTTATGTCTTTGGTGTGGCAACTTGCAGTTACAAAGAAAGAAGAAGCAAGGGTATGTGGAATATGTTTGATGTTGGGACACTGCACTGACATATGTCCAATTTTGCAGGAAGAAAGTGTAGAACAAGTCAATGTCGGGGGGGAGGGATTTGCTGGACAAAATCAAAGGAAATATAACTCATTCTCAAACACCTATAATTTGGGTTGGCGTGACCATCCAAGTTTGCGTTATGGGAACTTTTAAGGACAATAAGCTATTGCAAATTTCCTGCAATATAGGCAACCATATATACCTAGACAACATCAAAAAATGGCACCCAATTCTGAAGGTAAATCTTCTTTGGAAGATATAGTTAAATATTTGGCCACTAACATTTTAGCAAGATACTCAAACTAGTATTCAAAATCTTACAAATCAATTGAGCCAAATGGCAAAAACCATCAATCAGTTAGAGACATAAAGTTCTGGAAAATTTCCTGCTCAAATAGAAATCAATCCCAAGAAAAGTGCCAAAGTTGTCATGTTGCGGAGTGGTAAGGAATTAAAGGAACCTTCTCCAAAAATATCCAAGAGAGAAAGCAAAGAAGAAGCAAGAAAGGAGGTGCCGAACCAACCAAAAAAGACACATTCAAATTTGTAGAAATTTGTTGCATAGCCCCCTTTTCCTAGTCGATTCACTAAAACAAGGAAAGAGGAGCAAGAGAAAGAGATATGGGAAACTTTAAAAAAAGTCCAGGTAAATATTCCTTTGCTTGATGCCATTAAACAAATCCGTTATTATGCTAAATTTCTTAAGGAACTCTGCACTTTAAAATGGAAATTGAATTTTGATGAGTAAGTGCAATTGGGATAAAATGTTTCAACCATACTATAGAAGAAAAAGATACCACCTAACTGTCAAAACATAGGTAAGTTTGCTATTCATTGTAAAATTGGTGATTTGAGAATTAAAAAAGATATTTTAGATTTGGGTTCATCAATAAATGTCATGCCTTATGATGTTTTCAAGTCCTCAAAAATGGGGCCTCTAAAAGAAACTAATGTAGTTATTCAATTAGCGAATCGTTCAAATGCTTATCCCAAGGGCATGTTGGAGGATATCTTAGTTTAAGCAGGTGAAATGCTTTTTCCAGCTGATTTTTATATTTTGCAGATGGGTAGTGATGATGTATCTTCTTCAACTCCAATTTTATTTGGAAGGCCATTATTGAAAACCACTAGAACAAAAATTATTATTCATGATGGATCATTGACTATGGAATTTGATAGTGAATTGATTAAATTCAATTTATAAAATGTCATGAAATTTCCAGATGATGAATAATCTATTGTTTCTGTGGATTTTATTGATACTTGGGTGTAGGAAAATTCATCATTAAATTGAAGAGATGAATTTGAGACAATTTTGGAGATGGGAGATGCGCCGCAGTGGTAATCAATTGTAGAAACGTTGGTGCCTAACAACAAACTTGAAGTTCTGTTTTGCCATTTGGAGAAAACCAAGCAATTAATGAAGCAATTGCCTTATGTGGAGTGATAGTTATGATTTGCATTATGTTTTAGGGTTTAATTTGTTATGTATTAAGTGTTAATTTGAGTGTTTAGTATGTGTTTAGGTTTTAATTGCGTTACTTTATTTGTTTAAGTGTTTTTATAGGTTAGTATAAGTCTTTGAGCTTAAATGTTATGTTTTTTAGGTACTTTGATGTGTTTGTTAGTGTTTTAGGGTAAACAGTGAAGAACGGAGACGTTTCGAAGAGTTTCGGGCCAAAACCATAGCCCACGATCATGGCATCATGACAAAAAGAGGTGAACCAATAGCACCCAGGTCACGATTGCGCAATTTTGGTCACAATCATGATAGAGAGCTCTAAACCAGGCCACGATCATGCACTTTGGGCCACGATCATGACATGGAGGGTTAGGCCTACCACAGTTATGGTCTGCGTCAGGCAGACACAAAATAGCTAAAAACGTCAAGTTTTGTGGGACTTTTTGGACCGTTTTGACCCTGTATTAACCCTAGGGCTTCTAAGATATAAATAGAACATTAAAGAACATAAGAAGCATCCTTTGAAGAGCTTTGATCAGCCACCAAAAATGAAACCCTAAAAGAAAGAACCTAAGAGATTGAAAAAGAGACGAAGGAAGAGAGAAGAGGAAGATGATGCAAACATGACGTGCGTCCTAGAATAAGAAGCTTTTCGTAGTCGCGGCCTCCCATCATTTAGTCAAGTTCTGTTTCCTATGTATTTCAGTTTTATTTGATTATAGAATTGGGATATATAGTTTAGCGATAGAATTGCATTGTGAGTGATGTTCTATAGTCACCTTTGGATTATTATTTTTGATTTAATGAAATTTAATTGTTTTATGTGTTTATTTAATTAATTGTGATTTGATTTTGCAGTTCATATCTTGATAATAAACTAAGAGGGTGAATTGAGAGAAAATGATTAATTTGGGCTAACAAAAGTTAGGTAAATTAATAGATTCAAAATTAAATCAAGTTAGTAAATCTTGTTTAGAGAGATCACATTTCGGTTTCCAATTGTTTAATAGAGAACTTAAGAACTGGTTAAGTTTTGGATAGGTTATTAATTGAGAGATTACAACTTCCCACAGTCTGATTAGGGTTTATGTTTTCGGGTTCAATTATAACTTGAGAGAGAGTAATTGACCTTAGGATCATTTAGAATCGTTAATTCGATAAATCGTAATCGACTAGGTTGACATTACAGATAGATAATTTTTCGGTAAACTCATTAGGTTGAATTTGAGGGTGTGTGATCATTGTTAAACAAATCGATCAATTTCCATTAATTGTTATTTAAAATTGTTAATCGTCATCGTGATTGTTTCTATTTAAGTGTTAATTGTCAATTATTTTTTTGTTAGTTGATTTGGTTATTTGATTTAGTTAGTCCTCGTGTTAAAATTCATTGTCTATTAATATTTATTTAATAGTCTCTGAGCCTAGATTTTAGGACTAGATTAACCTTCCTTGTGGGAACGATACCTTAGGTATTACACAAATGGCCCGTGCACTTGTGACAATATTGAGGTTATAAATATTCAAACTTTTTCATAACGTAAAAAGCCCGATCATGGAGCTGTCCTAAAATAGCTCCAAGCTACTACCTACATTGATTCAACCACCTACGTTAGAGTTGAAGAGATTGCCTAACCATCTAAAATATCTATTTTTGGGTGAGCAAGATACATTACCTGTTATTGTCTCCAATAAACTCACTCTTTTGTAGGAAAATCAATTAATTCAAGTGCTAAGACAACACAAAGAAGCCTTCAGATGGACAGTGGTTGATTTAAAAGGCATTACTGCCACCATTTGTATGCACCAAATCTTTATGGAAGATGAAGCCAAGGAGGTAAGGCAACCTTAATGTCATTTGAATCCACCCATGATGGACATGGTGAAAAAGAATTCTTGAATCTTCTTGATGTTAGAATTGTTTATCCCATTTCAGATAGTAATCGAGTAAGTCCACTCTAGGTATTTCCAAAGAAAATTGGGATAACTGTAATAGAAAATAGTGATGGTGAGTTGATACCCACTCATATTCAAAACGGGTGAAGAGTTTGCACAGATTATAGGAAGCTGAATTCGGTTACTAGAAAAGATCATTTTTCGCTTCCGTTTATTAATCAAATGCTTGAAAGACTTGTAGGTAAATCTCACTATTGCTATTTGGATAGTTATTTAGGTTATCACCGCCAAAGGACCAAAAGAAAAAAACTTTCATATGTCTATTCAACACACCTTTACTTACTGAAGAATGCTGTTTGGGCTATGTAATGCACCAGTGACATTTCAAAGGTGTATGATAAGTATTTTCTCTAATCTTATGAAAAATTATATGGAAATTTTCATGGATGACTTTACAGTTAATGGAGAATCTTTTGAAACATGCATTATCAACATTGAGAAAGTGCTTAAACGTTGCATTGAGACTAATTTGGTTTTAAATTATGAAAATTGTTATTTTATAGTTAATTAAGGCATAATTTTGGGTCATACAGTCTCTTCTAAGATAATTGAAGTCAATAAGGCTAAGATAGATGTTATCAGATTTTTACCTTACCCCACAACCATACAGGAAGTTCATTCTTTTCTTGGTCATACAGGATTCTTAAGGCTATTTATCAAATACTTTTCGAAGATTGCGTAACCCATGTGTAAACTACTCCAAAAAGACATGAAATTTGATTTTGATGAGCCATGCAAGATTGCAATGATGGACTTAAGGAATGACTTACTATAGCCCCGATCATTCAACCACCGAAATGGGACATTCCCTTCGAATTAATGTGCGACGACTCGAATTATGCAGTTGGAGTAGTTTTGGGCCAAAAAGTAAACAAAGTACCTCATGTTGTTTACTATGCTTCCATGACACTTAACGATGCTCAGAAGAATTATTCCATAACAGAGAAATAATTTTTGGTTGTAGTTTTTGGGAAAGAATTTTTTGCTGTAGTTTTTAGGATGGAAAAATTTCGGTCTTACCTATAGGGTACACAGGTGATCATTTATTTAGACCATGCAGCTTTGAAATATTTGGTGACTAAGAAAGAAGCAAAATAAAGGTTGAATCGATGGATCTTACTCTTACAAGAATTTGAGTTGGAAATATGTGACAAAAAGAGAGTTGAAAATTTGGTGGCCGATCATCTCAGCAGGATCACTCCAACCAATGCATCTAATGTTCTCTAAGATTAATTTCTAGATAAAAGTCTCTTTACAATCCAACAAGTAATTCCATGGTATACTGACATGGTAAATTTCTTGATGACTAAGTCCATACCTAGTGATTTATCAAGAGCTGAAAAGGATAAAATTAAGAAGAGGCTAAATATTACATATGGGATGAACTTCATCTTTGGAAATTTTGTGTTGATCAACTTATTAGAAGATGTGTTACAAATGATGAAATTCCTTCCATATTACATTTTTGTCATTCATCTGTACGTAGAATAGCTCGTAAAATTCTTGAATGTGGTTTATTTTGGCCCAAATTATTTTTATACTTACATGTTCTGTAATTCTTGTGATCGTTGCCAAAAGAACAGATAGTCTGGGAAGAAGAGATCAAATGCCACTTTCAAATATCCTGGTATGTGAATTTTTGATATATGAGGAATTGACATTATGGGTCCTTTTCCTTCATCTTTTGGTAAGACTTATATCATTCTAGCCATGGATTATGTGTCAAAATGGATAAAAGTGAAAGCTACTCATACAGATGATGCTAAGGTTGTAGTCAATTTTTTCAAATCTAACATTTTTGTCAGGTATGGAATACCTCGAGCTATGATTAGCGACAAAGGAACTCATTTTTGCAATAAAATTGTTGGAACGTTGTTAAAGAAACATGGTGTCTCACATCATATTTCAACTGCATACCATCCGCAGACGAGTGGGCAAGATGAAGTCTTTAATCAGGAAATTAAATTAATTTTGAAAAAAGTGGTGAATCCAAACAGAAAAGATTAGAGCTTACATCTAGATAATGCCTTGTGGGCATATCGGACTAGTTACAAAACTCTAATAGGCATATCACCGTATAAGTTAGTTTTTGGCAAACCTTGTCATTTGCCTATAGAAATAGAACATAGAGCTTACTGGGTTGTGAAGCAGTTAAATATGGATTTGGTAGAGGCTAGTAACAAAAGGAAGTTGCAATTGTAAGAGTTAGAAGATACCCATAATGAGGTTTATGAAAATATGAAAATTTATAAGGAAAAAACTAAATCCTTTCATAATAAAATGATTTTTAGGAAGCCATTTTCAATAGGACAAAATTTTCTTCTTTATCATTCAAAGCATAAATTATTTCCAAGAAAATTACGATCTCGCTGGCTCGAACCATTTATTGTTACTAATGTATTTTCTCATAGTGCAGTAGAAATTCAAAGTTTAGATACTTCCAAGGTGTTTAAGTTTAATAGACACCATCTAAAATCATGCTATGAGAACTCTCTAGTCGAGAATGTGGAAGAGATAGAGCTGGTAGCCTCAATCTATCTCTGATTAGGTAAATCGATGAACATGTCTAGCTAACGATTTAAAAGAAGCGCATTTGGGGGTATGCCAAAAATTTCATGTTTAATTTTATTTCTATTTTTCATTATTTCTCAAAATTTTTAAATTTGTTTAATTTATTTTGTTTCAGCTATCAATTTTATTCCATTCCCTTTAGTATTTTCACTTGTTAATAATCTCAATTCTTGTTTAATTGAAAAAAATTTCCCTTTCCCGTCGCCTACTATCATTATACCGCCCATCATATTTTCACCTTCCTACTTTCATTCATGCCTTCCTCTTACTTTCACTTACTCCAAATTTCAACCACCCATTGCCGAATTAGTAAGCACCCATTTCATTCCAATGTAAAACCCAACCTTTTACCTTCCTTCCCATCGTAACCAACCCATTCCTTAGTACCATATTTTTGTCAATTTTGTACTTTCTTTTTTGTGTTTTAAGACTATAAAATCACAACGATTGGAACCATGCCACATAAGAAGAGTGATTTATGTAGGTTAGCTTCACCTATCCTGACATTGGTGACCACTCGACCTACATCGAACACCACAGTTGCAAAACCGACTCCATCAATTCGTCCAATGTCTGAATCAACACCAGGCCCTACAACTAGGAATCATACTCGAAAGGGATGGGAATTGTGGACATGATTCATGGGAGGATATCCTTTATTAATCCGGGTCCAGCTATCTCTTCTAACCCATGTCTAACCACAAAGAGTTGGGTTGTCCCCGATATGCCAAGTAGTAGTCAACATCCCCAGGCCAACTTGGATGCTCTCCTATCTCGACTTGAACACTAGATGCAGCGAATGGAGCATAATTTGATAGCATATTGGGCACATCAAAGATTCCAACCTCCTCACCCACCAACCCCATGATTTCGGTGCTCAACTAATAGAGAAGCTTTCTTTTCTCTCTTCTTTTCTATTTTTGCTTCTTTTATTTTATGTCATTACATTGGGAACAATGTATGGATTAGGTGTGGGGGTGGGGTATGTTCCATATAAATGATATATAGGAATCTTTGTTGAAGATTTTTGAATGCTTATTGACTTGTTTGTAATTAATTAGCTAACTTCGACACTTTCTAAACTTCCGTTTTTAATGACTTAAGTAGTACGTATAACTTAAGTTGAATATATTTTTAGGACAATAGATGCCACTCAATTAAGAAATACAAGTGTATACACTTAGTCAAAGTTTGGCAATCATATGATTAAACATGGTGTATAATTATGGTAAACTGCATTGACTTGTGAGTTTTTTGGCCTAAAAGATTGAAACATCTACATCAATCTATATTTACTTGATGTGTGACTATCTTGTAAGGTGAATTTTTTTCTAGAACGTGCTTGAAACAGACTTGAGATCACATATATACATGCATGCACAAAAATGATAAAGGCCATCTTTGTTTTGACCCTTTAGCTTAAAAAGGCCAACCTAATTCAATATCCTTTGTTAAACCTTTTGAGTTGAACCCTTTTTTCTTGATAAACCCATAATGAAAAACTAAAACTTCTCATATCTTCACCCATCATAAATGTAAGTAGGTATTCTAACCACAATTTATGTCAAACTTATTTAGAGAAATATGGAAGGCAAGGAAAAGAAAAGAAAAAGATGAAAGGAAATTAAAAAGATTGAGATTTCAATTATATGTTATACTGCTATCTTTAAATATAAGTACATTGATAAGAACAAAAACAAAAAAATATACTAGTGAGAAAAAGAGTTATGGAGTGTAATTTATCTCTATAGAATGACGTTGTTAACTCCTTTATAATTGAATTTGTGTCTCCACAAGTGGTTAGATGCTTTGCTAATGTTTATGATTTTTGCCCTTTCCATTTAGTAATCCTTATCTTTACCGATAACCTAATACAACCTTGAATAAAGCCCTTTTGATTTATGCATGTTTGTATTTCAAGTGGTGAAAAGTTAGTGAAAAAGTAAGCATATAGTAGAATACTTGCATTAGAAGAATTTGAGTGAAATACTAAACCAATAAACACTTGAGTGATTTGAGTGAAATCTAATCCGTGAGAGTTTGCTACAATTATGTGCTAGTTTTGGAAATATGATTGCCTTAAATTGACTTTGTGTATATTTACTTGAATAATTAACTCTAAGGTATTCATTGGTTATGAAATTATTTGACTCTTGAAGTGTGCACTATTTATTGTTGTGAGACTTGGAATAAAGAAAGTTGATCAGTTGGCCAATTGATTGCAAATACAATTTGTCGAGGACGAGAAAAAGATTAGTGTGGGGGAATTTGATAAGTTGTTATTTTTGTTCTAATTTTGGATATAAATTATTTTTGTGCTAATTTTGGATATAAATCTCTTTAATGTGTTGAAATTATTACTTAAAATTAATGGACTTGTTTCTTAATTGTTTTCAGATGATTTTCAACACATTGAAGATGAATTTGAATAAAAAAGATGCAAGCAAAGTAAAGACAATTCGAATTCCTAGCTAGCGGAAACGTTTTAAACTAAACGTGGGCATGTGCAAAGGGAAAATTTATCAGCAGATTCTGATTTGAAAAAAGATTCGATACACTTAGGATTTTTTATTATTTTGAGAATCAAGTTGTTGTCTTTGTTTGGGGGATTTGCTACCTGATTTGAAGGGGAGGTGTATTTTATAAAACAACAATAAGAGGGGAGACAAAGGCCCTTCTAGAGATATCAATTTTTCACATTTTTCTTCTATTTTTCTTGTTTTAAGAGTTTTTGGATTTTTCTAGAAAAATTGAAGAGATGGAGACAATATGTCCTACTACTTTTCTGTTGGGTTTTACCTCTGTTATGAGTAGCTAAGTCTTTCTTCTTGGTTGAAGGGAACCAACATTATCATTTAGTATATGTGAGGTTTTCTGAATAAAGTTTATTTCATTGATGAATATTAAATGTCTTTCATATGCTTTTATGATTGAATTGATTGATCTCTAGGGTGAGCAACTAGGAATTAATTGATTTAATTTATAGCCAGATTAGCAGGATTTGACGTTCAATTTTGCTAATCTAAGTGGCAATTAAGATTACCATCTTTACCTTGGGGATTGGGAAATTCTAAGAAAGATATTTACCTAGATTAAATACACATCGTATGTGTATTGTCTTGATCATTGGTTCTCTTGGTTTTTAAAGTTATTAATTAATCAAACTTAGGATCTTATCTAAGTTGTTGGTTAATAAGAATGTTTAGAATACATTTTTCTATTCATTTAATCCTAAGAGAAAACATCACTCAATGAGTATTTGTTATGGACTTAATTTTATATCAATGATCCATACTAGTTTGATAATATAGGTGACTCGAAACCAAGGTTTGTTCATCAATCTTCCAGATCTGATTATTTTTGTTTATTTTCAATTTTTGTCATTTTTAATTTCTTGAAATCAAATTAATTTAACCCCCCCCCCTCCCCCGCCCCACAATTTGTTTTAGTTTTTAACTCGTGAAACATTTACCAATATATTCCTCAAAGGAACGATCTCAACTCTTCACTAACTACATATTTCATTACTAGATTGGTATTAATTTGGTTGTAGGCGACAACATTACTAGGGTCCTATGGAATAACAATATGGAAAATTGTTACATACTAATACACATAAAATCATAATTCTAACATCTTTAAAGGCACAAACTCAATTCTCTTAATGTGAAATTGACTTAAATATTTTTACTAAATGTTCTACAAAACCTTAATTCCTATTATGATTTGAAAAAACCAATGTAATGAGTTAAAAGAATAATGTGTATATCTATGATAAGTCTCTAAAATGTTAAACTGGGCAAGTGAGAAGTACATTGAACATTATATATAAATTTATAAGTTTATTAAATCTTAATCTTCCTTGATTTTGTTCTTCACTTGAACGAGTTGAACTTTTAACTTTTCTTTGGTGTCTTTATAAGATGTATCTTAATTTGTGTATAATCATTATTGTTTTCATATTGCTTTCATTAAAAAAAACTCATTAGTATGCTTTGTTATAATCAAAACATGAATTATAACCTCATTTGGTATAATAATCTCATTCTTTTTTATGATGACAAATTTTTTTGTAAATTAGATAAATAATTATAAAAATCAAATAGACATGGTTTTTTAATGAAAATTGTACAAATATTTGAAAAATTATTTATCCTAATTCTAAGAATACAAAAATGGATTGAAACCATAAATAAAAAGAAAAATATACACTCAATTAAATAAGTATATTGGTTGAAAACTATAAAGAATGATACAAATAAAAATGATACCAAACAAATATTTTATTTGAATTAAATGCTTAATTTAATATGTAATAATGAATTCATAAAAGTAGTGAAATTACTTGATAATTATGTATCCATTTTTTAATGTCATCTTTTTAAGGGTTATATGGTCATTCTACCAATCACTTTTTATATGTTCTTTTAAGTTGGCAAACTATATCCAACCTTAGGATGTCCTCAAAAGCTATTGTACATACTAAATTCTTTTTAAGCTTTTGTCCTTCTTTATCTGCATCTCATCTATTTTTTACTATCTCATCTTTATAAGAAGTGTATAATTAATAGGCACATTTTATCAATAATTAATAACTAATAAGCAGCTTCTCTTGAATGTGAAGTTAGATTTTCACTAAGATCCTATATCTATCTATATATATGTATGTATGAATGTATAATTGATTTTTCAAAAGTTATGCTCAACTCCTTTTAAGAAATTAGAGATGAAGGCACAAATTAAAGACAAGGGTGTATTAGTTTAGCATACGTGTTTTTGAAGTAAGACACATCTTAAGATACCATTATATTATATATCGTGTCTTATGCACAACAAAGATAGTAAGGCCAAGTCTAAGTGTATAGAGAAGTAGGAGGATCTACAATCTAGGAAATATGCATACCAAAGCCCTTGCCATATTTTAGAAAAAGATAGTGATATTTATAAACTAAGATATGATCGTGTACCATATTGTGTCTATAATAGTTAGTCTTATCTGAAAATGCATTTTTTATATAGATTTTGAATTTTAGAAAGATTCTTGGATCTACTAGAGTTATGGTTAAATTATATTAGACTTGGATACTGGGGATATTTGAGTAAAATTGTAACAATTAAGGTTTATATATAAATATATTGTTGTAAACGTAGTTTGGTTTAACTATCATCATAATTATTCAATATTAAATCAGCTGCTTTGAATTCTCGGGGAGGTAGATATACTCAAGTAGCTGAAGTTATTAAAAAACTTAATATGTTCTTTTTTTCGTTATTACCTATTCATGCTTTCTATTTTATCAAAAAGTGGTTACAGAGCATTGTGAGGCAATGATGACTTTGTTTGTAAAGATTGGAGTAGGGAAATTTAATAAAATTGGAAAATTTTAATTGTGGCAGTAGAGAGTGAAGGAATTTTTTGCATAACAAGGCATATTGAAGGGGTTATAGGAGAATAAGCTTGAAAATGTGGAAGAGCTAGATCTAGAAGAGTTATACGAACAAGCAGCAGGAGCCATACAACTTTGTCAGCAAACAAGGTCATATAAAACATCTGTAACGCCCAACGTATAACGTAGAAGTATTATAGAATGTCTTGGGTGTATTAAGAAGTAAACATAATGAATTAAGTACATCTAAGTATAGTAAGAGATATAATGGTACTTAATGTGAAAGACAAGAGTAAATGGATAATTTGTTCGCTTCGGCATGGACATACATACTTAGACGTGAAATACTTATGGAAATTTTTGATATGTTTGCTTGAATTATGACATGATTGATCAAGTGTTGATGTGTGTAAGTTTTAATAAATACCCTCGGTAATTTGCAAGCGTACGATTTGTTAGCGTAGTACCTAAGGTGTCGATCCCACGAGGAGGGATAATATAATCCTAAAATCTAAGGCTAGAATAATTCAGAGAAATTCAAAATGTAACGAAAGTAAAACGAGAACTCAATTCAATCAATCAAATCAAATTAAGAATCAATCATGAAAATATTAATAATTCAGCAATTGTAGCACACACCCAAGAATCAATCTAAGGGAATTACTAATTGAAATAAAGGGAATTTTACCTATCCTTAACGCTAACCTAACTGATTATGAATTACCAAATTATTGGTTCTAGACGATTCTATGGTTGATTACTATCTCTCGAGTTATAACCATTAACCCTAAATCATAAACCCTAATTAGATTATGGAAGTTGCAATCTCTTAATTAATAACCTATCCAAAACCTTAATTAGTTTTGAATTTGTCTAATAAAGTATCAGAAACTTATGCAAGATCTCTATTCAAACAATTTAAACCATTTACTGATTTAATTTAATTCTTTTTCCATTAAATCACCTAACTCTCCTTAGCCCAATTTAATTATTTTTCATTCGATTAACCTTTCATTTTATTATTGAATTATACAATGGCAGAATTAAATCACAATAAATCCAATTAAACATAAACAATCAGATTTCATTAATTTAAAGACAAAACTTCGAAGGTGAGTTTAGAAAATCATCAACATGTAAAAACCCTATCATCAAACTATTATTCCAATTCTATACAATAATAAAACATAAAATAAATAGCAAATACGATTTGAACAAATGATAGGAGGCAACGATGTTTGGAAACTCCTAATCTAAGAAGTACATCGAGTCAGTTTCTTCTTTACTTCTCTCTTCCTTCTTCTCTTTTTCAATCTCTCAATAAATTCTCTCTAAGGTTTCTCAAAAGTGGCTGATGCAAAAGCTCTCTCTATCTTTTTTTCTTGTTCTTTAAATATCCTTTGTGTTCTGAGCAGCCTTAGGGCTTTTCTGAGGTCCAAAAGGTCTAAAAAATCCCTCAAAACTTGACGTTTTTTGAGTGTCTGTGCATTTACCTGACGCAGGCCATGACCTTGGCTCTGCAGGCTGTGATCGTGGGCCACATTTGAGCCTTCTGTGATGATCGTGACATTCCGACCACGTTCATGGGCCATGTCCTAGGCTTCTGTCATGATTGTGGGCCAACTCTGGTGCTTCTGTCACAATTGTGGCCTGTTATACCATAATCGTGGGCTATTTTTTCAGCCTGAATGTCTCCAAAACTTCCTTATTATTCGATGTTGACCCTAAAACACTAACAAACACATCAAGGTACCTCAAAAACATAATATTTAAGCTCAAAGACTTGTATAATAAAACACTTAAAACATAAATAATTAACAAACTAACATAATTCTAACCTAAACACATACTAAACGAGTGAATTAACAATTAAATACATATCAAACTAAGCCCTAAAACATGATGCAATTTACAATTATCAACATCCTCACAATTAAACGTTTGCTTGTCCTCAAGTAAACAAAACAATACACACGTAAAATCACAAAACACACAATGCAATAATGAGACAATGGCTTCAACTTAATGAAATAAACTTAACTTTAAACATAATCATTCAAGTTATTTCAAATCATTAACATGCAAAATCCGCATTTAGGGACTTTGGACTAAACGTACATATTAATCAAAACCCAAATGTCAAGTCATTAAGCCTTTTCACTTGTACACACATTAATAATTATTCAGTCATTCAAACTTTGTAACTACTCCTAAATATGTTTTCATGAGAAGTTAAGCTATTTACATGTTTGGTAGGTTTTATTATAAAACAATCTTTTTATTTTTTTAATGGACATAAACCTAGTCTTTTACTTGGAAGCAAACATTGGTGATGAATGTCGATTCGGTTACTCGACTAAGTCATGTTTTTATTAAGCTGCTTGGTTGGAATGTCATTATAGCCTTTTGACGTGGAGGTGCATGTTTGTGATGCGTGTTGATCTAGTTACTCAGCCAGATCACGTTCTCCACTGGCTACTAGCTCTATTCATAACCTAAAGGCTAACAGAATAGTTATTTATTTAAAATTAACAAACACACAATTTTTTTATTGCCTACCTTGTTGCTTTGGCTACTTGTTTTCATAAAAAAATAATAGTAAAGCTACTTTATTCAAAAGACCTAAAATTATAAATGAATGTGATAATTTAGAGGGTGACAAACTCACACTAAATCCTAATTAACTTTCATATTTAGCCAAAGAACTCAATTCACTAATTTTGTTACTAATGACTCTTCACAACCTAGCAAACTATATTCAAAATTAGATCAATTTCAATCTAAGTCACTGACACATTCACACAATTCACAAAATATAACCTAACAAACTATCATACAATATGAACAATTCACTTTCAAAGCAAAACACATAACTCTCCCCACACTTGAACAACACATTGTCCTCAATGTAAGACGGAGGAAAACAAACACGCATGGGAAAAAGAACATAAATTAAAGTAAAAAATAAAATAAAGACTAAATTTACAAAGAAAAGGGTTAGAAAGAAAGCCTCACGGTGATAGAGGCGAAGATGGTGTCGGAGGAGGTAAATGGACACTTTGAGCCTCGAAGTAACAATGGATACGACATATATCCCGACTCTGACATCGGTGTGTTCAGGGCATCTCCTTCATTCTTCTAGATTTCTCTGCAAGTGTATTTGTAATTACCTTGGTGTTTGCGGAGATTGTATCTAGCATTTTCTTCTAGCCTGGTTCATCGGTGTCTTCTTCCTCTTTGAACTCCTCACTAGTTGAGTCCTCTTCTACCTACTGAGGCAGTGATGTGCTCGAACTCACCTGACCAGCCTTGATTTTTAGACGAGTCTTTTGGCTGATATCTCAGAGTTCCATGTTATGGGACTTAAAGATTTCAACACGCCATAAATGATGGTGATTTAGAAAATCCAGGAGGTGGACAGTTAAACCACTACAGTCCACGACATAATACTCAGCAATTGTAACACCCCACTCCCGCTGGACCCGAACCCGATATCGATGGTGATATCCGAATCCGTGCCCCGCGAGGGTGG
>JAOQMS010000179.1:37081677-37094039 GCA_027563885.1 Erythroxylum longipes | reverse complement strand
ATCTCAACAATTAATTAGAGAAGGAGTATGTTGGAAGATTGGGGATGGTAGTAAAGTTTCTATATGGAAGGACCCATAGCTTCATGATCCTTAAAATCCATACGTTGCAACCCAGTTCAATGATGACAAGCAAGTGTTTATGGTTAGTGATTTGATGGTCAATGGCAACTAGAATATTGATTTAATTCAGTCGGTATTTATTGAAAGGGATGTGCACTTAATTCTATCCATTCCTTTGAGCAACGATAATGAAGATTCCCAGTTTTGGCTACTTGATAAAAAGGGGCACTATTCAGTCAAAACAGCATATAAAAGTTTAATTCCAGATATTGGAAGGGTGAGTGCAGATTTAAATTACATGTGGACGAGGATTTGGAAGCTCCCTCTTTCTCCACAGGTTAAGAATTTTATATGGCGAGCGGGAAATAATATTGTGCCTACAAGGGAAGTGTTGTTGAGTCGACATGTCGCTGTGCCTCATATTTGACCATTTTGTAATTTGGAAACAGAGTCTATTTTAAATCTGTTGGTTCGATGTGGACATGCAAGACAGGTTTGGACAGCTTCCTATATTGGTTGGTATCAACCGATTGTTGCAACTTTTGTTGATTGGTTAGTAGCTGTGACTCATTTGTTTAATGATTCTGCTGCTTGTATAGTGTTGTGGACGTGTTGGGCTATCTGGAATTCAAGAAATTCTATTATTTGGGAGAATAAATATTGCACACCTTTACAAACTTGGATGAGTGCACAGCGCACGCAAACTAATTGGCAAAATGCCCAAGTGAAGGTCTCTAGTGCACCACAGTAGAGAAAGAATAGATTGTGGCAAAAACCGGGGGCTGGTTGGTTCAAAGTTAATGTCGATGCGGCTATGAATGTTGATGGATCAATAGGTTTGGCTTTTATTGCTCGAGATGAAATGGTAGTTTCAAAGCTGCTAGAAATATGTTAATTCCAGGTGCTTTTAGTCCAAGAATAGCTGAAGTTTTTGCATTAAAGGAAGCACTAAGTTGGCTATATGATAAAGGTTGGGATCGGGTAGTAGTTGAGACAGATTGTCAGGAGGTTTTCTATGCTGTTGATGGTAGGTTAAATGATGATTTTACTCCTTTTGGAGCAGTTATTCGGGACATTCAGCGATTAAAACAACAAGCTCCATTCTGCTGTAGCTGGAGATGTGTTTCTCGCCATGCAAATATGGCAGCTCATAAGTTTGCCCAAGCCACTAGATTAGATGTTAATGTTGGAGAGTGGATTGAACAACCACCCAACTATGTAATGGACGTTTTATTGCATGATTTGAGTTAATAAAACAGCCCATTTTGATTTGAAAAAAAAAAGAACTAAACTAATTGCCTCCCTGTCAACAAAGCCAAAAACTTGATCGCAGGTTCCTATATGATAAGTTTCAATATTTTAAACCTCGATATTTTTACAAGCACACGGGTCGTTTGCTAGTACCTAAGGTGTCAATCCTACGAGGATGGTCAATCTAATCCTAAAATCTAATGTCGAAAAGTATTAAACAGATATTTAACAGACATTGAATTTAAACACGAGAACTAAATAAATCAAATAAACCAAATCAAATAACAAAACAACAATTGACAAATAACGCTTAATGAAAACAATCACGAACAACAATTAACAATTTCAAATTAAAAATAAATAAATAAATAAAAATTGATTGATTTGTTGAACAATGATAGTACACCCTAGAATTCAACCTAGTGAGTTAACCGAAAGAGAGAAAGGGAAAATTATCTTTTTTTAATGCTAACCTGACCAATTACTATTTATAGAATTAATAGTTTTAGATGATCCTAGGGTCAATTACTCTCTCTCAAGTTATAATTGAACCCTAAAGCATAAACCCTAATCAGATTATGGGAAGTTGTAATCTCTTAATTAAAACCTATCCAAAACCTAATAAGTTTTTACGTTCTCTAATGGAAACCTATTTATGATCTCTCTATACAAGATTTACCAACTTGATTAATTCCAAATCTATTAAATTACCTAACTCTCGTTAGCCCAATTTAATCATTTTTTCTCGATTCACCCTCTCAGTTTATTATCGAGATATGAAGTGTAGAATTAAACCGTAATTAATTCAATAAACACAAAACAATCAGATGTCATTAAATCAAAAATAATATTCCAAAGGTGAGTATAAAACATCAATCATAATTCAGTTCTATCATCAAACTATATATTCCAATTCTATAACCAAATCAAACTGAAATACATAGGAAATACAACTCGAATGGACAATAGGAGGCCGTGACTTCTAAACGTTTCTTATTCTGGGAAGCAAGTCGAGTCTGCGTCGTCTTCCTCTTCTCTCTTCCTTCTTCTCTTTCTCAATCTCTCAAAGTTCTCTCCTTTAGGGTTTCATCGTGGTGGCTAATCGAAAGCTCCTCCTCTGTATTCTTCATGTTCCTTAAATACCTTGGCAGTCCTAGGATTTTTTCGGGGTCAGAACGGTCCGAAAAAATCCCTCGAAACCTGACTTTTCCTCTTATTTGCGTATCTACCTAACGCAAGCCAGGATCGTGGCCAGAATCTAACCTCTCTGTCACGATAGTGGCTCAAATGCCACGATCGTAGGCTGTGGTGGAGTCTTTCTGTCACGATTGTGCCCCTCAGACCACAATCGTGGTTTGGTTCACATGTCTCTATCATGATCGTGGCCTATTGTGCCACGATCGTGGGTCATAGTTTTGGCCTAAAAGTCTCCAAAACTCCCCCGTTCTTCGATGTTAGTCCTGAAACACTAACAAACATATCAAGGTACCTTAAAAATATAACATTGAAGCTCAAAGACTTATACTAACCCATAAAAACACTTAAACACATAAATTAACACAATTCTAACCTAAACACACACTAAACACTCAAATTAACACTTAATACACAATAAATTAAACCCTAAAACATGATGCAAATCACACCCATCAATATGGTTGCCTATATTGCTGAAAATTTGTAGTAGCTTGTTGTCTTTGAGAGTTCCCATAACGTAAATTTGGATGGTCATGCCAACCCAGATTACAGGTGCTAGAGAATGGGCCATATTTCCTTTGATTTTGCTCAGCAAATCTCCCTATGGCATTGACTTATTCTTCACTTTCTTCCTGCAAAACTGGACAAGCGTCAGTGAAGTGTCCTAACGTCGAACATATTCCACATGCCCTTGCTTCTTCTTTCTTTGTAATTGTAAGTTGCCGCACTAAAGATATAAAATCATCAAATCTCTTCTCCACCACTGTCATATTCACCTCATTTACTTATTTTAAACTATGTCCAGAACGTATCCCAAATTGTTGTGTATTAGAAGCCATATTCGCTATCAAATCTCTTACAGCTGTCGAAGTTTTGTTAACTAAAGCTCTACCACTTACAGCATTGAACATACTCCTGTCCGTAATCAAAAGACCTTCATAGAAGTATTAAATCAACAATTGATCATTTATTTGGTAATGGGAATAGCTAGCACAAAGCTTCTTGAATCTTTCCCAATATTCATATAGTGTCTCTCCCGTGTGTTATCGAATGCCACAAATTTCGTTTTTAATATTGGCAACTCTTAATACTGGAAAATATTTTTCAAGAAAGAGTCTCTTCATTTTAGCCCATGTTTGCACATTTTCACTAGTTGAATAATACAACCAATCTTGAGCATTATCTTTGAGAGAAAATGGGAAGGCTCTTAGTTTGATTTGCTCCTCAGTCACATTCGTAGGCTTCATACCCATACAAACTACATCAAATTCCTTCAAACGTTTGTAAGGATCCTCTCTCGGTAGACCTCGAAAATAGGTAATAAATGAATCAGCCTTGACGTTAGTTCAAAGGTATTGTTATCCCCCAAATTCAGAAAATTGATACAATGGAGCTTTTGAGCATCCGTAGGGGTAGCTAGTTCACGAAGAGTGCAAATTATAGCCATCTTTTCCTTTTTCTGCACTTATCTTCTCTATTTTGTTTGCTTCCATAACCTCTTGGTTGTCTTTTCTATCTCTGAATTGAATAGTAATTAAGTTGTCTTGTCTACTCGTGTAACATACATATACCGTCAAGAATTCTCCAATAACAGTGCCAAAATTTGGTAATATTGTTGCCCGCAACCAAATTAATACCAACTCTATTAATGCAATATGTAGTTAGTGAAGAGTTGAAATCATTTCCACGACGATGTTTCACAAGTTGAAGGGGGAGGGCAGGTGAAGGTGGGTTCAATTAACATGATTTTTAGAAATTAAAAATGAAAAATTGGAAATAAATGAAAATATTTAGAACTGGAAAATTAATAACGAATCTTGGTTTCGGGTCACCTACATTATCAAACTAATATGGACCATCGATATAAAATTAACTCCATTAACAAGTATTTATTGAGTGATGTTCTCTCGTAAGATTAAATGAATAGAAACAAGTATTCCAAACACTATTATTCAACAAATTAGATACGATCTTAAGTTTGATTGATTAATAACTTTAAGAACTAAGAGAACCAGTGAGCAAGACAATACACATACGATATATATTTAATCTAGATAAGTATCTTTCTTAGAATTTCCAATCCCTAACATAAAGATGGTAATCCTAATTGTCACTTTAGATAAGCAAAACTGGACGTCAAATCCTACTAATTTGGTTGTAAATTAAATCAACCAATTCATAGTTGCACACCTAGAAATCAATCAATTCAATTATAAAAAGCAATACAGAAAACACTTAATATTTATCAATGAAATAAACTTTATTCAGAAAATTTCACACATACTAGATGATAATGTGGTTCCCTTAAACCAAGAAGATGGATTTAGCTACTCATAACAGAGGTAAAATCCAACAGAAAAGTAGTAAAACACATAGTCTCCATATCTGTACTTTTCATAGCAGCAAAAAAACGTAAAGATGATGTAACTAGAAGTGTCCTCTTTTCCCTCTTATCGTTATCTTTATCAAATACACTCTCCACATAATGAGGCCGCAAATCCCCACCTAAAAGACAACAACTTGATTCCCTAAATAATAAAAGTCCTAAGTGTATCGAATATGTATTCAAATCAGATTCTGCAGATAAATTTTCCCTTTGCTCGTGCCTATACTTAATCAAAAACTTTTCTGCCTGTTGGGAATTCAAATTGTCCTTGCTTTCCTTACATCTTTTTTATTCAAATTCATCTCTCATGTGTTAAAAACCATATGAGAACAATTACAAAATAATTTCATTAATTTTAAATAAAATTTCAACACATTAAAGAGATTTATATCTAAAGTTAGCACAAAAATAACATCTTATCACATAATTTCTTTTGCCGCATACTTTTATGATCCCAAGGATCTATACGGCCCCAGATGTATAGCATCTCCTTCAAGATAATTTTGTGGCCATGCAATCTCTTAAGATGCAACCCTTTAGGTTCACTGAATTAACTCAAAAAGTCTTGCAGCAATTGTAGAACCTCGTGGTTTTAATCCTATGAGTGAATCATTGACAAGCTAAAAACACACTTTGGGAGAACATTTCCATTCTACTGACTCATCATTTTGCAATAAAAACGACCGATAAGTCGATTTAACCTTAATCTTTCAGTTGCTTCAAGTTTTTCTTTTGGAATCACCGTGACACCATGCTTCAACCCACTACAAAATTCCTCCCATTTACCTTGCTATTCAACTCCCATTGTTCCTGCGTTGTAGTTACACATGGCATCGTTTAGGGATGAACGCTAGTACACATCCAATACCATATCCACTCCACCATTGTTAATAATGAATGCATCAGTAGTGAAACAATGTTCATTCATAGATCCAACAGAAGTTCCTGCAAACTTTATGGCATATCAACTTCAGTCCACCCTTACAGTTATCACATTTGGGTCTTTTTTTTTTAATCTCATTGACTCCCTGTAGTACAATCTTCTCATTAATAAAATTGTGAGTGCTCCCTCCAGCTTTTAATACATGTAAGGATATGTCATTTCCATTCTCAACTACCCTTAACTACTGTTAATCCATTAAAATCACTTCCAATATTGCTTGACGTGAAATAGTGGCTTGTTCTTAGCATTCTTCTAATTCCTCTTCCTCTCCTTCATTTTCATTTATTACTGCATACATATGAAACTATTTCTTTTTGCATCTGTGGCCTAACACGAATTTTCCATCACACTAAAAATATAATCATTTAGCTTGTCGTTCGTCCAATTCCCCAATATTCGTGGTTCTTGTAGATTTGGTATCTCTGTCTTCGTAAGAAGCCTTGCATACGATCTGAACGGCACTCCACAGTTATCTTTCTAAGATGTAGCTACTCCATAAGACATGCTTGCGTTTTCAGAATTATAAGCAGCCTTAAAGTTGGTTTTTAGTTGACCATAACAATATAGCGATCCTTGTGTTCTTGCAGGTTTCTCGTAATCAATAACTTAGTAGTGTATTATAGTTCTTGGTTGATACTTATAAGGAACAAATTCACCAAATAAGGCTTGTAATTTATCGACTTGTCCATAATGTTCCTTAACTGATCAAACAATAACAAAAAAAGGTGTTTAGGTGGCCAGGATCGAATACCACTAATACAAGAAATTCAGGGTGCGCAGAAACTAGAGCAGAGAAGTGCGACAATTTCCATTCGTACTCTGAAATTCACTTGCATCAATTTTTTGAGTCAAATGCTGGGTTTTAACGGTACCAAGGGAAAATTGGGCTTGTTTACTAGGACTTGGGCCGTTTTGGACTTCCTACGCAGCTTTTCATCAAGTACGCTAATAGAGAAATAAAAACGACAAAAATTAACTAGAAAACGACTTGAAACTAAGAGCCTACACGGCTTGAAAGTAAGAAAGCTCGTACTAAAAGGATAACATATCAAAGTAATCATAACAAAAGGAAAATTATCCACATTTACTTTTTTCTAACCGCACTCACCAAGTTCCATACAAGAGGGGAAGGAAAGTTAAAAATAGAAAAAGATCTATGTATTTATGGTTAGTATAAACCAGATATGTGGGCTGTATCCATGTCAAGAAACCAATATACATGTGTTATCATCATGGGCTCAAGGCATCTTCTTCAAATGGTTGCCAATGGGCCCCAATATTAGAATCATCATCATCATTATCATCATCAATCTGGTAGCTAGCGTCAGTAACTTTCAGAGAAGTAGCGAAGATATAAAGCTTTAAAACACAACTGAAGAATACAAATAGTATCCAACATGTTTAGTTTAGGTCACTGGAAGTCAATACCTGATCATCAAAATCCCCGGTGATCTCAAATTCTGAACCTGAAACATTGCCAAACTCATCCAACGTTTCCTTGAAGTCCTGCTACATGCAAAGCAGTAATTATATAGATTTCAATTGAAGCTGCTGAATTTCTCGTACACTAGAGATATTTAGCTCAACGGTTAAGTTGTGCCACTGCAACCGTAAGGACTATGATTTTGCCAGTCAGAATTACTGGTATTAATTTGTAATTATACTGCACGCTCAATCTACATTTTCAACCACTGCTCCTCTCCGGGGCTAAGTGTAAGTTAGATCTCTTTTATATTCCCTCCCAAATAACCACCTGACGATTGGAAAGCTTGCTGAAAGCACCAGAGAATGTCGCACAGAACCGAGACAATTTAATGTTATTTATTCAATAATCAGATTACCTCGTCAAGGGTGATTGCTGAAGTCCCCAGATGCATAGGTAAAGGATCAATAAGAGTATCAACAGTTTCCAGCAAACCCTGACGACAAGATTTGCAAATTCTATAAACGAAAAGAAAAACAAAATTCCAATTGGGGAGATTACAAATGATATATATATATATATATATATATATAAAGCATCACCAGCATTTTAATAAATAAGAAGACAGCTACAAGATTTATACCATACAGGTCTAAACAAGGAAAAAGATTATGATTTCTTCAGCAAAACTGTAGCTCTCAGCTCATCAAATGTTACAAGGTAGATACCATTGATGAAATGCTATTTAACAAGAATATTAGATTTCTGAACCCCCAAAAATAAGGTGACATCTAAAGGACATCACAATTGATGACGACTAACATGACATGCACATCATCACCAAAGTGATAATTCACTCTTGCATTTCCCAAAACAAGAGATACCTTCTCAGTTGGCATCTCAGAATTTTCGGAATCCAATGGTAAATATTTACTATCTTCTGGGCTTTCCTGATGAATGAGAAAAATATTTTGAGAACAATAGTGTTAACGTAGATAGACACATTATAAAATTTCCACATCCTATGTTGTCACCATTCACAAAATAGATGACTAAGACATGCCAGTACTCTGCAACAATATATGGATTTGGACTGTGGTTCTATATGCAATATTTGAATAAGAAACATATTATCAGCCTTCATAGAAGTAATGATAGTAATTATCACATGTTTTGCACCTCATACAAGCTAGAATATTTTCAAATGACCGTATAACAAACCAATAATATTATATTCTAATTTTTTGTCAGAATGAAATTATACCTCTTCATCTTGGTTAGCATAAGACTTTTCCCTTCCTGTACTTGAAGGCTTAACATCAGGAGTCCCCTGAAACCAAGGAAGAGGCATCACTCCAAATATTTATGATTCATCCAACATTACTAAATTTGCATAAAACGACTGTTGCATACAAGTTGTTTTATGACTTACTCACCTTAAAGAGTGAAGAATGGGTATAAAAAGATTGCTTAGATCAGTGAAATGAATCAAAAGAACACTTAACAGCTGTTCAAGATACATACTGGTTCAGTTTGATCAAAAGAATTCTGCCTCCCCCCTTTGGTAAGATCTCTCAGAGTACCCTTCGAGATAGCATCAGAACCAAATGTAAGTCACACCACAATTGAAGTATCATCACATATCAAAAGATTTGCATCAGAAAATTCTTTAAGAGAATAGGATTAGGAATGTTCAATATTAATGCCTTCACAAAAGTTTCAGTGAGGAGCATATTGATAACACTCATTGATGCACGAATGTTTGCAACTTATGGATCATTTGGGAATTAAAATAAGTATGTTTCCACAAGAACGTTGGCCAACAACCTTAACAACTAATAACCAAAGGCAAGGAATCAATGATATTGAGTACAAAGCTGAAGGTACAATTTTACCAAGATATTCAATTTCAAGCTGGGAAAATGAGTTATATAGGCAGACCAGTATCCTGTTGTTTCGGTTAGAGGAAAATTTTTAGCAATTTTAGGAAATCAGTGGAAAAGATGGATGGATAAGTGACTAATATCTTCTCAAATGACCTTTCAACATTTCAGCCTACCAGGTCTATTTCAAGAAATCATCAGTCCTGAAAAAAGCCCAGTTATCAATCCCATGCCATTCAAGAAAAAGGTGCTATCAAGAGTGCAAAATGAAAATATCAACCAGTCGTGATGTCTACAAAATCTAATGAATATTGTTAAGAAAATATTTTCAAAGAAGGTCTCTTAAGAAATCTTGGATACAAGTTTGGTGGAAGATGTGGGGACAAGGTCAAGTAAAGTTGCTGTATCTCCAGTAAAGAAGGATGCAGAGAATGGCAACATAGAACAGATCATTCAGAACAAGTAATCTACCTTGTTTGCCCACATCAGGCCACAAGCATTGCAGAGTGTCCTCGGACCAGCTGGGCCTCGACGCATTGCTGGAGTAGCTTTCTCACTAGTTCCACAATGTTGACAAGTCTGTGGACTTTCAAACATGAACAAGCACATGATTGTAAAGTAACAATTCAAATTAACTTCAACAAATTAGAGATCCATCCAAACTTAACAGCTGTTATGAACGTATAACAAGTCCAAAACTTACACAATGTCAGGATGAGTAGATACATTGCTGGGTTCCCACCTTCCAACACCTGTGCTTTCACAATCTTTCAATGAGGCAAATTGCCCATTCTTACGGTGCATCCTAGGGGAAACATCATCTCTATAATCAATAACAATCTTGGATGTGAACCAAAAAAAATTATGGTCTATATACATAAAAAAAGGAGATCACAATAGTAATTGAACTACTTTAGTCAACCATGAACAAGTCTGTGCTGCCAGATTCAGTTACAAACATTCTACGAAGAATAGAGGAACAGAGAGTACTGAATTAAGCATAGCTAATGCTGAAGTTATAAACATTGTTCAATTTACAGTATGTATGCATGGCCCTACACCTCACCTCTGGGCAACCTCCTTGCGACAAGTGTATCGAATTTTCTTTTCAAAGCATCTCTCTTTCCGCTTTTCACGAAACCTTACCAGGGAGGCAAATCTTCGAGACAGCTTGGAGCATTGTGATTTATCATCAATACTCTGAGATATGTGAAGAAAACAATAAGAAAATCAGTTGTATGTTTTCAAATACAACTATTACCATATAAGTATACTCCTCCAGTAAGAAATACCTGCACATTCTGCTGCACTAGAAATTCAGTACTTGGAACACTCACAGGTGCATCGGCCTCTCCCAGTAGTAGTAACACTGCTTGTACCTGGAACATGTATTCCACTGATCAGGTAAAAGAAGATGTCCGTGAAGCAACTAGATGGGCCAAAAAGAAGAGCAGAATTAAATATATTTACACCATCAAAAGCCGACAAATAATATTGTAACCCCGATGGAACTTTCCCACAAAGATCTAATGAAGGAAATTTTCTTTAAATATTGAAAATCACCATTCCATCTTCAATTTGCATATTTACACGGTGTGGGAAATATCTTTCATAGTCTATAACAGCCCAACAGATAAGTTTTGAACAATAGGAATCCTCTGAAAGATACCTCATAGACCACTCAAACCACATGATAAATGTTCATTTCGTAAGAATTAAAGGACAATTCAACTGCATAAATCAATTCCAATCACTGTGAATAACACCCAATGCTCCTAACTTCTAGTTTTAAGAAAGATTAACAACAGAAAATCAAAATTTAATCTTCAACAGCCATATTTTTCGAAAAACTAACACACACAGAATCAAAGCAAAAGTTTCCAATCTTTCAGTCGATTAGCATGCGAGTTCCCCTGCAATAAACTACTCCAGTTTAAACCCAAAAACCAATCTACCTTGAAACAATTAACTCAACTTCCTTCTTAATTCATACATTTTCCATCGCCAAGCAGCAAAAAGGAAGAAGAAAAGCAAAATCATATTCCATAATCAAACCGCTGCTTATTCGAAAGAACATTCATCCTGAATTAAAACATGCTGAATAAATAAACCCTCTCGTAGCTCACTTTCTGAGATGTAACGGCTGGGAAGACATAAACCTCTCCTTCAAAAGCGATAGTCAGCTCACTGGTACGGACCATACTGACACATAAATCTTCATTGCTCATGTGGCCTACTTCTTCTTCCACTCTTCCTCCATACACATAACCGTCGATCCGCCGCTGCTCATCCTCCTGGTACGGTCTCACCGTCTCAAGCGAACGCGTCCTCATCACTCTTACAGCATCACACGCGCACACGCACACACCCTCTCTTTCTCTCCCTCCCTCTCCCTATGAAGACACTTCAAAGTGTGTGTTTGTCTCTCTTCAGAACTAACAGGCTAACAGCTCTCTCCCTCTCTCTCTCTCTCTCTCTGGGGTATTTATAGTTATACTGTTAACAAACGAAAATGAATTTGACTAATTGACCAGAAATTAAGCAGAAAAATCAGTCTTCCCCCTAAAAATATTTGGATAAAATAAATACATTAATTTGTATTATATATATATATATATAGAAATGACTAAAAATAAGTTTGGAGGACTGAGAGTGACGGAGGGATTGATAAAACAAAAAAATTATATGCGTTGTAATATTTGCTTGTAAATTTTACTTTTTTTTTTCTGATCCTAGATGACAGGCATATAAATTTTTTGTTCCTTCCAAAATTGAGGGACAAGATTTCTTGTCTTTATGATAGAAACAAAACACATAAGTAATTTTTAGAAATACCCCTCCCCCACAAGTTGACAGATGAGCTTTCACTTAATAAATTTATTTTATTTATATTTTCTTTTTTTAATTTAATATTTTATAATTTTATAATTTGAATTTATATAGCTAATGATATATTTTTTAAGAAATATTTAATTTACTAAATTTATTTTATTTTTATATATATATTTTTTAATTTGATATTTTATTATTTATAATTTTAAATTTATATGACCAACAATATATTCTTTATGAAATATTTAATTTACTAAATTTATTTTATTCATATTTTCATATTTTAATTTAATATTTTATTATTTATAATTTTATATTTATATAACTAATAATATATTTTTATGAAATATTTTACTTAATAAATTTATGTTATTTATATTTTCTTAT
>JAOQMS010000179.1:37041441-37077078 GCA_027563885.1 Erythroxylum longipes | reverse complement strand
AGAAATCCTTGTTAAAACTTATTTTTGGTAAACCCCTTACCAAATCATGTTTAATCAACTTGGAAATATGTTTAAAAATAACATGGCCTAGATTTTTATTCCAGATCATTTTTTCTTCATCTGTTGATATAAAACAAGAAATATTTTGACTTTGCAAATCTTCTAAATTGATCTTATAAAGGTTGTTTCGTCTTTTGGCGGAGAAGAATATGGAACCGTCCCTGTTTTTGACTACACAAGAGTTTTGATTAAAGGATACTTCAAAACTAGAATCACATAATTGACTGACACAAATCAAATTATGTTTTAAACCTTCAACTAGTAGAACATTATCAATACATGCAAAGAAATCATTACCAATTTTGCCGATTTCGACTATTTCGCCCTACTGGTTGTCTCCAAAAGTTACTGATCCTCCCTTCTTATCTTGAAGACTTAGGAACATAGACCTTCTTCCCGTCATGTGTCGCGAGCATCTACTGTCCACATGCTATTAGTGCTAGCTGCTTTTTCCAAGGAAGGAAATCTACAGTAGATATTATATCCTTTTTAGGTACCCAGATTTTCTTGGGTCCTTTAGGGTTATTCTTAAAAATATTCATAGAATAAAAAGAAGACTGATGAAATTTCTTTCTATAAGGAACAAGCTTCTTTTTGTAATGACTATTGTTTTTTGTAAACCCTAGACCACTCTTATCATTAGGGTGTCGATAATTTCTAAGAATGTCATTCATTATCTTCGTACTTTCAGTAAAGTTTGATAAATCTGCTGAAAGATAATTAATCCATTGTTTCAACTAAATAATTTAATTAATCCATTGTTTCAACTAAATAATTTCCTCAGATCTATCAATAGTAACTTTTTTCTTCATATTGTCTACTTGTTTCTTAAGACAAACATTTTCTTTTTCTAATACTTTTGTGTTCCTCAAGTTTTCAACAAACTTCCTTTTTAGGGATCTATACTGCTTTAGTATAGCATGTGAATCTTCTAAAAATTCTAAATATGCATCTTGAAGTTCATTAAAGTTAGAAGTTACCTCCTCGTCACTTTCTTTTTCAGCTACCAAGCATATATTTGCTTGTTCTGATGCTTCTGAATCAGAATTAGACTCGGATGAATCCAAATCTTCCCAAGTTGGCATTGTATTCTTCTTATTTCGTTTATTCTTCTTCAGTTCTCTTCGAAGTAATGGACATTCAGACTTGTAGTGTTCAGGTTTGTTACACTCGTAGCAAATGATAGAGGTTTTGTCATTCTTGACTTCTTCTTTGCTTTTTTCTTAAAAGAAAATTTCTTATTTCCTTTTGCTTTGTTTTTCCACATCCTTCTGATCTTTCTTGAAATGAAAGATAATTCGTCATCATCTTCACTTGAATCTTGATCAGATTAAGTGGTATCATCATTCTTGACTTCTTCTATCTTTAATGCTTTTAAAGAACTTCTATTTTTCTGGGCCTTGTGATTTTTCTGACTAGCCTTTAATGCTATGGATCTGTTTCTTTTAGTTTTGTCTTCAGCATCAAGCTCTACTTCATGTATCTTCAAGGAACCAAGCAATTCATCTATCTTTAGCTTACTCAAGTCCTTGTCTTCTTGTATTGTAGTGACTTTGGGTCTCCATCTTTTTGGCAGACTTTTGAGAATCTTCCTTACATGGTCTTGATTATTATAGATTCTCCCAAGAGCTTTAAGTCTATTAATTATTGTTTGAAATCATCTAAACATCTGATCAATAGACTCATCTTCTTTCATTTTAAACAGCTCATACTGATGCATAAGAATACTGACCTTGGACTCTTTCACCTGGTTTATGCCTTCATGTGCGACGGATAGAGTGTCCCACATCTCCTTCACAGTTTCGCATCCATGAACTTTATCATACTCACTTCTGCTTAAAGAACAACTCAAAAAGAATTTGGCCTTTGAATTTAGTTGAAATCTGGCTTTGTGATCGACTGACCATCTTTACGAGGAATGTTATTTCCTTGATTATCCATTGGTTTGTACGGTCCATTCTCAATGATATCCCAAAGATCAATATGTGTGGATTCTATGAAGAGTCGCATCCTGTCCTTCCAATAATGATAATCTTTACCATTGAACGCAGGAGTTCTTGTGACGGAGGCACCTTCATCTATAAAAACATGTGATTCAGCCATAGATCTTTGTCCTCACTTTGTAAAGGTGGTTCTTGGAAACTGAGCTCTGATACTAATTGAATTAAATCACACGTTAATATAGAAATTATGTATAATATAAGATATACACAAGAAGGGGGGTTGAATTGTGTATTATTTTCGCTAATACAAATTCTTTAATTTTTCTTAACAAGAACTTCTCTGACTTGTTAAAAGAAAATCACTAACAAAAATTGTTATGGTTAAATCGTAAATAATTTCTATGTACTTGTTTAAGAACAAAATATACTAAGTTGAGAGATAGAGGATAGGCACTGTGATTTTATACTGGTTCACCCTAAACCATAGGCTATGTCCAGTCCTCGGAATTTGTTTGAGTATTCACTATACTTCAACAAATGTACAAGTATTCTTTCTCCTTCAAGAGCCTCTTCAGGTCTCTTGCACCATGTATTCTTTCAGCTATCTTAGCCTCTCCAGGCTCTTAGCCTTTTCTTTCTCTCACTAGAAAGATATCGTGAGCTATTGTTACAGTAGTTTAGCTCTACAATATCGCACTACAGAATTTTTAAGTATACACTTGACCGCTCAAAAATTGTAGAATCAAAGGTCTCTCGTAAAGCTTTTTTTTTAAGTCTTCGACTACGACTAGTATTTATAGTCTAAGTCTCCAACCGCTTCTTTAAATCTTGATAACCGCTTCTTGAGTCTTGATAACTACTTCTTGAGTCTTGATAATTGTTATTTAGTTGAGTTCTGTAACTAACTCCAACTAACTAACTGCTCGACGTTGTAGCGTATCTTCTTCTTTGTATCGTCTGTGTTTCTTCTGTGTTTTTGCTTCTTCTGTCTTCTACTTCTTCTGTGTCGACTTATTTTGTTTTTTGCTTCTTTTTTGTTTTGTTTCTTCTGTGTTTCGCTTCATCTGTATCTACTTCTTCTGTCTTTCGTTTCTTCTGTATCTACTTCTTCTGTCTTTCGCTTCTTCTGTCTTTTACTTCTTCTGTCTTCTACTTCTTCTGTCTTTTGCTTCTTCTGTCTTTTACTTCTTCTGTGTCTCTACTTCTTTTGTGTTTAGCTTCTTCTATATCTACTTCTTCTGTCTTTCACTTCTTCTGTATCTACTTCTTCTATGTCTCTACTTTTTCTGTGTTTTGCTTCTTCTGTATCTACTTCTTCTGTATCTACTTCTTCTGTCTTTCACTTCTTCTGTATCTACTTCTTCTGTCTTTCGCTTCTTCTGTCTTTTACTTCTTCTGTCTTCTACTTCTTCTGTCTTTCACTTCTTCTTTATTTCACTTCTTCTGTGTCTCTACTTCTTCTGTGCTTTGTTTCTTCTGTATCTTCCCTCTGTGTTTTGTACTTTTGCACACTTAACACACTCATCAAACTAGTTCATTTATTTCTAACATTATTATTATTTTATTGTCATCAAAATTAATTATCGTAAAGTCCTCCTGACTTAACAGTTGCAAACACTAATCCCTTCCTTGATCATCCAAAAACACGCAAAGAAGATGAAGAAACAATTTATAGGGGTAATTTAAGCACCAAACTAGATGAGTTTTATTATACGCTCAAAATGATGGAAGATAGATCAAGAACCTTGTTGTATGCACTTTGACTCATGCAATAATTGAATAAATTGTAAGAACAAAGTTCTTGATATCTCTCTCTCACTCTAGAACTCTTCTAGAGCCCTTAATTTTCTCTTGAGTGTGTAAGAAGTGGTAAAAACTTGTGTACATTAGTGACGAACTCATTTACGTACTATTTCATGTCCCCTGTCATGATCGTGGCCTGGGCTTGCCTTCAGCCATTATCATGGCCTATGATTCACATTGGTGGCCGACTTAAATTTGGCTGTACATACTATATTTTTTATCAATTATTTTACACGTCTGACCCTTAGGTTCCTGGTTATTTTAGGCATTTGAATTAACTCTTAATTCAATCAAATCATGAAGGGTTTCATGATGTCAATTTGCCAAAATATGAGTGGATTAAGACATGAACTCTTAGATAGTTAATTATCCAACGTATGAACCTTTTTATAGATAGTTACCATACAATTCATCCTTTCACCATACTATAGCCCACTTGGTTCAGAGTATGGGCTCTATGTCAACTCCCACTAAACTGACTATGTCACATCTAGTCCAAGTGATGTTAGTTCTTGTACGGGGATCTCATTACTCTATGTGCCATTGAAGATCTCTTCATAACACATAATTGCTCTAGCCAGAGACTCCTGAGTAATGATCTCGTCAAGAGGCCATAGATATCATCTCCTTCTATTAGGAGTGGTGAATCCTTTATTGGCTACCTAATTACCTTCGAATACAAATAGCTGTACCCAATCACCACCCTAAGAATAACTTCGTCATGAGGTAACAAGGAATGATGTCAAAGTACAGGATTCGTATCCAAGATATTCTTAAGTACCTCAATTCTAAAGATATTTTCACCATTGCTATGATGAGATAAATCATTAACATTAAATAGATCATCCATATGATAATCTCATAGCAGGTCATTTGATATACTTACTACCCTTAGTAAGCTTCAACATGTTAACTGTAAACAACTCATGCTTACAGTTTGTGAGATCCACTGCTTGATCAAATCAAGGAGTATAACATATGCTAGACTGTCTGGATTAATAATGCCCTATCTTATTAATCCTATGGCTAGGGATTATACTAACATAATTACACATGATATAAATCTCATTATCATGATCTCATCTTGATTTCCTTTATGCTATGCTTTGTATCATAGACTTCATTAATTCAATTTAAGATTAATATCACTTCACATATAAACAAATATCAAATTAATGAAAAAGGCTTTCTTTTTATTAATCAAAATATAGTTTGTACAAAAGTGCTAAAGGTGATTGCCTTTGGAGCACTACTCTAACACAACGGGGGCCATTCACCCTAAAAATTCTCCATTGTCGTTTTGTAATTCCATAACTCGAGATGGGAATGCATTAATTACTATGAAAGGTCTGCTCCATCTAGATTTTAACTTTCTAGGAAACAACTGGAGTCTAGAGTTGAAGATTAAAACCATATCACCTATATGGAACTCCCTTTTCCAGATGTGTGCATAATGTCACCTCTTTCCCTTGTCCTCGTTGAACATGGCATTATCAGAAGCTTGCAGCCTTAATTTGTCTAACTCATTTAACTGTAATTTCCTCTTTTCTCCCGCATCCTTTTGATCCTAATTTATGGCCTTGATAGCCTAATAGGCCTTATGATCAAGTTCCACAAGTAAATGACAAGTTTTCCCATAAATCAGCCTGTATGACGTTGTCCCAATACTGGTCTTGAAACTTGTCCTATAAGCCTATACTGCATCATCTAATTTGATTGCCTAATCCTTCCTAGAACTATTGACAGTCTTTTCTAAGATTTCCTTTAATTCTCTGTTCATAACCTCTACTTGACCCTTGGTCTTGAGTTGGTAAGGTGTAGCTATCATGTGTTGTACTCCATATCTTTTCAATAATGCTTCAACTAGATTATTACGAAAGTAGGTACCGTCATCACTAATAATCACTCGTGGCACACCAAATATGTTGATAATCTTTTTCAAAAATCTCTGCACCAATCTACTATCATTTGTTGGTGTTGCCATCACCTAAAACCACTTTGATACATAATCAACACTTACCAAAATATATTTGTTTTTGTAAGAGGACGAAAAATGTCCCATAAAATCCAAACCCCAAATATCAAAGACTTCAATCTCCAGCATCGAAGACATTGGCATCCTGTCCCTTTTTGATATGTTCCCAATTCTTTGGCACCTGTCACACTTCTTCACCTAATGTTACACATCCTTCAACAATGTTGGCCAATAAAATCCACACTCCAACACCGTTGCGGCTGTCCTATTGGCTCCATAATGTCCTGCATAAGAAAAATTATGACAGTGAGTTAAAATAGCATTAATTTCATTATTAGGAGCACATCTTCGAATCAATCAATCTGCACAATTTCTGTAAAGAAGCAGATCTTCCTGCATGTAATACTTACAATAATGTTTAAACTTTTTTTGCTGATGGTAAGTCAGATTAGGATGTTGGCATACTAGGAGTGGTTTGATTCTTATACCAAAAGTAGCATCTCATCAGGGAATTACTCATTGATTTCTTCTTGTAAGCTTGATTCCACTCCTTCCAATCTTAACAGTTGATCAGCAACGAAATTTTTTGCTCCCTTTTTTATCCTTGATAACGATATCAAATTCCTATAGCAATAGGATCTACCTAATCAATTGAGACTTGGCATCCCTTTTGGCAAAAAAGTACTTCAGGGATGTATGGTCTGTATACACAATCACTTTTGAACCAAATAAGTAAGAATGAAATTTATCACAAAGAAAAACTACAACTAACTGTTCTTTTTCTATCGTGGTATAAGTAATTTGACAATCCATCAAAGTCCTTCTAGTGTAGTGAATAGCATGCAACTTCTTATCCTTACCATGCCCTAGAACACACCCAATTGAGTAATCGCTAGCATTGTACATCAACTAGAATGGCAAGCTCTAATATGGTGGTTGTAGCATAGGTGCTAATGTCAACACCTTCTTCAACCTGCCAAAAGAAACTAAACAATCATTATCAAAAATGAAAGTAACATCTTTAACTAATAAATGAGTAAAGGGTTTAGCAATTAAAGAAAAATCCTTTATAAATCGGCGATAGAACCTAGCATACCCTAAAAATGCTCGAACTGCTCAAACATTACTTGGTAGAGGAAGTTTATTGATGACTTCAGCTTTTTGCCTTATCTACTTCAATGCCTCCACAAAATATCTTGTGTTCCAAGACTATTCCCTCATGAACCATGAAGTGGCATTTTTCTTATTTAATACTGCATTTCTTTGGTACATACTGAATTGGACTTACCCATTCACTATCTGAGATTGAGAATATAGTTCTTGCATTCAATAACTTAATCACCTCTTATTTTACAACTTCCTACATATTCAGTTTCAAACGCCTTTGCCTATCCCTCACTAGTTTACATCCATCTTTTAGATTTATTCTATGCATCACAACACTTGGACTTATCCCCTAGATGTCTGATATCTTCCACCCTATTGCTTTCATCCTCCTCCTTATAATTTCTACTACCTTCCTCTCCTGGTCATCACTCAACTAGCTTGAAATAATCATAAGTAATGTTTGATTTTCACCTAAAAATGTATACCTCAAGTGTGAAGGTAAAGGTTTCAATTTTCGTGGGTGCTCTCTCATTGGAAGGTGGTATGGGTGGCTTGGTCCTCACCAAAGGTTCCTTCTCACTTTTCTCGTCTTCCTCTCCATCCTTCTCTCTCTTTCCACTCTCGTCTTCTTCATTCAATTCTAATTCCCTTGCACTCTTTGTTTTCATCATTCTACCAGTTATCTCCTTCACACACTCATCCGTCACATCCATTCTCATACAACAATCGAAATCCTACTTGCTTTTCAAACTCCTATTTATGTTGAACTTAACTTTTTCATCACTAATATGCAAAATCAAAACACCATTATTCACATTAATCAACGCCTGAGTAGTATTCATAAATGGCACTAGATTAATACTAGCACCCAAATCAAAGTCAATAGGAATCATAAACTTATCTAATATTACCAAAAAATATTTAACAACTCCAAAAGGCTTCTTTATGGACTAATCAGCTAACTGAATTACAATTGATGTTGGCTTTATGTCATCCAAGTTCAGCTTCCTGAAAATTGACAATGGCACTAGATTAATACTAGCTCTCAAATCACATAAAAATTTAGAAAATTCAACACCTTTAACAATACAAGGAATAGTAAAACTCCCTAGATCCTTTAGTTTCGATGACATATTGTTCATGATCACAAAGCTGCAACTGGCTGTCAATGCTACTGTTTGTTTTGAATCCTAAGTTTGCTTGTGAGAAAGTAATTCCTTTAAGAACTTAGCATACTTGGGCATGTGCTCTAAAAATTTTATCAAAGAAAAGCTCATATACATCTTCTTCAAACTCTCCCAGGAAATGGTAGTTTTGGAATATGTGGTGGAGGTGGAACATATGGGGTTGCTCCTCCTTAGTGACTTTCTCCTTACCTTTTTCCTGACTTTTCTCCACTAGATCAACAACTTCCTTCAAGACTAGCTCTGGTAACTCATTTCCACTTGCTTTTAAATGTTCTTTCTAATATTTTTTTGAAGTGCTGGGAAGGTTACCTGGGGGTTTGGTTGATATTATAGTTGCCAGCTGAGCCATCTGTACCTCTAGGTTGTATACTGATGATGCTTGATTTTTAATCAACTGATCAGTCTTCACTTAATAACTTTTTAGCATTTAATCACTCTGTACTTATGCCTCCTTGATGTTGTTCATCTTTGATCCAATTGTACCCATCACTTCCATCATCTTTGAAAATTCGGAGCTCAGCTATGAAAGTTAAGAATTTGTCCTTACAGCTTTGGCTTCCATTTTTACCTCTAGCCTTGATTCAATACCTCTAAACTTTGACCTATCAACTGGTTGATCTTCACTTGATAACTTTTCAGTGTTTGATCACTCTGTGCCTATGCTTACTCGATATTGTTCATCTTTGATCCAATTGTACCCATCAATTCCGTCATCTTTGAAAATTGGGAGCTCAATTGTGAAAGTTGAGAATTTGTCCTTGCAACTTGGGCTTCCATTTCTGCCTCTAGCCTTGATTCAATACCTCCAAACTTTGACTCTAAGGCAACTTGTAAGTCACTTTTCTTTTCTTGAAATCCTCGGGGTCTTTGAGGTCTTCAATTAGTTCCTAGAGGGTTAGCTTAAGAAAAATTGGGATGGTTTTTCCATCCAGCATTATAAGTACCAGAATATGGGTTATTACATAACTTTTATTGGAACCTTAAATAATGAGCTTGTTTTGTGCCTTTAGTGCTCATCAAATAACATTTCAATGAATTATGAATGTCTGCTCCACAAATCTCACAATTTTGATGCATGTACTTCAAAGAACTATATGAATGTTGATGATCACTTACCTGTTTCCTCGACGATGCAATTTCTGAAAATAAAGCAATTATTAAATCTGCTGACATAAGCCCTTTCTGTTCCTTCATTTGCAATGGTTTATTCCTTTCATTGTACCAAAGGCAGTTGTTAGCAGACATGTCTTTAATCAGGTCATACACAGCATCTATGGTCTTTTTCATCGATGAACCTCCTGTAGTTGCATCAATAGTGGTTCTAGTTACTGAATTGACCCTATTATAAAATGTTTGTAGTAAGCATTCCCTAAGAAGATTATAATGGTGGCAGCTCCTCTGCAACTTCTTGAAATGCTCCCATACCTTGTACAATGATTCTTCCTCATATTGCTAAAAGTTAGTGATTTCCTTAGTGATACTTATTGTCTTTGTCAATAAGAAATATTTGGATAAAAAGGATTACAGCAACTGGACCCATGTTCTGACTTGTTCTGGAGTAAGGAAGTTCATCTATTCCTTTGCTCAATCCTTTAATATGAATGGAAACAATCAAACCTTCACTGCATCTTCTAGCAGCCCGTTTACATTGCTTTACAAAATATTAAGTAAAGTAGGCTTGATTTCCATATTGTTTTCATTCACTGGTGGTTTAGTAATTCTTTCCTGGTTTGGGTTAAACCTTGGTTGCATAAAGTCCATCAAAGTTCTTTCTTCACTACCTTGTTCCCTCTGTTCAGCCATTATCTACTCAATTTGATCTTGTCTCCTTGCCTTTCTCAATTCCTTACTTTGGTGTTGTCAAGGTCTCACAATTTCTCTGCAACTTCTGCACTTCTCGTGTGCATACACCGATTACACACCAAAAAAGAATATCAAGGTAAAAATGAAAAGAAAAACCAAATCCAAACAATTCAAACCAAACTCGATGCTAAGGGCAATCCCTAGCAATAGCGCCAAAAATTTATAGGTAATTTTCCAAATTTTAAATTAAAACCTCTTATCCTGCAAGTGTACAGATCAGAAATCACAGTATAGATGGGTATCATCCCACAAGGATTAGTTAGTCACCAAAATGATCCAAATTTCATTTTGTTCAGGAAACTCAAATGACTAGATTCGAAAGATCCAAAATATAAAAATTAAGAGTCACACATGCACACTTTAGGGTTGTCACAAAAGTATGAACATAAATTTAGAAAATGGTGAATCAAAGTATCAATTTAACAACTTAGGATTATCATTACCTAACTATGTATTCTCTCACTTTAGCAATGTTCATTATGTTTAGTCCAAAATTTCCTAATGTCCTGGTTCTTTCACTCTCATTACTTGAACCAAAGAGGCTTTGTTTAATGATGTAAATAAATTATGTAAGCTCTCACTTCCCATTTTTCACTTAACCATTAAAAGGATATCAACAGATTTTTGGACAGCCACTTTTCCATTCATAATCTCTCTCCACATGGCAAGATTACTTGATATATGGAGTGTTCTTGGTGTAATCCCACTCTCATAGCACTTACTAACATATTTATTAACTCCATATCTCTATGTGAGCTAAGTTTTGACAGCCATATACCATAAACATCAAACACTTTCATAACATTGAATAAAGTGAGGTACTACATAGTTTAGGCAATGACCACCCTAATAACTACTTAGAAATCCACCAAAATTTCTTCCAACTTGTTAATAACATATCTATACATCCTTTTAAATCAACAAAATATAGTAAAGAAACAAGAAAAGATAAGAAGTAAGGCTTATATTTTGAAGAGCAAAGATGGAATTCTATGGTGGTAGCTTTGTATCTCCTTGAAATCCTTTGATTCCACCTTGAATTCTCTTGATTTTTCTCTCAAAAATGCGTTCTTGATTCCACCTTAAATTCTCTTGATTTTTCTCTAAAAAATGAGTTCTTCTCTCTCACTTAGATGTCTTGCCCGACCTCCTCTTCTTTCTAGGTTTTAAAATTGAGTTTTTATACCCCATTTAATGTTTAAAACGATGTAGGGGGGAGGAAGTTGTCAACTGGAATTTTCCAGAAAACTCTGTTTTCTTTCTTGATTTCAATCCGTGATATTTTATTGATTTATTATCCAAATTGGGCCATTATTTCACCAATTTGAAACTGAATTTCTCCTTTTTCTTTTGGATTGAAAATGAAAAACATCTAATAAGAATTGTATCTTGCAAAAGCTTAACATTGCTGATGGGTCGGCCTAGGAAAATTCCACCTTTCCTTTGGGTCATATGACTTGCTTTCTCTTTAGTTCTTATATCCTTCCATCCCTCAAAACCACCTCCAAACCTATTGATTAGCATCAAAATTAATAAATTAATAATTCCCAAAACACATGCAATTAATACTAACATAATGTAAGAAAAAGACATGCAACAATGCCATGCAAAATTCATGCAAAACCTAATCTTTAAGACCTAATTCACACACATTCATGCATATTCACATACATTCATACATAATCATGCAATTACATGAAACTAAGACCAAAAATAAGCTAAAAAAGTTAAAAAAATCAATTTATCACAATTAACTAACAAATTATCCAAAGAAAAGTATGTACAAATGCCACCTATCATTGTGTATTATAATAAATATAAAATATTTTTTCGCAAGCCCTATTTTATGTTGAAGAGCATCGATCATCCTTTTTCTTTATAGTCTATAGTTGCCATTATATCAAGGTAAGTCGTCCAACTAATGTCTACCATATCTGTTGCTTTAATAATAAGATTCTGGTACGTTTGGGTTTTGTGTGAATGCCAAGGAGGTCTTGATTTTGTGTTGTTGTTTCGAATATTCTTATAATGATTAATGAGCTTTTATGTTCTTCTTTAATAGTCTAAAATGAGTTTTTATGTTCTTCTTTAATAGTCTAAAATGAGTTTTTATGTTTAGGTTTTGTTTGAATCATTGATAAGTAGATGTATGATTACATAAGTTTGGGATCTTATAGATGATTTGAGGCATAATAAAACCTTAGGATGGTATAAATATTGGAAACTTGTGATGCAGCTCCCATGAGGCTTACTAGTGTAAAATTCCACGAGCCTAGGAGTTACAGTGAGAACTTTCTTTCTTGATTCACAGGTGTAAACAATGCCACGTACCATAGTATTAAAATCAATTGTCTGTGATTAATTCAATTAATTAATACTTAGAGGATGTTGTGTAAAGTAAAGGTTAACTATACAACTTACTACTCCTAGCTCACATGGTGTAACAATGCCACATACCTTAGTGTTTCTTTTAATTCAAACTTAGTGTACGAACTTCAATCAAAGCATTAATAGTAGTAAGTTGTATAATTACATAAAATTATGGATCGTTTGAGGCATAATAAACCCCTAGGATGGTATATAGGCTAGAAACATGTGATGCAGCTCCCGTGAGGCTTATTAGTGAAAAATTTCACAAGCCTAGGAATCACAAGGAGAACTTTCTTTCTCGATTCATATGGTGTAATAATGACATATACCATAGTATTGACATCAACTATAGGTGATTAATTCAAACATAAATACTTCAACTTCAATGCGATTAACTTAAACTTAGTTTTAACACAAGAAATTCATAGATTTAATAGACATAACGGTTCGTTGCATAATAAACCCCTAGGATGGTATATAGGCTTGAAACCCATGATGCAACTCCCGTGAGGCTTATTGGTGAAAAATTCCACGAGCCTAGGTGTCACAATGAGAACTTGCTATCTTGATTCACAGGTGTAAAAAATGCCACATACTATAGTATTAAAATCAATTGTAGGTGATTAATACTTAGGGGATGTTATGCAAAGTAAAGGTTAGATATTCTGTAAACTTAGGAGATATGGAGGATACTAACTATGAAATCACTTTTTTAAATTAACAATTTTGTAGAAATAAGTAATGTTGATATCTCTTGTATAGAAGATTAACACCTGATGGTTTCATTAATCCTGAGTTTGTTGAGGAAGTTGAAGCTTTTATTTATTATGCATGTTCTCAACCTGTATATATGGATGGCCCAAAAATATATTTCTATGTAAAAAGTGCAAACATATTTGTTTCCTTTCTATTGATGAAGTGAATGGCCATTTACTGACAAAAGGGCCTATTCCAAATTATTTTGAGTGGACACGATATAGAGAGTCATTGATTTGTAGCATCTTAATGGGAAATGAAGTAAACTTGTAAGTAAATATGGATAAGTTTGAAGGAGGACTGGTTTTTGAACAAATAATATGGGTGCAACTGAAAATCCTTATATGAAAACTGTAACATCCCACTACTATAAAGTATACACCCGAACATCCAAAGCACATTCTAGTACATACCCTATGACAATGGTATGTTAGAGTAATTTCATACACTTATATAGCATCATACAGAATAACACAAAGCTTAAAAACTCAAACTCCTCATTTCATTCATTAGCAAAATTTACATTGCAGCAGAACTTTCATTTAAACAAATATTTACATCGTCAAAGTATCTAAAAGTTTACTACTCTTTATACAAAATATCTGTATGAAATGAGAACTACATATACACAATCTATAACTTCTCAGATATCAGCTGACCGACCTTTGAGCCGTTACTAGTCTGTCTTAGAAACTACGTCTCCTCTCTTGTACATGAAAAGCCATGTTGCAAATACACAATAGCTCACATCCAATCAAATTCACAACATTTCACATCTTAATAAGATATAATGAATGTCACACATTTCATATACTCCTTCAGATAATGCAAATCCCAATCAATCACATTATCAACAATTACTCAAATATAGCGTATCACTTTATCATCACAATTTCAAAAATGGATTCATAATAATCTAATTCATAATCATATATGTACAAATATAGATACATATGAGACTCCACATTCGTTGTTATTTTGTTCTGACCGAGCACATTTCACTGTCCCATATCCTTAGTGGATATCCGGCTCATTCAGATATAGACACTGTCCTATACCCATTGTAGATACCAGGCTCATTAATCACGGAGCCAGGCTTTACGTGCAGATTTCTGAGGTTAAAGCTCTTTTGGACTGGTCACTCCAATCACGATGCCTTTATCTGATCATACATTTAACTGATGCATCCAATCACAAAATATGTCATCAATAACATTTATTCATGATGCACAATTAGAATCTCATATTAATCAGACCTCAGTCCGGCACTAAACTTTCGTCAGGTATATAGATATCATTCAGATTCATATGCAAGTAGAACATTCCAAAAACATTCCCAAATATCGAAATCCTTGGACCATTAAAGTCTTAAATTATCACAATCAAGTCATTAACAGTTCAATATATTGGAATTAAATAGAAATAAATTAATCCTAATGACAACATCTAGGTTGACTCACAGTACGCTCTAGTATATGCTATTGCTTGGATGGTCTGACAATGTCAGGATGATGGTATTCGACTTGAACGTCTAAATACACATACATTGTACACATTACTAAAGTGATCAAACAAAAAAATATTCAATTATGCACATATATATATGCCATTTTTAATGCATGCTCAATGACTTTCCCAGGTATGTTTCCTTAATCACAATTCATAATCATTCAAACATTGTCACTTAAATATGTCTTGTTTGTACTTAGATTTACATCTCAAAATAACTTGATTAACCTAAATTCATCAATCAATCATTCAACCAACTTGTTTAACACCCAATTAGTTTTAATTCAAGCTTCATTTAAGCCTAAATACACTATATGAAAGTACCTTAGTATTTATTGTTTAACGTCACTTAAAAGACAACATTTCACTTTTTAAACTAGGCCATGATCGTTTTGGACCTTGACACGATCATGACAGAACCTTATGCAATAGGCCACAATAGTGCACTGATGGACACGAACATGATAGAACCAAAATAATCAGGCCACGATCATGCACTGAAGGCAATGATTGTGCCCTGCATGTTTTCTCCCCATTCTCTATGAATTTATCAAACTTAGACATATCATTTACACTTCCAATTTTTCATAATTCATACCCATTCATACATCCTAATTCAGAATTGAATTATACTCCAATTCCAGCTCAAAATTATGTAAACGATAACTCACAAATTATGGTCTTTCATGCATAAAGAATCAAACTAGAAACTAGCTTACCTTATCATGCGTATAGTCCTAATTCTTTCTCAATTCAAGAACACTATGCTAACTTCTTCCTTTAGCATAAATTCACTTTCATTATTCATCAAATCTAGACCTAATTCATATATAATTAAACCTATAATGCCATGGTTTTCATACTCCAAAAACAAGCATAAAAAAAATAAGTTCATTCAACATTTTTCCAACATATATCATCAACAATATCTCATGCATTTCATTCTAATTTAAGCATCATTCTCATACCATTTAACATGACATAAATCTCAAATTGCTACTTACTTATTAGGCTTTCTTGACTATGTTGTGAAGGATTAATATTTGAATTTCGTGTAACACTTTAAGCTAGGGTTCATTCAAATTACAGAGAAAAGTTGGATGCAGTTTTGGTGGTGAAACAACAATGAAGGAACCAGCAGAAACTTTGCTTCATCAATATTTTAGGTGTCATAAACTTACAAAGACATATGTCTTATGTCATGGAAGACATTCGGCTTCTTTATAAGTTGCCACTAATCTCGTTAAGATGCTTCCATTACTCAACAATTAGTCAGTCCATGTCTCCTAATTATTGGTCCACTAGTCATATATTAATTAGTCCATTTGTCTATTAATTACTTGTCTATTTGTCACTCATTTAACTATGCCAAATATCACTCAATTATAGGCTTAATCACCTTAATTTTTTATATATCAATTTATCCTACCACTTAACATTTTTCCTAGTCCAATTGTACATATTAATACATCAAATTTTCAATTAATCATAATTAATTCCAAATCACTAATTAGAATTTAATTAAACCATAATTTAAGACATAATAATTCACAATTCACATCATAGTCACTTAAAAATATTTCAAACCCTAGGACATATCAATTGAGTGCATATGCTTTCTCTGTAATGGGTACATATTACAATTCATGCATGTATGCTATACAAATGATATCACTCATTCACAATGATCTAGGGTAAATATGTTTCGGAAACTAGATATTAAAAAAATGTTTTATGATTCAACTGATTATACCTTTTGGGAAAATATATAAATATTGAAGAAGAACCAAACCCACATGCAAAACAATAGTTTGACTTACTACACTCAGCTGACCAAGAATTATGGCCAAATTGTGAGACAATGACTCAGTTATCTTCAATTGCTCGAATATTGAACATAAATTCTTAATGGCATATTTTTGATCATAGTTTTGATAAAATTCTTGGATGGTATAATGAATCATTATCTCCTGATCATACAATAGTTAATAGTTTTTACAATATGAAGAAACTTATTAAGGGTCTTGGTTTGCCTGTTGAAAAAATTGATTGTTGCAAATTGGGATGTATGTTATATTAGGAAGATAATGTGGAATTACAAAAGTGAAAATTTTGTGGTCAATCTAGGTTCAAGCCTAGAAAGCATTCTATGAAATAGAAATTAGTATCTTGGAAGCAGATGTATTATTTTCCGCTAACTCATAGACTTCAAAGAATATATGCTTTTGATGTTACTACATCTCACATAAGATGACATAATGAACACGAACAAGAGGATGGAATAATGAGTCATCCATTAGATGCACTGGCATGGAAACATTTTAATTACACCCATTATTAGTTTGAAGCTAAAAGTCGAAATGTTAGGCTGCGATTGTCAAAAGATAGATTCCAACCTCTTTGCAAATCTAGCCAATAATATTCATCATCACTAATCATAATTACTGCTTATAATTTGCCTCCATGGATGTGTATGAATGAGGCATATATGTTCTTAACAGTGATTGTGTCGAGGCCTACAAATCTAAAGCATAAAATTGATGTATTCTTACAACCATTGGTATCTGAATTGCAACATCTTTAGGAATATTATGTGGAGACATATAATGTCTCTGAAACAAAATTTTGTGTTAAGAGCAGCTTTGATGTAAACTATTAGTGATTTTTGGCGTATGCTAAGTTGTTTAGATGGAGCACAGTAAGGAAACTGGCTTGCCCTTATTATGGCAATGATTTTGATGCTTTTTATCTTCCAAACGGGGGCACAACATCTTGATTTGACAACCATAGGAATTTTCTTCCTCTAAATCATCCATTTAGATGCAATAAACAAAATTTCATTAAGAATAGGATGGTATAAACACCTCCTCCCCCTTATAAAACTGGTGAAGCGATATTGCAGGAGATGAATTAGGATTACTGAAAGTTACAAAAATTGAAGCTAATGAAGTTAATACAAGCATTAGTAAAGACTTTGGTTGGAGAAAACAAAGCATCTTTTGGGATTTGGTATATTGGAAAACTAATTTGATAGAAATAATTTAGATGTGATGCCTATTGAAAAAATACTTTTGACAATTTGTTCAATACTTTAATGAACATTAAAGGGAGGATAAATGATAATGCAAAATCAAAAGCTGATTTAAAACTTTTTTGTAGAAGGAATGAGTTAGATATCTTTGCACCAGCAAATATCCAAAAACATATTACACTTTGGACAAAAAACAAAAAGAAATTTTGTTTGAATGGTTGAAAAGTATAAAATTTCCTGATGGTTATGTTTCAAACCTAGAAAAGTGTGTATACATAAGGAAGTACAAATTATTTGTGGTGAAAAGTCATGCTTGTCATGCATTATGCAAAGGCTAATTCCAATCGCATTTCGGGAGTTGCTACCAAATAAGGTTTGGGAAGTTATAAAAGAATTAAGTTTATTTTTCAAAAGCTTAACATCATCTGATATAAAATTGGCTGAAATGGAAAAATTAGAAAGGGAAATTCTAGTAATTTGTGTAAATTAGAAGGGATTTTCCCTCCAAGCTTCTTTCATTATATGTAGCATCTACCTGTGCATTTAGCACATGAGGCTAAACTTACTAGTCTAGTTCAATATCGATGGATGGATCCGTTTGAGAGGTAATTATAGTAAATATTTAAATTAAAGTAATAACATAATTGTAATAACCTTATTTGCTAATGTAGGTATTTGCATCATTTAAAGAAAAATTTCAAAAACAAGGCTAGAGTTGAAGGTTGGATATATAATTCTTATTTAGTGAAGGAAGCAAGTACAATTTGTTCACATTATTTAGAGTCGCATGTGCATACAAGAGAAATAAAAGTTCCTTGTAATGACGATAGGGCAGGAATGGGTGTTGCTGATGGTAAGTTATCCCACATATCCTGGATGAACATATGAATGTTCAACAAAAAGAATGTTAATAGAGGAAGAAATAGAGGCTACTCATGATTACGTTTTATTGAACTATTAAGAGGTTCAACCTTTCATGCAGTAATTTGAAGTTGATTTTGAAATTGATTATTTGGGTTTTAAAAGTTAGTGTTATTCACAACTAAAATACATAATAATGTTTTTAGATTATACGAGGAATGGTTACGTGAGCTAATGACTGAGAAAACTCATGATGATATCAATAAAGAAGTTGGAAGACACTTTCCTCGATGATTCAAGAAATGTGTAAGTTTTCACTTATAATTATTGACATGATTGAATTATAAGACTAAAGTGCTCAACTAACAATATACTATTTAATATGATAATTTATTTTGTTTAGCCCTTAGACAATCCAATAGAGAACAAGTTCATATATGACCTTGCGAAAGGACCTTTGCAAACTTTTAAATCATATCTGGTGTATTTTGTTAATGGATAAAAATATCGTTTTGAATATCATGGTTATAGCATGGCAACAATAAATAGTTGGGTTTGCATATAGGTATAATTGATGAAAATATGGTAAAATTATTAAAATACTTCAAATTGAGTACCTTATATTGCCAATAAAGCGGAGTGTGATATTTAAGTGTTACTGGTTTGATCCAACTCCTAATGTTGGTACAAAAGTGCATGGATGATACAATCTAGTTGAAATCAATTTCAACTAGCGAAGAAGATTTAGACAATTTGAACCTCTCGTGTTACTGATGCAAGTGATATAGGTGTATTATGTCCCTTTTTCCAGTTTATGACGAGATATGTCAGATTGGTTGGTTGTTTGCAAAGTTAAACTTAAAGGTGTTTTTGAATCATACAGAAAAGGAGAACAGAGATTTAAAAGTGAAGCATTTCAGGAAGGTGTTTATGAAATAAATACATCTATTAGACATGAAGAGAACGAACCTTTGAAAGATCCAAATAACGAATGTTGAAATTTCTTCTTGAGAGGATGAGGAGGGCGAGAGATCTGAAGGGGAGTCTGAGTTTTATTATAAGTCCTCAGAAAAAGAAGATGATGATGATTTTGATTTACAATTAAGTGCTGATAGTGATTAATTTGTGTTTGTAATAGAATATTATATTCAATAAATAAATTATTAAATCAACAATATATTGTTATATATTGAATTGAAATTTTTATATTTCTGGAATATTCAATAAATTTTGAATTTCAGGTTAAAATATGCAACTAAAGATAAAATAGGATATGATGCGACCAAGGTTCAGACCATGATATGGAGCCAATTACTTTACAAGTAAAGCATCATATTCAGTAGCTGCAACAGAATTCTATGTTGTACCTTCAGCTACTACACATGCAAATGAGGCATCACCTTCCATACCTACTATTATCCAATAACTTTACATAATCCACCATCCCTATACTGATAGAGATATTAGGGGTAAACCTTGTGGATAAAGGAGGCAGCCTCTAACCTAGAGCTAAGGGAGTTGATGGAAGAACTTACATCACAATTGTGAACAATCTGTAAGTAAAAATACATAAAATACCATATGTTTATAATTAAGGTATAGGTTTAAAATTAAAAATGATATAAATTTGCTTTTTATATTAGGTTAATTCAATCTAGATCGTGCTCAAGAAATATGACATCCAAGTTCAAGTAGAAGATTGATCTTGAGGGTTATATATGGAAGAATATCTCTTAGGGGATAAAGGATTTTTATTATCAGGAGTTTCAGGTATAAAATTTTTTTAATTATTTTTATATATTAATTAGATAAATATTGTTGGTTATAAGTACTTATCGTATGTTTTTTCTTTTTTTAAAAAGAATTATTTTAGGATTCAAAATTTGATGCAGTTATTTATAAAGTATGTGAGAGACGAACTTGTACACATTATAGAGACTTTTGATAGGACCAAATCCAAGAAAGCATTCAACAACAGTCTCAGTAGTCTAAAGATGTTGATGAGAGTCAAACTTATCTTCATTCAGTAAGTAGTAGGGACCGTCGTGGAAGGATCTTCAGCATAGGTTCATTTGCGAGCATATGTTGTTTGCAATCCTCCACATCCAATACAATACCATCAGTAGGCAGTCTGCATCTAATCAAGTCCATCAGCTTCGGAGTATAGTACAGGCATTGGCAACTCAATTGCAAGAGTGGATGGAGTACATAGCCTAACTCTATAATGAGATGAATGAGTTGAAGGGGAAGGACAGCAACTCATCTCAATATGAGTATCCACATTCACTAAATGAATAGCGTAGTCGTAGTCATTTTGTATAAATTTAATACATATTTATGTAAATAATAATTTTATTATTAATTAAGATAATTTTTTATTTATATCATCAATCAACTTTCTGTTTTAACAAATTAAATGTAGAAACAAATCAAAATATTATAAACAGATAAATGATAATTGTATAAATTATACATCAATCATAAGATTATCAAATAAAATTAAGTCTATAGAAAATTGAAAAAAACAATATCAGTAAATTTACCGACTAAAAAACAAAATCCATCGATAAAATGCGGTGAACTTACCGAAGGACCATCAAAATCTGTCGATATAATGAAGTTAATTTACTAACGGATTTATAATGAAGGAGTCTTGTCCATCGCCACATTTACTGACCGAAAACCAACCTTCCGTCACTAAATTTATTGATAGCATAAAAATTATCGTCAATATATTTAGCGAAAAAATAGATAATATCTGTAAGTAAATTAGCCAATTATTACCTACAATCGTTTTTCCGACGACTCATTCCATCGGTAAATTTTGTCGCTAACTTAGCTTGTCGACAGAAAACCTTCACATTATGTTGATAAGTTCTGTCGCAAAACCCCATTTTTCTTGTAGTGATTTTAATTTTTTAATATTTTAGGTGAGAATAAATATGGCCTATTTATTGTTTTGAAAATTGACCAGATTAGTGCAGGTTCACAGCTAAGTAGGATTGTAGGAATAGTAATGAAGAAATAACACAAATTTTTCATAGAAAACCATAAAATATCATGGTAAACACTGTAGTTAAAAAGAAAAAACTTCACTATGAAAAAATTTAAGAGTTAAAACCTCTCTCCACTTTACAAGGAGAAATAATAATTCTCTCAAGAAATAGGAGAAACACACTTTAAACTGTGGAAATTAAACTTAAGAAGAGAAGATTTGGGATGAATGAAAACTGATATGGGAAGGCCTATTTATAGGCCTCCCAAATGCGTTTAGCCTATTGGGTTAGCCATGATTGCATGCATCACATGCATGCAGATGTAGTGGAAGTATCGGAATCAAGATTTCACCACCATGACAACCACAAATCCACAAGATCAAACATACATGCATAGATATGTATAAAAGAACATGAAATGTAAACTTTTTACCTTATGTATATCCTCCTTTCTTGTTTCTTTTCCTTGTTTGGGTTGTTGCAAACATCAAACCCTTCCTTGATCACCTAAGAACACGCAAAGAGGGAAGTTGAAACAATATGTAAGGGTTTTAGAACACCAAACTTGATTAATTTAAGTAGATGTTCAATATGGGAGATAGATCAAGGTTATCTTGCAAGTATGTAAGATTTATACAGCATTTGCATAAATTTGCATGAAGATAACTCAAGAACACTTCTTACTCTCTCTATAACACTTCTAGCCCTTCTCTATCAATGAGTGTGTAATAAGTGAAGGAAGGTCATACATAAGTGAGGAACTCACTTATATATCATTTCGTGCCTTTTGTGGCCACGATCTTGGCCCTTTGAGGCATGGTCATGGCCTACTTAAAATAGGCCATACACACTTGTTTTTCATCCAATCTTTTATGCGTGTGACCCTTAGCTTCCTAGCTATTTTAGGCACTTAAATTAACTCTCAATCTAAACACATCATGAAGGGTTTCATGATGCCTATTTACCAGAATATTGGTGGATTAACACATAAACTCTTTGATAGTTAATTATCCAACTTATGAACCTTTCCATAGATAATTACCGTGCAATTCGTCCTTTCACCATACTACACCCCACTTGGTTTAGAGTATGGGTTATGTGTCAACTCCCATTAGACTGACTACAACACATCTAGTCCAAGTGACGTAACTTCTTTTCCTAGGATCTCATTACTCTATATGTCATTGAAGACTCTCTTTATGACACATAATTACTATAGCCAGAGACTCCTAAGCAATGACCCTGACAAGAGGCCGTAGGTATCATCTCCTTTTATTAAGAGTCGTGAATCCCTTATTGGCTACCCAATTACCTTCGAATATAAATAGTTGTACCCAATCACCGCCCTAAGAGCGACCTCGTGCTGAGGTAACAAGGAATTGTGTCAAAGCATAGGATTTACATCCAAGATATCCTTGAGTACCTCAAGTCTAAGGATATTTGCACCATTGCTATGATGAGATTAATCATTGACATTCGATAGGTCATCCATATGATAATCTTATAGTAGGTCATCCGATGAACTTACTACCCTTAGTAACCATCCATATGTTCACTCTAAACAACTAATGCTTACAATTTATGAGATCCATTACTTGATCAAATCAAGAAGTATAACATGTGCTAATATGTTGAGATTAATAATATCCTATCTTATTAATCCTATGACTAGGGATTATTTAGATACTGACATGATTGCATATGATAGGAATCTCATTATCATGATCTCATCATGATTTCCTTCATGCTATGTTTTGTATCACGAACTTCATTAATCCGATTTAAGATCAATATCAATTTATATATAAATGAATATCAAATCAATGAAAAAATGTCTTTTGCATTATTAATAAAGTCTATACAAAAATGCTAAAGGTGATTGCCTTTAGATCACTATTCTAACAATCTCCCACTTACACTAAAGTCAATCTCCCTTGTATCTAATACCATAGGCGAGTACACAAGAATCAAATTTTGCTTGAGGAAGGGGATTAGTCAAAGGATCAGTAATGTTCTTATATGTGGGCACTCTCTCTATCATCACATCACCTCTATCAATTATCTCCCTGATCAGGTAATATCTCCTGAATACATGCTTGGACCTCTGATGAGACCTTGGATCCTAAGCTTGCGCAATAGCTCTATGGTTATCACAGTACAACAATATTGGGTTTACTATGCTAGGAACCACTCCAAGTTCCATAACAAACTTCTTGATCTAAACAACTTCTTTTTCTGCTTCCATAACTGCAATGTACTCTGACTCGGTCATTAAATCTACAGTAATCTCTTATTTGGAACTCTTCCAACTGATTGCACCACCATTTAGTATGAAAACATAACCTGACTGAGATTTGGAGTCATCCTGGTCAGATTGAGAACTAGCATTTATAGGCCCACTCACTATAAGATCTCCATTTCCATATATCAAGAATACATCCTTAATCCTTATCAAGTACTTTGGGATATTCTTGACAACAACCCAGTGATCCTTACTAATATCTGAATGATATCTTCTCGTGATTAGAGCATGCGATATATTAGGTCTTGTGCATAACATAGTATATATGATTGATCCTACTGCTGAAGCATATGGTATCATACTTATATGAGTCCTCTCATCTTATGTCTTGGGACACATAGATTTCGAGAGTTTTATCCTTTGATTCATAGGAAGAAACCCTCTTTTGGAATACTCCATGCTAACCCTATTTATCAATTTGTCTATATACGTTGATTGTGAAAGACCTAGAAACTTAGTTAATCTATCTCTATAGATCTTTATTCCCAATATATAAGTTGCTTCTCCAATATCCTTCATGAAAAAATTACGGGACAACCAAACTTTAAATGATTGCAAACTTGAGACATCATTTCCTATAAGTAATATGTCATCCACATATAATATAAGGAATATGATAGCACTCCCACTAACCTTCTTGTACACACAAGGTTCATTATGATTTTATGAGAAACCAAACTCTTTGATTGTCTCATCAAATCGGATGTTCCAACTCCTAGATGCTTGGTTTAATCCATAAATGGATTTTTGAAGCTTGCATACCTTTCTGCCATCTTTGTATACAAAGCCCTTAGGTTGTGTCATATATACACAAATCCCTCAGGTTGTATCATATATACATCCTCAACTAGGTTTCCATTTAGGAAGGCTGTCTTCATGTCCATCTGCCATATTTCATAATCATAATGAGCAACAATGGCTAGGAGTATTTTAATGGATTTAAGCGTAGCTATGGGTCTAAATGTCTTTCCATAGTCAATTATTTATCTTTGATGATAACATTTTGTGACTAGCCTCGCATTATAGGTAATCACATTACCTTCCATATCAATTTTCTTCTTGAAAATCTACTTGTACCCTATAGGTTTTAACCCTTTAGCTGGCTCAACCAAAGTCCATACTTGGTTTTGATACATGGAATCCATTTCGAACTTTATGGATTGAAGCCATTTTTTGAATTCTGAACTCTTCAAAGCCTCTTCATAGGTTATAGGCTCATCGTCCTCTATGAGAAATATGTTATTGTGTTCACTTACGAGAAATCCATATCTCTTTGGAACATTGTGTATCCTACTTGTCCTATGAACATTTTGTGTGTTAGAAGGTTCAATTGTTGTTTCATCTTAATAAACAACAATTTTGGGTTTAGGAAATTGATTTGCATCAGTTTGAGCATTATGAACTTCTTCAATTTCAATTTTTCTCTCACTGTCTTCATTTAGAAGAGACACTTTCTCTAAAAAGACAACATGCTTTGAGACAAACACCTGTTGCTCTAAAGCATTATAGAACTGATATCCAATCGTTTCCTTAAGATATCCTATAAACAGACATTTATCAGATCTCATTTCAAGCTTGTTTGATTGAGTTTGCTTTACATAAGCGAGACAACCCAAAACTTTCATATGAGAAAGATATGGTACTTTGTTAGTCCATATCTCATATAGAGTAACTTCAACTTCCTTTGAAGGGACTCTGTTTATCACATAAACAGCAGTCTCGAGTGCATAAACCCAAAAGGATTTTAGTAGATCTGCTAAGCCCATCATTGACCTTACCATGTCTAACAAGGGTTGGTTTTTGCTTTCAGCCACACCATTATATTGTGGTGTGTAAGGTGGAGTCAAATGGGATACTATCCCACACGTAAGTCCATCTCTCCCTTCTTGGGCGGTCTACTATCCCTGAGACCCTGCATATCAACAGAGATGTGTGAGCCACATCCGGTATCTAAAACCCAAATGTTATAATCAAAAATAGTATTAACCTCAATGAAAAATATCTTACTTGAAGTAGACGGTGGGGCATCTATTGCCTTCTTCTGCTTCAGTGACTCCAGATAGGCTTTGCAATTCCTCTTCCATTGTCCTTCCCTATTGCAATGGAGGCATATCCCCTTTGGTGTTTTCTCCTTCGCCCTTTTCTTGGTTACACCTCTCACTAGCTTCTTGAACTTCTTCTTTTTCTTTGGGTTCTTCTTTCAAGAACCAGAAGCAGAGTTCATTAGCATCACAGCCTTATTGTCCTTCTTGACTGTTTGTTCAGCAATTTTGAGTAAATTAATCAGCTTAACAATCATTGTGGATATTTGGTTTATCAGATAGTTAAATATAAACTGTGAATAACTATCGATCAAACTAGTAAGAATTAAGCCTATAATTAATTCATGATCCATAATGAAACCCAAACTAGCTAATCTCTCAATGTAGCCATTCATCTTCAGGGCATACTGTACTAAAGATGATCCCTTAGCCATCTTTGAATGAAAAAGCAATCTTGAGGTCTCGAACCTTTCATACCAAGCTTGCTCATCAAATAGTTCCCTTAGATGGTAGACTATGGTATAAGCATCTATAGACTCATGCCACTTTTGCAGTTCTGGTGACATAGAGGCCAGCATTATACAACTAACCAACTCATTATCATCTAGTAGCTTCTTATAAGCTCTCTGATCTTCATCAGATGTAGCGACAGTAGGGGGATTGGGAAGTGGTTCATCTGGGATGTATCCTAGTTTTTTAGATTTGAGAACAATTCTCAAATTTCTTAGCCAATTTAAGAAGTTGGGTCATATGAGTTTGTTGGAATCTAACAGGGAGCGCAAGTTCACATTATAAGACATTGTATGATTTAATAACCTAGAAGAATGAAAGAAAGTGTTAGAATGTACACTTAATGCATATCGATAAGGACTTTAATAACATGCATTATGGGTCTCATTTTTCTTATCCAAATCCATAGCCCTCACTAAGAATTTAAGAAAACTTATAGTTTTCTTAATGGGTCGATAACTAATACCAAGAATGACCTTGGGTTTGCCTAATAAGCCACCTAAACTCAGTCGGTAGGTATCAGTCATATCAATTGCATTCAATTATGCAACTATCGACTTGTGCCATCAACTGTTAATTTAGCACACTTATTGGGTCTTCAACTCTTGATTTATATACATCCCATGTTATAACCCAACTTCACTTTTATCCACGTTGGCCTTAGGTTTGCCCAACAAATCAATGATTCTAGTTAGGACCAACCCATTAATCCAGAAATCTAATTTCCATGGTTCGAACATATTCATGTACAACGGGTTTGGGTTTGCCTAAAACACATTTCTAAAAGAACTCTGGCTCTTGCCGTATCAATGGAAGGTGTAAGTCCTAATATTTTCTTTGAGGGATTTATACTTTAGGCTCATCAGTACTTGGATGATCTTGATTATGTATATCACATATACATTTAGATTATGAACACTCAATTGAATTGAGTCTATGTCCATAACTACCTTTAAAATGCATATAATGCATGTATCACACAAAGGAGGTTTAAATTTAGGTTGTGACTTGACTATGTATCCAAAGTTCATAATTCGATTCAACTCTTAAACCTAATCGGGTACTCGTGTTAGCCTTGGCTAATCCGAATTAAGAATGTGATTCGATTAGGCTAAAATTTAATTATTTTGATGTCTAGATTAAACACTTTATTCCTAGTTTATAAGCCTTTATCTAGTGACACTAGAAATGCTATGCTCTACTTGGATTAATTCTAAAATAATCCACAGGGTTACCAAAATTCCTGTACACCAATTATTCCTCGATAATATCCCTAGGTCATCTCAAATTTATCTAAACAATTTCAGCACATGCCAAAATTATCTTGACGGCCAAAATTGTCAAGATAAATAAGTTAACCTACTAGACACTAAAAAGATCGATTTAATGTTCAAAAAATTTCTAGGACCCTAATTTCAAGCACATGCATTAAGCATGTTATTTTCATCAAAATAGTATATTTCTTATCACATAAGAACCTTATTTAGGTCTCATAATCGAAATACATACATTACAAGTCATTTAGTAAGTCAACTCCATCAACTTTCAAAAAGTTTACCAATGTTGATTAATTGAATCAAATTCAATTAATTATGGAAAAATTCTAGAGTCTTATACACATTCTAAATGTGTCTAGTAAAAAATTCCAGAACCTAATTCTTAGTAATTATTTATTAATAAATAGGAAAAAGCCAGCACATCACATGTGTATGACCCTTTTACATTACTTCTAACACTAGTCAACCATTACAACATGCATGCATAAGATAACCACTTTAACAATAAATGTCATGCATCTCATGCACGTAGAAACATCTCATCTTGCACATGCATGCATAAAATTTATAAAAACATTTTTTATAAAAATCAATATGGAATTTTTCATGCATGCATGTTCATCACATTTCCAGAATTTCCAGAACCTCACACATGCATTAGGCTGAAACTAAATTCGTAATAAAATAGAAAATGACATTCAATTGCATTTAAATTTTACAAAAACATAACATAACATATTATAAACATTTCTTTGAAAGAAAAAAATATAAATAATTTTCTAGAATTAATACAATTTTTTTAAAATCAGCACATGCAATCAGTTTTCTAGAAAATCCCAGAAATCAACATATGAATAATCTAAATATAAATTCTAAATAAAATATCAAATGACATTCAATTGTAATATACTTTTACAGAAACATAATATAACATCTTATAAACATTTATGTGAAAGAAAAATAGAAAAAATTATACAATTTACACGAATTTTTCCAAATCAACATGCAAGTCAGTCACAACCCAGCAAACGCTTTGCACATGTTCAATACATCATCTATTACATGCACAAACTATATCTGATACCAATATTAGGTTAGTCATGGTTGCATGGATCACATTCATGCGGATGCTGTAGAAGTGTCAGAATCAAGATTTTAACACCATGACAACCCCAAATCCACAAGATCAAACATGCATGCATAGATATGTATAAAAGAACATGAAATGTAAACTTTTTACCTTACGTCTCCTCCTTTCTTGTTTCTTCTTCTTGTTTGGGTTGTTGCAAACACCAAAACCTTCCTTTATCACCTAAGAGCATGCAAACAAGGAAGATGAAACAATGTGTAAGGGTTTTAGAACACCGAACTTGATGAATTCAAGTAGATGTTCAATATGGGAGATAGATCAAGGTTATCTTACATGCATGTAAGATTTATACAACAATCACTTAAATTTGCATAAAGATAACTTAAGAACACTTCTCACTCTCTCTATATTTATTCTAAAACCCCTTATCTATCAATTGAGTGTGTAAGAAGTGAAGGAAGGTCATGTACATAAGTGAAGAACTCACTTATATATCATTTCGTGCCTTTTATCACGATCGTGGCCTACTTAAAATAGGCCTTACACACTTGTTTTTCATCTGATCTTTTATGAATATGACCCTTAGGTTCCTGAATATTTTAGGCACTTGATTTAACTCTTAATTCAAACACATCATGAAGGGTTTCATAATGCCTATTTATCATAATATAAGTGGATTAACATATAAACTCTTTGATAGTTAATTATCCAACTTATGAACCTTTACATAGATAATCGTCGTGCAATTCGTCCTTTCACCATTCTATACCTTACTTGGTTCGGAGTATGGGCTATATGTCAACTCCCACTAGACTGACTACATCACATCTAGTCTAAGTGATGTTAGCTCTTATCCTACGATCTCATTACTCTATATGTCATTAAAGACTTTCTTTATGACACATAATTTCTCTGGTAAGAGATTCCTGAGTAATGACCCTAACAAGAGATCGTGGGTATCATCTCCTTCTATCAGGAGTGTGAATCCTTTATTGGTTACCTAATTACCTTCGAATATAAATAGTTGTACTAAATCACCACCCTAAGAGTGCCTCGTCTTGAGGTAATAAGGAATGGTGTCAAATCATAGGATTTATATCCAAGATATCCTTGAGTACCTCAAGTCGAAGGATATTTGCACCATTCCTATGATGAGATTAATCATTGACATTTGATAGGTCATCCCTATGATAATCTCATAGTGGGTCATCTGATGAACTTACTACCTTTAGTAAGCATCCATATGTTAACTCTACACAACTCATGCTTATAGTTTATGAGATCCACTACTTGATCAAATCAAGGAGTATAACATGTGCTAATTTGTCTAGATTAATAATGTCTTATCTTATTAATCCTATGACAAGGGATTATTTAGATACTAATATAATTGCACATGATAGGAATCTCATTATCATGATCTCATCATGATTTCCTTCATATTATGTTTTGTATCATGGACTTCATTAATTCGATTTAAGATCAATATCAATTCATATATAAATGAATATTAAATCAATGAAAAAAAAGCCTTTTGATTTATTAATCAAAATAAAGTATGTACAAAAAGCTAAAGGTGATTGTCTTTAGACCACTACTCTAACATAGCCAGCCATGGACATTCCTTTTTCTTCTTCATCCAAAATTTTCTGACTTTATATAATCTGCAACAACCCTTCTTGACTTTGGTACAGTCGGCAGAAATAATCTTCCACTTGAAGATTTGATTGAAAGTCAATCAGATCTTCACACTATTCTTTCTTCCCTACCATTTCCATGTTGCTCATATCTCTATAAGGCCAAGAGGATAGACACCAAATAAATTCGTTAGTGTTGACCGTTTTTATCATAAAATCTATGAGGTTGTCTTTAGTATGATTCTTCCACTTTCTCACGAACAAAGTGATATTAAAATCATATGTGTTTTGCTTTTAAATGAAAAATTGGATTCCTTGTAAGTTACAAAGGACTCTGACTGTCACAAAATAGATAAATCTTATCTTGTTTGTGCTTGAGTTCCTTTAACATCATTTTCAACAAAGCTACTTCTTTTACTTGCTTACGTAGCTACTATATACCTGCTTTTGTTATTGATGTAGCCATAACTAACTGAAGTTTTGAGTCTTATAGCGTTTCCATCTAATGTAAGCATATAACCTATGGTGGATTTGTTGCCATCAAGATCACCTACATAATTAGAATCCACATATAAATTAACAATTAAGTTTGATCCCTCATAACACAATACAACATCTGATATCCCTTTAATGTATCTACCCTCTTTATAAGATTACAAAGCTCTCTACTAGGATTCATCATGTACCGACTAACCATTCTCACTACAAGTTTAATGTCTAGTCTTTTACAAATCACAGAGAACATTAAGCTTCCCACTGTTGATGCACATGGTACTGGAGCAACTGCATCCTCTCGTCTACATTGCTAGGACTCATGTTAGAGGATAACTTGAAGTTAACAGGAAGTTAAGTAGAAATTATCTTACAATCTTGCGTATTGAATCGTCGTAAAATCTTCTTCAGGTAATTCTTCTGAGAAACCTAAATCTTCTTCCTGTTACTTTTATCTTGGTGAATTTGAATCCCTAGAATCTTGTTTTTTGGTCCCAAGTCCTTCATTTCAATTTCTCTAGCCAACTGAACCTTTAATTCTATAATAAGATCATTATTGGGGTCTGCTGCCAATATGTCATCTATATACAACAATAAGATATTGAAGTCATTTTCACTAAACCTCTTGAAATATGCATAAGGGTCTGCAATTAGTCTGTTGTATCTAAGGTTCATAATGAAGGAATCAAATATTTTATACCAACACCTCGGCGCCTGCTTCAGACCGTACAAAGATTTGTTATACCTACAAACCAAGTTCTCATTTTTTTATTCTTGGAAACCTCTTGGTTGTAGCATATAAATCTTTTCTTCAAGATCTCCATGAAAAAAAAATTCATCTTTAAATCTGACTACTCTAGATGCAATTCAAACCAAGCATATATTGCCAGGGCTACTTAGACTATAACACACCACTACCATAGGACATATGCTTGAAGTTCTTGAGAATATCTGAACACATACCCTACAAGAATGGCATGTTAGAACAATCGCAGTCATTTAACATGGCATCAAACACATCAGAAGTAATCATAAAAATAACTTATCTCACTTCATTACCAAAACATGTTTTACATTGTTATTTCATTACAAATCATTGATATATTCACATTATAGAAACCATCTAAGATCACACTGCTTTAAACAAAAGATTCTATATGAAATGAAAACTATACAAAGTACTCCATCTATAATCCTTAGATGATAGCTGACTAGACATTTGAGCCATATTTTGATCCAAAATGGGCATTACTAAACTTCAGTTAGCTTGCTCTACTGGCAAGGTCTCCTCTCAGTACCTGAAAATCCATGTTGCAATTTTGATGAATTTTATGAACTTAGTGAGTGAACCATCATTGATGTGTTCACTCAAAATAGAATACATATATATCAATGAATAAGATTCAGCTCAATCAAAGCAAAGCTTCATTCAAAGCTATAACTTATATTCTACAATTTGCATCATAATACAAGAAGCATTTAAAATACAAACACTTTTTAAGTCATTCCAGAAGTACAATCTAAATGTAAGAATATCATGTAATCATTTTAGAACTTAACACTCATTTATCACAGTTCTTCATATCACCATCAAAGTCATAAGCATTTCTCCATATTAACACAACATCATTCAACAGTCATTTGCAATCCATATCATGAATAATAAGACTAATTTCATTTTAACTATGTTGTGACCGAGTGCCTATTTAACTGTCTTGTATCTGATGTAGATAAGGGCTTTGTTCAGTGTTGTCCTGTATCTATTATAGATATCGAGCTCATTAATCGTTGAGTCTGAGGCTCTGATGCATATAACCAAGCTTAAAGCTCTTTTTATGTTGGCTACTCCGGTCACAACTCCTTTATGTGAACATGTATAATGTAATGGAGTATAATAGTTCACATAATATATCATCAATCACTTTCAATCAACGAGCACATTCAATTATCATAATTCATCAGATCTAAGTTCAGCATTCAATAAATAGTTGAGCATTCAATTTCCTTATTCTCATTCAAATCTCAAACACTCCTCAGATAATTAATTGTCCGAAATTAATAATATTACAATTGTATCAATATCAATTTAATATAGAGGAATTAAGTTTAATCAACATAATTTGAGCAGAACACATTACCAATCGAAATCTCACATCTAGGTTATCCACTATACATACAATTCCAACAGAAGCATAAATATTTGAGTTTACATAACCAGGTTAACTCACAGTACACACATGTACACATTACTAATTGATCAATCAAATGAATGCTAAAAGTTACACATGTATATGTATCATGTTTAGTGCATGCTTAATTGATTATTCGGGGTATGAAATCTTATTCACAAATCATACTTATACAGTCATCATAGTTTGTGCATCATTTAGTTTGCAATTAAGTTTATTCCTTAATACATTTTATCACTTTCAATTAATCACTCACACATTTATCACTCTTTTTCCTAGGATTATACACTCTCATAATTTCCTAGTTCTCATTCAATCATTCCCAATTCATCACTTACATACTTTGAATCACATTACATTCATGAGAACATCTTTATATCATTATCAACTTATATTTACACTTATCCTTGAACATTTTTCATGATCAAAAAGATCCTTATAATACACACAATTCGTACTTTACATCTGAAATTTTAGCAAGCTAAATCTATTCATTCACCAAAATTTCTCCAGCAACATATACTCATACATTCACCCAATTCTCATTAATAAATACCCTATATTCATCATTACCCATTTATCCATACCTTATACACATTATTCATGTCCTAAAGATCATATTCGCATTAAAAGAATTCATTTATTCCTTTAACAAACCAGAATTTCCAGATTTGAACTCAACACATCAAAATAGTCCCTTATGACTTCAATTAACTATATAAACTTATTAAAATATCTTCCGGCTAAACTGTTTCACAGAAGCATTACTAAGACAACAATAATCATTTTTCATGTTTTACACTTTGACTAATTCAAGCTCAAAAGTCCCCAAAAATTAGGAAATAATATAAGGTTCCTGCACAGGGTTTTGTGACAGGCAGTATTAGGAAAACAAGCATAACTCAAACTCTAGTCACAATTTAATCAAGAAAATTTTATAGCACTCGATATAAGGCCTAGATATAAAACTTTTATTCTTTGAGTTTCTTCAAATTCATGCCCTAAAGATATATAAAATAGGTCAAAAGATATAGCTCTAATTTCCCACATATTTGGTTAAGACAGATTATTCTGGTCAGTTTGCATAGACCTTTTGACATAGAAAAAGAGGTATTTAGGCAATACATCCTTCTAAAAAAATATGCCTATATTCTTAAGTTTCTAACGACATTAAGTTCATATAGTTTGGTTGAGTATTCTTCAAGTTATACTCTAAATAATATAGACTATTCTCACACCACAACAGCACCCAGTACTCAACTTCAAGCCAACTTTTTACCTTAGAAACAGAAATCAAATTCAATTCCTTCATGAAAATTGTATCCATATGTCTCTAGTTTAATATAAAGTAGAAATAATCCCATTTGGATAGCTACAGATCAAGATATGGCTAAAATACAGATTCATGTTTAGTGAAAATACTATAGCTAACATATTCTAGCACACTTTAATCATTCACATCATATGTAATTCATTGTAATTCATCGTCATCAATTCTCTGTCATAACATAATATAAAGAATAATCATTTACTTACATGTTTAACTCCAATTCTAGCTCAAACGATCAAGCCAATCTAGTACTCCAAGCAAGTAGAAACATCATACATTCAAGGTAAATTTTAGATGAATTTCAGCTAGGTTTAGTAAGGCAAATTCAAGCTGATCTTTTACTTAACTTTGTGAGACCAAAACATAGATTATTTGCGAAACAATTAGGCATACCATACGCAAGTTATGGGCAGTGAAAGAAGAGAGTTTCTGTGATGTGAGTGAGAGAAGAAAGTGCAAGAAATGAGCTGAACCAAATTTGCTCCTACTGACTGTTATACCTAAGGTGTTGGGTGTCATCTAATGAAATGGCCACATGTCTAAAGGCACTTTCAACACTTATCAAGTGTAGGTGCTGCCATATGTTACCATTAAATCTAGGTCACATGTTATTTAAGTATAGCAACCATTTGTCTATTAATCAATGCCATTTGTCATCAACTTACTAGTCCATTTGTCCCACAATGATCAATGCCAAATGTCACATAATTATAGGCTTAATCATTCTAATTTTCATGTATTAATTTATCTTATCACTTGGCATTTTTCCTAGACTAAATATACATTATAATTCCTCAAATTTTCAATTATATCAATTAATTCTAAATTTACTACTTGTAATCAATCATACTAAAATTCACAGCATAAACATGTTACATTTCACATAATGAGCATTTTAAACTTTTCATACCCCGAAATAAATCAATTGAGTGTATATGTTATCTTCGTAATGTATTCTAGTTCATATTTCATGAGTTTATATGCTAATCTATGCATGTGAATGAAATGAAAATTCATGAATTCCAATGCTCTAGCCCTTAATATGGAAATCGGGTTATTACAGTTCTCCCTTTCTTAAGAAATTTCGTCCTCGAAATTCTTACCTAATTTATTAAATAGCTGGGGGTATTGCTTTTTCATATTCTCTTCAGTTTTCGAATTGGCTTCTTCTTTTGAATGATTCTTCTAAAGAACTTTGACCAATGGGATCACTCAGTTTCTTAACTGTTTTGTAACATCCCCTCACCTATGGGAAGGGTAATTTGGTAATTTGGCACGGGTTAGGAGTGTATGATATTACATTGACA